>CM067373.1:29671363-29783863 GCA_034401795.1 Chaetoderma sp. LZ-2023a | reverse complement strand
TATTTGATAGCGTGGTTACCATACTACCCATATGATAGCGTGATTACCATACCTATTTGATAGCGTGATTACCATACCTATTTGATAGCGTGGTTACCATACCTATTTGATAGCGTGATTACCATACCTATTTGATAGCGTGGTTACCATATCTATTTGACAGCGTGGTTACCATACCTATTTGATAGCGTGATTACCATACCTATTTGATAGCGTGGTTACCATACTACCCATATGATAGCGTGATTACCATACCTATTTGATAGCGTGGTTACCATACTACCCATATGATAGCGTGGCACCATACCTATTTGATAGCGTAATTACCATGCCTATTTGATAGCGTGGTTACCATACTACCCATATGATAGCGTGGTTACCATACCTATTTGATAGCGTGGTTACCATACCTATTTGATAGCTTGGTTATCATACCTGTATGATAGCTTGATTGCCATGCCTATATGGTAGCTTGGTTACCATATCTATATGATAGATTGGTTACCATACCTATATGATAGCTTGGTTACCATACCTATATGACAGCTTGGTTACCATACCTATATGACAGCTTGGTTACCATACCTATATGACAGCTTGGTTATCATTTCAAAACGCACAAAGCTGGAAATACAGATCAAATCGTCATAAATACATTGTTGTATTGTTAGAAATGTCCTAAAAGCGTTGTGCGTTAGGCTGATTACCATAGGTTATATGAACTAGCTTGAGCTCAACCAACAATTGTCAGCACGCCCCCCCCCCCCACACACCCAACCCCCACTCCCCTCCACACTATACTGGCGTACGGAGTCATAGGTATCGCATGGGCTATATTGCTTTTTCAGAGGTGAGGTAGGCTAGAGGGCTCAATTTCTAGCTATGACACGCCAATTTTTTGCATAGTTCCGCCCACCCAGTAGACGCCAAAGCTAACAAATAACCAATTGTACCACACTGATAGTTGTTTGAGAAATCTCAGTCAGTACAGACAATAAACTCAATAATATGTCGTCCAAAATTTCCAATGCATATATCGTCGGGACATTGTATGCTCGGTAAAATTAGAAGAAATCAACAAGTATCCCATATATCGTGAACATGTTTTTCTCTTTATTGGGTCACGAGAACTCTAATCAGCATTAATCTTGTTTTAAATAATGGCTGCTGTACTACGCAGGAACTGGCATACCATCACTTAGAGGTTATCCTAATTTGTGTGTGCAAATTCTGTCTTTAACGGAGCAGGGCGTGTTTGCAACCTATGTATTAAGAATGAAATCGGAGACGAGTTTCACTACTTATTCATTTGTAACTTCTTTCAAAATAAGCGAGTAAACATTTTGTCAAAATGTTATTGCAATGGAGCAAATTTCTTCAACACTTCTCAACACATAACGAGAAACTTCTAGCAAAGATTTGTGACATAATTACGGAGATTACCACACATCAACGCTAATTAAATTACTGCTGCTGCTACTGCTACTGCTACTACTACTACTACTACTACTACTACTACTACTACTACTACTACTACTACTACTACTACTACTACTACTACTACTATTAGGATATTACTATTTATATAGATAAATATTCACGACCGCCATAAATGTTATATTATATGTTACTCATATGCTGTGCAAAGCGGCCTGAGTGTGAATAAAGAATCTGATATTATTATTATTATTATTATTATTATTATTATTATTATTATTATTATTATTATTTATTTAATAATAAAAATAATAATAATAATAATAATAATAATAATAATAATAATAATAATAATAATAATAATAATACCTGTGTCGACGTTTCTTTTGTCTTTGCTTGATAGATGAAGCATCATTCAGTTTTCCCGATTGCAAGAGCGGCAAGCTGCTATCTGTGGAATACAAATAATTTTGAGTTTTTATTGGTCAGTCCTAACCACACAAAGATGGTATTGGTCAGTCCTAACCACACACAGATGCTATTGGTCAGTCCTAACGACACGGATGATATTGGTCAGTCTTAACCACACATAAATGATATTGGTCAGTCCTAACCACACATAGATGAGATTGGTGTGTGTTTTCTTAATTACTGCCTGTTAGCTGGCCTACCATACATATGAATCCACCCCTTCATCCCACCCCATCCTCAGCGACTCGTGTTGCACAGTTGTATGATAAGTGGTTCCACCCAGTTTATGTTACAGATCTAAGAAAACAGGCGCATGCCATTGTGATGAACGTTCGGTGGCTGTGACCATTTGTTTCTGGCGAGGCAAAGTTTGTTATAATTTTTGGGTGGCACCAGGATATCTTAAACGCAGTGGATGAACATCAGCACTGCGACTGGCAAAAATCACGCCTGCTGGCACTGCGCATTCATCCCTGAAAGCCACCCGCATTACACGTAAAGAGTGTAACACCAGGTCACAACTTGTGTCATAAAGCAAGACTCAGAAGAAGCGTACCAAGCGTATCTGACTTCTCTTAGAACAGGTATTGATGCCATGAGTGTGGAGGAACATGGAAGTATGGTGTGATCAACAGAACGGTTAACCAATGTTCAGATATTGGTTCATTGCCTTACAGCTGCAGTTGACTGTACTTAATGTTTGTACTTGGTCCAGAAGAATATAACACATGTGTGTTACACGGCTTAAGGAAACAAAATCATATATATATATATATGGGCATATATTTCAGATATGCGATGGCGATTCTGCGCTGCAAATAATTACCCTTAAGTATCAGTGTTAAGCTTAACCTTTTTATCACGGCTACCGGAGCAGGCTATGAAGCCGGCTGATAATAAACAATTATTCATAACTACTATTTAACTTGATCGGTCAATGCCTTCTATCGATCTGTCATATTATTAGTTACGACTCGAGATTGCATAAGTCGGTCGGTCTGTCTGTCATATTCTTGACAATTTTGGTAGAGCTACTTTGTTGTAACTATGTCGTTTCGCGCTTGTCTTACTAACTTTACGTGCCCATAAGGTTCAAGCGTCGTAGCTATGCCCCGCCCATCTCTAGCTAAGTTCCACCCACACCTCGCTCGTGTTGGGATCGATCGATCGATCCCTGAGCTCCCTGACTATCAATTTCCTGAAAAATATACAGGTAAGCTGTTGAATATTTTGAAACTAATTTGACTTGGTGCTGTTGCTTGGAAACTAAGCATCGAAACATAATATTCAATATATGCAAAGTGTTAGCAAGCGTAGAGAAAAGCGTTAAATGTTTCTCCAAATACGTCATTCAGTCAAATAGATAGAAGACAAACAAACAGATAAATCCGATTAGACTGATGATTGGAGGACCTGGTGATTTCTACTAGCTACACAACCATCCGTCACGGTACTTAAACTCGATAACTTTGAGAATAAGATTTGTTGATTCTTGAATCGGTAAATCCGAACACAAATACACCTACAAAGTTCCGTTCTTAGAGTGGTGTTAATACAATTATTTAAATGCGCGTTATTTCGCACGAATGGATAATGCTGGACAAACATTGGACAGTATGGAATGATTCGGAATCACTGACCACATACTAGATCGATTTCCTACAAAAGGAAATTGACATCCATACATATCCTATTATATATACATGTATCGCGCCAATGACTAATTGGGACCGTTGGTCAACGTGAGGGAACCATTAAGTTTTTGTTTATTGCCCCGTCCGTGGGTCAACGGCGTATTTTTCTATCGTCGGCTCGTGTTGTATGTCTGTTTGTCTCTCTGTGTTTGTTTATTTGTTTGCAAACTGAAGAATCACGGTATGAAATCTCTGATTAGTTTTCATTCACTTAATATTTAGTAGTTTGTTCAAGCTATTTGAATAAAGGTCTATCAATATACGAAATCGTGATATCTTATCCTTAGTCACTGAATGTTAAGATAATCAGGGGTGTTTACTATTTGGACATAATTTGAGAGGCCCCCAACTTATGTTCGTAATATTGAAATACTTTTTCAGACATATTATTAATGTAAAAAGATCCTTTCGACTGAAGCAAATTCCTTCCTGGAATATGTAGTTGGAACTTGCACGAAAATGTATTATGTTTTCATGGTAAGACGATTTGGAATATTATAATGTAAGCTTAGAGGAATGTTCTACTGAAAACTCTACTATTTTAAAAATGTCTATATGTTTCCCATGTCCCGCATTCATCTCGACTTGAGTCAGGTAGGTGGCTGTCATCATCATCAAATCGGTCGGTCAGTCAGTAGGTCGGTCGGTTGGTAATCCTTTTACATTTCTCGCAAAACTGCATCGAAATTGTTCTGAGTTTGAGCAAGTGGAATGGCACCATTCCGATATTGGCGATTAGGCCCAGCGTCATTTATGAGTCGTTTATGAGCGGAGCCACCAATAACTAATTTGCTATATTAAGCCTTATGCCGTTAACAGACGAGTGCATGTATAGCAAGTTAGATAATTGTTCTGTGTCGATGACCAACACAAGCTAGCGTAAGAGACATCATGTTTAATTTATTTATCTATAATTCCATATCTTCTCCCCTATTTAGCCATTCATACCGTGGCGGTGACACAAGAACTACGAAGAAAATGTTTGAGGGGGAACTTTACCGACTACATCCCACCCCTATCACGACGGTGCACGACAACCATATCATATTATGTTCACTCTTGAAACTTCTGATTGTAATCAAACACAGGAAGACATATGAAGTTGCATGCTTCCTCTAGGCTATTATAAATCTCAGACCAATTGTGAATCTCATTTGCCACAATGTATGTAACGCTTCTATGGTCAATGGTTAAGACAAGTAGTTGGTTTGACTGAAAATAGCATTATATTTCTGCAAATTCAATGAAAGCCAAGTCATCAGAACCTGTTTTTGTTTATGGAATTTGCAAGAAAATTATTCACGTTCTTTAGCAAGGACGGGTCTTTTGATTTTATTCCTAACCATCTGGGCCGTAGTTCACAATAAGTATTAAATGTGGCATTCTGATTTGTCTGTAGTCTACATTACGACAGGCCTAAGTTATCTATTTTTGTGAAAATGATATCAGACTTGATGAATTCTTGTCCGGCATTCTTGTCAGCAATGCTGTATACACCATCACATTTCTAATGTATATATCTTTAGCAAACTCTTCTGATGCATAAAATGCATTTGCATTGCATGGCATTTGAAGGAATTTGCCGTTTATTTTGTGCAACGATGTCCCGCAGACGTTATCTGATTGATCAGGACCCTTCTCGTGGCACTGGTATGATGCAAGTCGCCGCTAGATGGAGAAAGGATTGCGGGTTGCCCTTGGAGACAGTCAGAGTGCCAGCTCCATGGTATGGAACTGATACTAGGGGACCGGTCAAGTGAACAGACGACGCGCGGGATGACGTACGAGAGCGACTACACAACCTCAGGACGGGTTCCTTGATATCTCTACCTGCGGAAAACGAAGCGCCATTGCTACACAGTATTGCGAAACTACTTCAGTGCTGCGACGGGGTTGACGATATCCGCTCAGACTGTTAGAAACAGACTGCATGCCCGTGGTTCGAGGCCCAGCAGACGTGCTATGAAGGTAACCTTGTGTGAGAGACACCGTCAAGCGAGATTGGGATTCAGAGAACATTTCACCTAGACACATGCTCAATGGGATGTGGTCTTGTTGACATATACGAGTCATGATTTTGTTTGCAATTTCAGAATGGACGTGTTCGTGTGTGGCGGCCTCAAAATGAAAGATTTGCTGATGTCAACGTAGCGGAACATGACCATTAGGATAGAGGTTCAGTAATGGCGTGGCTAGCATTAGTGTTGGTAGCCATATAGAAGGCTACTGTATCCAGAATGGCTTTCAGACTAGTGTGAGATATAAGGACCCAATTCACCACCCCATTCTTTGTCCATCCCTATGATGGTGCAATAGTGCAAGAGTTCTTTATGATGGATTAAAATGCGCAACCATACAGAGCAGGCGCGAGTAGACCTGGAAATCGATGATGTCGTGCGAATGGAGCGGCAAACTCGATCCCCAGAGTTCATCCCATGGCGCATGCTTGGGACATTCTGCAGACGACCCAATTCAGCCTGAGCAGGTCAACCCATCAGCCTTCACGAGCGTGGGCAGGCCGCGACAGAGGAGTAGACCAACATACCGCAAGTTCGATTCCGATCTTTGATTGACAGCTTGCAAAATATATGTCAGGCTGTATAATCAGCACTATGCGTGGCCATCCGCCGTACAGAGTACCGGGAAAACCCTGATTGTGCCACTTGGCGGACTGCTCCGTACATGATTGCAGTCCCACCAATGTATGATGCAGGGCCACGTCCGTCACTGCGCTTGCTAAACTTGGTTGCACAATATATGCCATTGATTTTCTGTGTTGATAATTGCAAAAAAATAAGGTTGGTTAATGTCGTATGGATTCTGATTTGTATCGCCATGTTCAATATTATTTTATTATTTTACGTCATCCGTAGCAATTTTGGGAGCATATTTCTCGAGTGCTTTCTTTAGTACATGAGCTATGGAGCTTGGTGCAATCACACACATAGCACGACTTAGTAGTTTGAGCTCTTTTGTGGTACCGGTACATCATCAGATGTATCAAGTGAGAAAGTAGCTCCGCATCTGTCATACAGACCGAATATCTGTATTTTCCTCACCAGAATGCAGTGATGATGAATCAGTTCTTGGTGATCATCGGGTCCTCTCATGAATTCAAAGGCTCACATACTGACGTTTCTCACATGCACAGACACCATTCCATAGTAGAGGTATGTTGCCTGCTAATGCCAATAAGAATTCCTCGATTTGACTTAGAATCTCTGTGAATCGACTGCTCAAGGACAATACGTGTCACAGCATGTTTTCCATTTCAGAATAGTACGTGAATGGCATGTTATATACTCTGAAATTAGAGCTTTATCTCTATCTTTTCTGATTCACTTTTGGTTTCTTCAACCATTCTATTAACCATTGTAATTTTGGTACCATTTGCTCAAGTTTGTCGATAGTTATATCAGTTGCGGTGGGTAAATATCCTTTATACTACTTGCTCTGTCTCTCTCATCTTCTGCTTGATGCTATTTGCAGTGTCGTTAATCATGTTTTAGCAGCGGTCATGTTATATCATCTTCTTAATTGCTTATATTTGTAGGATCTGTATTTAAAACAGTCATTCACTTCTGAAATCCGAAATGTATTTAATAAACTTTTAGTATAAGATCTTAAATGTGTGCCATTGAACGTTGATGTTAATAAACTCGACATTCATGATTTTAACATATAACTTAACAATATACACATGAGGTGACACTTAGATGCCGTGACCGTGACATTCTGGGATTGGCGTTGAAATCATGGAGACAAAAGGACACATTTATTTTAACATAAAGTGATTTAATTTAGCAAACCATACATCTAGCATGAACTAAATACCTCCATGGACAGTTTTATTCGCAAATTAGAGTTATTTTAGGCCAACAACCCATGACCTTGACCGTTATCTTGTAACGTTGACCTTGGATGGTAATGAAGACCTCTCCAATCGATCGGACATACGCAAAGGTATCATAATGCATACCAAACTCATCAGAATCGGCTTATTATTAATTAAGATATGATCATATTGTTTACCTATATCGGCGCCGGTCATTCTGGATTTTTGCACCAAAAAAAATGTTTCCCCAACAGGGTTGAATTTTTTTTTCTCGGTGTTAGGATGTCCATGTGATAGGCTTAGTGCATAAAAACGTTTATTATACTAAATGTATGGGTTTTTGTTAATTTCTACTGTACTATGAGCCAGTATGAGGCTTCCGGTATTTTTTTTCATTTTAGCTAGATATACCGGGCTCCACCTGACAGCAATTATGACAATCATGCCATTGATGGAAAGCATGGCATATCTCTGGTATGGGCTCGGTGTGGGTGAACAGCGCAGTTTGTAGTTTTTTCAACATAAACGTAATCTAAAGTAACCTGTATGCCATCAATGTACTGGTTCCAAAACGGGAATACATATAATTGTACACACTGGTTGGTACTTTAGTGCCCCGGTTAAAGATACATTCACTGGTAGATATCAATAAATTTTGGGAAATTCTATTTTACTTTGGTAATGTAATGGTCTCGATGTATTGTTACTACATACCGTTTTCTATACAGATAATACGGCCCTGTCATCCATATTTGTTATTATTTGCCATTTTATGTAAACATTTGTGCGCACAGCAGTTTTTTTCGCGTAAGGAATTATTTTAAATACGAAACATTCCTTTTGGTAAGAACGTAAAACAATCTTACAATCCCAGTTTCTCGCAAAACCTCAAGACTTTCAGCGCAGAGGATCCAAACAGCAAAAAAATTATATGGAGACAACCACACGTATATAGCGTACATACTCTGAGTCAACGAATCACGACAATAATCGTTAGCGAATACTCTGGTATTCTGGTCCGTACAAAATGTATAAGAATCGATGATCAAATGCTAGTATTGGCCCACTAGAAGCAGTTTATACACTTAATGCCATGGATACAATTTATAGATCTATCAGCCAATGTACCTTCAAAATTGATTTTCAAATTGCAATCCACCCATTTTGGAATATAATGATGCTTATGGTTCAATGGCGCAATGTTGGTAGTGGGAGATTTTCTCAGTGCAGAGTCAAACAAATTACCATGCTTTATAGTGACAGCATCTATATAACCTAAAGGATGACGCCTTCTGTGAAAGTAATTATGGACATTGGAACAATTTTAAGCATTTAGGACCTCTTACTGCTTCCATTCTATGGCTGTTAACATGGAACATTCTGTCTCGATCCATCATCAGGTCTGTATATACTTCTTCCTGATATATCAAACTGATAAGAACATGAGTTGTCCCCCTTACCAGTCATTCCAGTGGTAAACATTTAAAAAGCATAATCTTCATGTCCTGCAGGACAACATCCACTAGGTAAATGTTTAATATCCTCCTTTAAAGGCTTAAAAACAGTCCTGCTATCAATGAAAAATGACGCCACCACCAACACCACCACCACCGCCACCACCACCACCACCACCACCGCCGCCACCACCACCACCACCACCACCACCACCACCACCACCACCACCACCACCACCACCACTACGACTACCACCGCCACATCAACACCACCACAACGACTACCACAACCACCTCACCCACAATCACCGCAGCTGTCGCTCTCGCTGTCGCTGCCGTCGTCGTCGTCGTCGTCGTCGCCGCCGTCGTCGAAAGCAAAAGCGGCAGTAGTACCAGAATCAAAACCATAAAGCTTGTGAAATCAAAATGGTGCATATACTTGTACGCCATATATTGGACTTAATACACTGTCGACTTTATGTTTGTAACTGAATAAAAAAAAGCATTAAGTTTTACCATGCTGAATTCAAAGGTCTAATTATTCACGAACTCGTAGAATGAATGTCGGTGCACATTCATAAAGCCGTGCACATGACGTTTCTATCAAAGATAGCAACAGCTTACAGCACGTAACGCGTAACCTGACCTTCAGTTCACGAAAAACATAGAACTGTACAATTCCAGGTGAGAATAAAACTGTAAGCTGGTTTCATTAAATGTGTTTCCGGAACTCTATCTAATTTGTCTAGGTACCATAATTCTCAGGTTGTCAATGTTAAGGTGTCCCGTGTTGTCGATATAATCACAGAGCTGTTAAGCTGGGTTTGTGTGTATGAGTATTGTGAAGAGTGGTGGTGTGTCTATAGGTGTTATTGGGGGACTATTATCTTCTCTATCCCGACTTGTATACTACAGGCTCAGTAAGTGTGACGTGTGATTGCACTTAGGGCTGTGCCCTCAGGCTATATTGCACAGGGCATTATTATGGTGCAAGAGAGCGAATTTCCCGTGTTTTCAATCTTACATACATAGACATAGCCTACAATAAGTGAGTTTATTATTTACTGTTTGTTAAAGTTTCAAGTCGTTGACATTTTTGTCAATGACACTTAAAATATTTATTTTTCGCAGATTATATATTCTCCTGCAATCCTTCCGGTTCAAATGATTGTCACGGATAATCTTTTAAGCTGGAGATTGTCCAGACACGTGAACAATTAAACTGGACGATTGCAAATCAGACAAATATGGCACTTAAACAGGTTAATGACTAAATTCGTTCAAAAAATTATCGAGCCAGTGGTAAATTTCCAAAAATAGTCTTCTGTTGTCCTGCAAATGGACATTCCTCAAGACCACCACAGGCGCTGGTTTTGGCCGGCTTTGCCGTGAAAGTGTTAAACACGGTATTATATGTCTCATTACCATCAAATATCATCCGCTTATTGGTGCCATGAAACAGTGTTGTTTAAATGGGGAGATCCAGTTTTATCTATACCCCCACCCATCTCTACCTAAGCTCCACCCATGCTTTGCTCGTGTTGAGATCGATCGATCTAGAGTTTCCCTGTATTCTCTGAATCACAATTTCCAGAACACTATACAGGCAAGCTTTGAAATATTTTAAAACTAATTTGACTGGGTGTAGGCAGCTACAGCGCCAAGTCAAAATAATTTCAAATTATACAACAGCATGTTTATTACATAGTACAGATATACAATTCGCACAACCTGACGGACGATTACGCGTTTAAGACGGACTAAATCGAATCATTCATGATGTAATTGAATAAGATGTCAGCCTACCCATCGCGTAGTTAATTATGACGTCATATGATTGACTGAGAAACTGGATTCATCAATTATTATTCCGGTTTAATCAACTTCCGGCTGATGTTTTCTTTTGAAATTGCTCAAATGTCCGTATAAAAAACCCAGAAAAGGCTAATATCACTTAGGACCCGGAAAGTGGATGGTTATACAGTGGTAAAGAATACACCTTCTAAGCTTAGCAAAGTTATGGCTAATCTTTATTTAAACAACACTTATGATTCACTTTTATTGGTCGGCCACTTGACAAGTACCCTAATGTGTCCCACTTAAGCGTTAACATTGAATCAGTTTATGATGAGTCTCAAGTACCGCACATCGGTAATGGCTGACTTTTTGATCTTCCTTTGATAATGCTAGGCTCAGTTTGTTACCTCATTGTCCCACAAATAAAATACGCCATTCTCTCAATATTTACATTTCCACCTAAAGCACATGCCTAATATGAAGGATTGTCACCGTAGCAACGGAGGCAGGGCGTTATCGACACATCCCTATGGGTCGCGTGCGTTGATCGGTGCGTGGGATTGAAAAAAATGGACGAAGCAGACGATATGTTGTTGATAGATAGGTGACGAAAGATATATAAATACAAATACTAGTCGAATGAACTTTCTCTCAAATTCTCCCAGTGTACGTGATTAATGTAGTCCTGTACATCATCAAAGGCTATCAGGACGCTTTTGAAGCGATGGCAATCGGTTCAAAAACATTGTTCCATTATTTACTCACTTTTAACAGGTCGTTTGATTCTACAATAAAAGATCAATCAAACTTTTCAAAAAACACTTACAGACGGAAATAGTGGGCGTTTGTGAAGTTAAATATTAAAATATCACCGAGGAGGATTTCAACACACATACACACACGCACCTGTGCAGATAGTTATTGCTAATCTAATTGCAGGTAGCTGAAGTGATTAATCAGACACTGTCAAACCCGTCTCTTTTCCTTTCGCCTTCTCCAAAGTATTGCCAATTCTGCCCTATAATGCGTATGCGCTTTGCCATGAATTTAATATTAATCAAGGTACCGGGTATTGTAAACTATTTTATGTCCAATTCAGTAATTTAACCAGTTTACTCTAACAATTAGCCTTTCCAGTTTATCCATCCATCATCTGACGTCATATGACGTCATCATCAACTAAGCGACGTGTAGGATGACGTCATAATTAATTATGGCATGAATGACTCCATTTAGTCCGTCTTTAACGCTTAATAGTCCGTGTTGTACGAAATTAGTTTCAAAATATTTAACAGCTTACATGTATAGTTTTTTGGAAATTGATAGTAAGGGAGTACAGGGATCGATCGATCCCAACACGAGCGAGGTATTGGTGGAGCTTATCTAGAGATGGGCGGGGTATAGCTAAAACTGAAACAGTTCATTCTTGTGCGTATGTTCATTAACCTTCCAATGGTCAAGAATGGTAATGAAAATCACGCAGTCTGCGTTCTTGGACAAGGAAACTGTGTCGCTATAACGTATGTTAATATTTTATAATGTGGAAAAATGCTTGGTAAAAAATTTATAATGTCATTACATCTACCAAAAAATAATAAAACAGGTCTGCGTTGTTTATTTCTAGTAATTGCTATTAAGTTATTCGCAAAACAAGCAGAATATAAGAATATGTCAATCAGAATTTAACCCTTATATGGCCAAGGCTTGTCAGGAGAATATGAGCTTTCCATTAGTGAATGTCTATGTGTAGGACAAGAGAAGACTATTAAAAAAACCTCTACTACTGTAACGACTCTCTCGATTATCGAGCCAGTAATTCCAGTGGTAAGATGACAAAAATAGCCTACTCTTGGCTTGAAAATGGACACTGTCCGATACCAGTGAAGGGGCCGGGTTGAGAAAGCTGGGCAATTATAGGTTTACAACAAGGTGAATCGAGTAACGTAACTGTTAAAGATAATGGTGTGTTACCAAATGTATAATGCACAGGAATAGATCATGATTACCAAAAATCATTCAAGCCTATATGTTAAGAATCTAGTTCCGTATGTATGCTCACGAGGAGTTGCACTACACCATAAGCCTGTGTATAAGCACCGGTCTCACACTCCCTGATCACCTTCCATGCGGCATGGCTGCTTATCGTGATACATAATGCTCATTTGGAGAAGTAAGGTACTGGTGACTATGACCACAGCAGGTTTTTTTAGGTCAGACGTTCATGCTAAATTTAATAAGCAGATCTAGTTCACAATTCACCTTTCCAGAGTACCCACCCATCATATGACGTCATAATGAACTGCGTGGCGTGTACAATGACAACATAATGAATGACGTCATGAATGACGTCGATAAGTACGTCACGAACGCATATTTGATGACGGTCTATGGGCTGTTGTACAAATTGTTTGCTTTTACTATTTGATAAATATTCTGTTGAATATTTTGAAACTAATTTGACTGGGCCCTATGGCAGCAACAGCACCCAGTCTAATTAGTTACAAAATATTCAACAGCTTCCCTGTAAACTTTTCAGGAAATTGATAGCTAGGGCATTCGGGAATCGATCAATCCAAACAAGGCGAGGTGTGGGTGGAGCTTAGCTAGTGATGGGCGGGGCATAGCTAAAAATGGAAAGGTCCATTATAATAAGATTGGATATATTTTAATATTATCTTAATGTGGAGATAATATTTAGTACATCCTTATAGGGCTACATATAGGCTATACGTGAATCATAAGTGTCTATGAGTGTGTTGAATTTGACAATGTTTTGCCAATAGTATATTGATTTCCTGCATACTTTCTACGCAGTGATTGTATACAGATCTAATAATATCAGTTTATGGCCTTAGGCACTAGTTTTGGTCACAACAATACAGAGTATATAAATATTAATTTGTGAAAGAAACTGGAATCCCTAATGAATGGTAACCATTTTGTCTGTTAAAACGAGAGTCATGCATGCTGGTAAGAGAAACATATCGACATTACCAGACCATGGTACTGACATATACACGAGTAACAGGAGCAACGACTCTAGAGAAATGTACGTAAAGCTTTAATGTATACCATAATAACGCAGCTTACTGGGGCGATGCTGGGCCGATACCGGGCCGATACTGAAAGTATCGGCCCGGTATCGGCCCAACATCGGCCCAAATAAGACGCGTTATATGGGTATAACATAAAACGTGTAACAGAGGTGTCCGTTTCTAGCTATGCCCCGCCCATTTGGAAAGCGCGTTTGGAGAGACTTTAGCGCTTTGAGCAATGAAGGGCCAGAAAGTTAATTTCAAGGAAACTATACAATCTGGTGAATATTTTGAAGCTACATTGATATGGATTGGAGCAGTTGGTGCCTATAGAAGCAGCAGATGGCAACACACAGCTCCCAGTCAAATTAATTCCAAAAATATTCAAGAGAATGTTTTTACAATGCATGTTCACCAAAGACATACTATTGGCGGACATTTGTCACTTTCGTGACGAACCCACGTCATTTGATTGTGACGTCAGCTAAGTGACGTACTTTGATCATGACGTCAGATACTTAGTTGACAGGTCAGATCCCTTCATTGAAAAGCAGATTAACTACTGGATGGTGCAAACTGGAAACCCTCAATCAGATTTTATAAGTGAGAGGTAACATGTATTGTAGCTGTATAGTAACGCACAGTATTAGCGATGTAATGTAGGCTCCATGCAGCCTTTTGATCAAAAAGCAAAATGTTACAAAACGTTTTGATAAATCTAAAAACTGTAGCAATGTACTATTTTCGTATTAAATTACGTCATATAACATAGAAACGAAAAAACCCCATCATTTTGCACGTGATAAACGTTTTGAAACTATTTTATTTCCTAGCAGAAGACAGTACTCTTGAGAACTCTTGGAATCTAAATGGTGTACTGCAGTATGTGGATATTCCTAATCACCCCCACCCCCCACCTTGTGTTTGATGAGTGACACTGTGTGAGTACTGAATTAAGCTAAATGTTTAACACTGTTAATACTGAAACAGCACTTTCTCAATTCCCGGAATAGTTAAATGTATTGCATGAATACGTATCCAGTCTGCTTCATTCCAACTCTATCAAGTGACTGCATAACTCATGTATACACATTGTGTTAATGGTTGGTTACGCCACACACTTATCTTAATTTGCATTTATCTGAATAAATTTTGACGAGCTCAAGCAGAATAAAATATTAAGGCAAATCGAAATTTTAATTTAAAAAAGGATGTATATAAATTTGGTAGTTTAAGCTTTTTCATTTGACCATAAAAAAGGCCTATATGGCGGCACTTAACAGATATGTATGATAAACCTAAAATAAAATAAAATATTATCTAAATACTATTTCTGGAAATTGTAACATCTTTGTGTATCCGTTTGTGTTGCCGTATTACTTGTCAATAATAATAATAATAATAATAATAATAATAATAATAATAATAATAATAATAATAATAATAATAATAAATAATAATAATAATAATAATAAATAATAATAATAATAATAATAATAATAATAATAATAATAATAATAATAGAATATGTGTAGGCCTATATATACATGAAATAATAAAAATAATAATAATAATAATAATAATAATAATAATAATAATAATAATAATAGAATATTTGTAGGTCATTAAATCAGATGTCACACCCAGGAGTATCATTTGAGCGGATGTCCGAAATTTATATATATTTATTTTTGCATTATGCTTACTACCCATCCACCCGATCCCTCCCCTCACCGATTCTACGATTAGCAATATCTGACCAAGGTCCCTTCATTTTTATCAGTATTGTTTATATATATATATATATTTAAAAAATTATTATTCAATGTTTAGCTTCAACCTTGTCTAACTACAAAGTGCAGGATAAGATAATTAAACATGATATTTAATTATGTTTTTAATTTTTATGCTCTTTGTAACTGGACACGGTTGAAGCAAAAATATTAAATCATCAAATTTAAAAACATTTTAGGTTCCCCTCATGGACTTCATAGATACCGATTTTCTATAGCCTCAAACCTACCCGCTTTATTAGAAAGAATAAGCCATTTTCTAACTTGTAAAACGATCACAATAAATGGTTTGCATTTAAACATGTTGGACATGCATTACTTGGATGTAGCGTCTCTTGTGTAATAAACAACACATACGTTATCATGTCTTTATTATGTTCTTTTAGTATTTAGAAATACAGCTATGCGTTAAGGAAAATAATCATTTAAATTATCCTCCTCCTCCTTCTCCTCCTCCTCCTCCTCCTCCTCCTCCTCCTCCTCATCATCATCATCATCATTGTTATTATTATTATTATTATTATTATTATTATTATTATTATTATTATTATTATTAATTTGATTGATTGATTAATTTATTGATTGATTGTATACTAGAACCATTACTTACCTTGGTCTAGTGCTCTGGCTCTCAGGCCGAAGATGTCTGTATCACAATTTGGCAAGAAAGGTCCTGTGCTGAGCATTCCTGAGTTTATCGGAACCCGACTGGTTGCTATACCAGCACCACGGACACACGTGACGTCAGGGGGTGATACTCCCGGGTGTGACATCTGATTCGCGTTGAGAAAGTGGTCCATGCGCCATGAATGTTGAGGGTGGTGACTGAGGTGGTGGTGATTAGTCGAGCTGTAGTATGGTGGTGGTGGGTGGCATGGTAGACCTAGGCTCGTGGGTACTGTAGATTGCTGTTGATGATGATGATGTTGTTGATGATGTTGGTTATTATGTTGATGTAGGTGGTTGTGTTGCGTGGTTAGTGACATTCCAGAATCGATTAGACTAGGTGGTTCCCTGGCGTAGAATGGCGATGTTTGTGGTGGCGTGTTAGTGGCACAAGACAATGATTGTGCGGCTTGTATGGGTGACATTGACGGCGATGATGACGGTGGTGGAGCGGCTGCGGATCCGTTATTACTTACTCCACAGTTCCCAACATGCCCAGCGTGAGTACTGCTACCGGAAACACCCGAAGTTAACCCGTGTAAGAACATCATTCCTGGTGTTGTAGCTATACTGCCTGTTCCGTTGATTCCAGGCGTAGTGTCTATGTTAAACAGTGAGTTATCCGCGTTGTGTCCTGCGCTCCTATACCCTGCTCCGAGTCCAAGGAGCTCCTGAATGGCAAATGATGACGGTCTTGGGTGCTGCAGGAGCTGGCTCAGGGCGGCGCTGGTGCTGGCGTTGTACGCGCTGTGAAGTCCCGCCAGGGACGGAGGACCGGCATTTAATAGCGTATTCATGGTTACTCTCTATCCTCCTTCGATATAGTATGAGACCGTTCCATTAATATTTAAGAAGGAAAAAGTCCACAAATATCCTACAGTTTATGTACCAATAAAAGTACTTTACGAAATGATTCAAATTTTAATCAATGGTGGTATTTTAATTTTTAGTCTTTAACTCCTAATTTATTACCTACTGTAGGCCTATGTGTTTTACATTGCTTTAACAAAATTATTATCTTATTCTTTTTAATTTTCAAACAATGCACTTTTTCACATGTATTCTATAAACTGTTTATTATCTGTTTCTGCGCGATAACTCTAGTTTGTTGATTTTCCACGAGTAATAATACTGCTTGGTAAATGCCTCAATCCTGCGGCAATATTAACTCTCGATTACCCAGCTTAGCTCACGAACACTACACGATATTAACCAGGATACATTCACTTGGTTACGTTTTCATCGCTTATAGACCAATACATATCTATGAGATCTATAGCATTTTTATTCTGGCCTGGGGGCTGTCGCAATTAGCAATTGTCGCGCGCTGTAATCCACCCACTCCGGAATCCTTGAACCCCGAGCGATGAGTCTGTTGATTCGCCATCGTCGAGGAGATCAACCGTTCTCAGATCGCTGTAACACGCCTCTTTAGAGGGCCTCATCTATACAATATTTGCGGAGCGTTTGTGGATCAATTATGTTAGGACGATGAAAGATTACATGCTGTCAATCACAGCAGTCATTGACAGGCGTCTGTAAAGCTCTAGTCATGTTCTTAAGCCTATCCAATGTTAAATCAACTTTAAACGTGAACCATTGCTTGTACTTGTTGGTAAATAAATAAGCCACTCTAGGTGTTGGTCGACGATTGTTTATTTGTTTATTTAGTCGTAAAGCCGGAAGAAATATCGTCGTTCAAGCACCCTATATGTATTGGCCTACGCTCACCTTATGGGTGTGTGTGTGTGTGGTTGTGTGTATGATCATACTTAAAATCAAAAAATCCCCAAATCCCATTGCTTGAGAGATTCCTTTACTAATAATGCTCATAAGTTTGTTTTTAGTCAAATTTGACGCATTATGCTTTTAACGTGTTCTACATAGATACAGGATCCATACACAGGTATAGAAAGTCTGGAAAAGTATGGAATCGTAAGAAACCCATTTCAAGGCCTTAAAAATTTAATATATTTTTGCTGATGGTTTTGAAAAAGTATGGAATATATCGAAATATTACAATCAGGCGTATTACTCATTTACAAAATAATAGAGATGATAATTAATCAAAATATTCAAGATCTTGGCAACTGATTCAGTTTCCTGTAAAATTTATTACATTTAAAACCAACACTGATTGGATTCATCATAACACGGGTGTGGAAATTAATAAATAAGCTTTGGAAAAAATATGGACGTTCATTGTCCAGAAGGTGTATGAACCCTGTATATATTAGTTTACCCCTCTTGTGTCATCTTAACCTGTTAATCGCCAACCAGAGCCTCTGCAGTGGTTGCTGAGGAATGCCCATTTGCAGGCATCCTTTTGACCAGCAAATGGTCATTCTCTGAGCAAAAATTTGAATTTTCTTGACAAATCTTGAAACATTATAAGGTAAATCGATAAAAGTAGCATTTTGAGCGCTTTAAGGCGCTATTGACATAAGAGCGGTTAACATACATAATTCTTTTAGGTATGATCCTTGACGTCATATAATTTATACGTGATTGTATCTGCTACAGCCGTACACCAATCTTAACCAGCACGTTAATACTGATGATCAGTGATGCAGTCACCAAATAGACTACATGTGGCACTGCCTGAGGCCCACCACCATTACTGGACCCTTATTTCATTCTAGGGCAGCCACTTTCTGACCATACCCTCAGGTGCTTGATAGTTAAGCGTGAAATCGTTATCAAATTCCAAATATAACAAAACACGATCATTATCTTAACTCAGCACGCAGATTCTATTCGGAACAGTAATGGCTAGTGCGAAAAGATTTCTCGCCTGATTTACCTCGTCCCGCCTTCTACACGAGAAATTCTGTCGCTTTTCTCGACAAGATTGCTGGAATTGAATACAGCATCGTCAAGATCCCTCATAAAGGACTGCTGGCTTGTGAATGGTCGATCTTATTTCACAAAGTGACTCCAAAATATAGGAACACACCATTGTACTAGAGAATGCATATATTTCGGTTAAATATTAGAAATCTAAATAATAATAATATTAATAATAAAAATAATAATCCCTAATTTCTAGGTCCCATTCTGGCTATATCTAAGTGGTTTTTATTCAGCCTAGCCTCCCTCAACCTTTATGCCGGTACCCAGCTATATTCCTGGGTGGAGAAAAGGAGATATGCAACGATGAGTGAAAACGATTGCTTATGTTTCCTCAGATAGAGAGAAAGTCAGACACAGAGACATGAACCAGGATCGCTCGTTAAGAACGTCTATATGCTAACTACTGAACCAGCGCCTCCCTATTGTATTAAGAGGTTAATTCTACACTTTTTAAACACTTTATTCAACTGCGTGGATAAAACAATCACCACAGGTAAAACAAATATTCGTGAACAAGAAATCACGTCAGAATACTTCTGTTATAATAGATTAAACAAATTGCCACAAATATGTCATACATGATGACAGAATCATTTCAAATTCCTGAGACGATCTGAAGGAGTGTCTGGAAAGGGGTCGGTGGACAGACCTGGATGAATGTCTCGTTAAGGGGTATCCGTTCCACTCCATTATCAGGTGTCTGTGAGTTTCGCCACTTAATATTATGAAAATGAGACTCAAAGCAGTCAATTCTAGTAGTGGCAATAGCGTGTTCAATTAGACCGCACTCGAAGGAGGCGCAGACTGATGTCTTTAGCCTATATTTTGCCAGCTCACTTAGTGACCCATGTCCTAGATAGTTGACCCCTTTAGCTGAAACTCAAATTACCTGCAGCCCAATACACTATGAATGGATGTGCCACTATAGTTCAGTCAATCGACAGTGATGGCAGCCAAATCTCCTTTATTGTAGGTTTTAGACGTAAAGACGCGTTCAGGTTTTTCAATTATTGAATCAAATTTGTTCACCTGACGTGCAATATTTACACAATGGTAGGGTCAGTCATCCAGTTCTTCAAGATCTGCTTGAATAATAGGAATGTTGCTGCAGTTAACTCGCCAACATTCACCGCATGCATCTGAACATTTAAGTTGGTGCACTGGCGTCTAAGAACTTTGTGAATATGATCTTGAGCTGGCGGAC
This sequence comes from Chaetoderma sp. LZ-2023a, assembly GCA_034401795.1. Lineage (NCBI taxonomy): Eukaryota > Metazoa > Mollusca > Caudofoveata > Chaetodermatida > Chaetodermatidae > Chaetoderma > Chaetoderma sp. LZ-2023a. Next base: position 29,763,624 of record CM067373.1, on the reverse strand, counting down.
AATCCATAATTCTTGCAACTAACTTTCCCTGCTGATACTGCCACCCCAGTCACCCGCTTCAAGATGCCACCCTCCCACGTTCACACCCTCCCACGTTCACACCATAACCTTGGTAGAAAACATGAAAATTATGATATTTGGAAGCACGTTGGTGGCAAACTCGGTGTATCAATACTCCTACCCCATCTAAACACAGTGTTCTGCTGGTGTTTTCGAGCTGGAAGTCTTACCCGTTGCCGATTCAGTAGCTGACGTCAAGGATTCTAAAAGCTGCGACTTGTTGGCTTCTCATAGAAGATCAGGTTTGTCAGCGCCAGACGTTGAATATGTTGAGAGCTTATGCTTCAATACTTCACTAAGATTATAGTCACTGTTATTGGCCATGATTAATATGCATTGAAAAAAGAGCTGTTTGCCAACGGCGAAATTTTCACCATCAACAGACACTATTTTTGCCTAATAAGCTCAACTTGGATCTTTTTCCCCGTCTGAAAAGGCGATAGTTCCTTCTATTTTCTTGAGTATGATATACCAACCTCCCATTCGTATCTCGCGAGATCGCCTTCTATTCGAGATCGAGAAAAGTATTTCGTATGTATTGAGTAGCCATTGGTGCAGTGATTACCACCAGAACATGGCGGTAGAGAAAATTGAAACCTAAAAGGACACGCGCGCTACTCTCCTCATACCAGGCAATGTTAATTCACGTAAACCGAGATGATATAAAGCATATAGTAGTCTGTATGACAAGTAGTTAACAGAAAAATAGTCCCTCTGAATTCGTCGTAAAAAATTCAAATCTGTCACACGTCTTTCGCACACAAAATGAGAATTTGCTGTCGTTGCGTGAATATTGATATCACACGAACCACTGGGTGAATCAAGTACATTTTAATTTCTATATTAAGCTAGTGATACAGAGGTTAAGATGATACCAAAATCAACACGATCCATATTGTTCCTTTTACAGTCCGCTACGGAGATTGATTGGGTCCAGATATGCCGAAGTGGAGTCTGTGTAACACTCTAGTCGTTGTGATGACGTAATAATATGGCCGGTCAATACATCAGAGGTGTATTCTCGTAGAAGCCACGCCTCTATTTTTAGATTGACCAACCTCCCTGCCGTGTGTTAATTAGAATAGGCATGTGCTGTGATGCCTGTAGAAAGGTTGTGTAGTTCATCACTTGGCAGAAAAGAGCAATAGTCTTGAAAATAGTCTGGCCTCATAATCTCCAGTTGTAGCATGTCTTGGAGATGGAAATGTATTGTCAGAATACGTATACCATAGGTCCTGGAAATAAACATTGCGTTTTGGGCCGCACCAACAAGGAAATGACAGCTCTCTCACATGCGTTTCCACTTAGCATGCATGTTACATCATTTTCAGCATACACCAGCTCAAGGAGCTCTGCTAAGCCTGAAGAATGTATGAGATGACTGATGCACCCCAGGGAGCTCATTGCTATATGGAATTGTCCCAGATTTAGAATGACTGGCTTCAATTCACTCTTCTCACTTTCATGAACAATGACTGTCTTCGATTTCTACAAAAGTGGCTGATCGAAAGTGACAATGGGGATTGTACCGTGACGTTTGATTTCGGCAGTAATTAAATACAATATTGAATAAATACTCACGCCCGTAGGGTTCATATCTATCATAGGGAGAAAATGTATAGATACCGTCTCTGGATGTGCTCCTATGCTAACAGCTTGCAGACCTTTATGGTCGTTTTGCCCGTAGTGGCCAAGAAATCCTCCACATTATATCCAAGTGTCTACAGCCATCGGTAATATCAAAATATGGTAGTCTCTCATAAATTAAAGACATTTTCTCTCCTTAACTGATCTGCAGTATTGAACTGCAAATTTTGCATCGCGTATGCTTTTGTTGGCCAAAACTATCATTCGGGTAACAACTACAATCATACCCACACCATTGAAAGTAACATGCCCATCTAATGTCCGCAAATTATGGTCAACATTATTTGCAATATAGCGACCAAAGTGTCCTGCGATTTGAATGCCAGTTTCTCGAAAAATGCTACACTTTTAAAGAAGTTTATCACTTCTAAATATGAAACACAAAGCCCATGATTCAATAAGTCTTCAGTCAAGAACATTGACCCAAACTGCTGATGCATTTGTTCAGCAAGCCCTAAAGGAAGTGGTGCGATAACTACTCTAGGTCTTGACGTCTGTGTCACGCACTGGCCGATAGAAGCAACGTTGAGGCCTTTTGCTTTCCCACTGAAAAGCTCTTCTAAAAAGAGGTGTCGTTAGCAGACAAGATTTCAGTCCAAAGACCATATTTCACTTGCGTCTGAATACAACTGCTTCGATATTTGCATACATTGAATGCAATTTTTGATTAATTTTGCTGCCGTTCTAATAATTTGCTGTTTTCCTAACTATGGCAGTTTTCGTGTACCATGAAATGTCTGTAATATCTTCGCAGCAGTCGTGCGAAGGGCCACAACATCAGGCCGACCTTTTATATTTGTTATTGCTATGTCGTCGCCTAAATGGTCGACAATCTTTTGGCACAAATACTTAGCGCTGTACAGATCAGAGGAGATCTTAGAATCCTCTCAAACAAGGTCAACTACGGTTGTTTGCTCATCAGCGTTTACCCTAAGATAATTAATTATCTTCCAAGAAGGCTTCCCTTGATGCACCTAACGCTCTGCCAAATCGTGGGACTTTAGCATCATTTATTTTAGTTCTTTAATATCGCGATGGAATTTGTTTGCCAACCCGAAGGATTACACTGCACATCTGATGATACATGGCATCTACTGCAGGAATATCTCTGGCAAATATTACTCGTCATCGAGCAGCCTCGGCCCAACTTTCATTATCAGTCCTTTCATCATACGCCGTAACAATCGGTCTCTTGAACTCAGTATCTTCATCACCTTTATTTGCAGTCTCAACAATTGTTCCAGATTGAAAACGGTGGTTCTTGAATCGTAATTCTGCTTCCTTTGAGCGGAGTGAATACATGTCACGGGAGTCATTTCATAGCTTCCTTTCATGGCTACGTCCATTTTCTTTTTATGAATATGAGAGCACTGTAGATGGTGACACACGGGCAATACTAGATTGATTTTTTCGCGTGATAACCTTTTCTGATATCTTAACCATATCCTTCGCGCTGTCTAGATTTTGTCGCCATATGGCACATATGTGTGCGAGATCTAATGGTTGAGATGTCAATTATTCCACGACTTGGCCTATTGTCAGAAAATTTTGAGACATATTTATCAATTTCTCTGCAACGTTTGTACATAAGAGACAAATCATTTTATGACATGATCGGCATAAACATGTATAGGCATACATAACAGACGATGTTACTGTTTCAGTAGATAGTATGTTTCAGAAATGTAGTTTTGTTCTACTTACCTATACATTAGAAATATTTACCCGGGAGTAAATGCATATATAAATTTGGTATCTATAATTACACATCAATGTCTTAAGCACATGCTGTTTAAACCTTTGGCTGATATCTGCCTACTGACGCCACAATAACGTCATTATTATAAGTCGTGATAACGTCACGATGACGTCATCATTTGTCCCTATGACTAGTACATGGCGACGTCGCAGAATGTTTTAAACATAAGCTATCACATCTTTAGTACCGTTTCCTCTCCATTTAATACATTATATAGGTCTAAAACCAGCAATAAATGAGCGATTGAGCCTCAAACTTCATTTTGACGGAGATATTTAATTAAACGAATTAACCCCTTTCTGGAGGTAAGATTTATGCGGGTTTTCGATATGTTGTACCCAAGAACGTATAGAGACACATAAACTCAAGACACCTGTTGCAATTTTTTCTAGGTTATAGTAATCTGTGCGTGGATTGACTGGACTAGTAGTAAGATGGTGAGATAGGCTCGCGTTTTCATTAGGCCTCGAAACTCACGTGGTTTCGAGGCACTGTGGCACGGGGCGGGGATTATTTACCCATATATAGAGTGGCCAAATTGGACATTTCCTGGTGGGCGTCTTTTTGACCACTCCATATATATATATGGACAATTAAGCCAGACATTGCCTACATACCCAACATTTGACTTTCGAATTTGACAGTACATGTTATCACATATAATTCTCCCTATTTTCTGACAGGACTAATTTCGCAATCCCGTACATTTTCGATAAACTGGTGACGCCTTTGGAAAATCAGTCCACCATCACAACAAATGGACCGGTATATCCACACATTTGCAGAGAGGGGATTGCCTATTATTTGTTTCCACTCACCCATCCAGAATCGATGATCAGAATTGGTTGTGTAGGCTTGTGCAGTCTGTTTATGTGAATGGCACGGGACGTTCTTTCGCTCTGTAACACACTAAGTGATCGCCCGAACCTTGCAAGACAATTTGTTAAAAGTCAGACCATTTTCGAGTTTCTAACCTTTTCAAAAAGATATATGATGTACAAATTTATTTATGATGCACGAAAGTCTGAATTTTTGTGAAACTATAATGTGACTTGAAGGTATGCCATCTTAAGCAGCAACCAGCTTCAAGGCGAGTTATGTCCAAAATATCCTACATTGCAATTGGTCCATTATAAATGTTGCTATATTCAGGTGCTGGCATAAACAGGGTACATGTATTAATCGATTCAAGACAATTAATACTGAGACCAACAGCAAAACCTGTATATTGTAGCCACTTTTCTGGAGAATACAAAAGAGTAATTTCTAAATGCAAGGTCTCTGAGTACAAATCATTTACCATAGTAAATGGCGAGTTGTGCTCACAAAATGGCAATTCTCTGTGGTGTGTGCCTTACGACCAAGCATCACAAAGAACCACCATCTTGTGGCCCAAAATAAGTGTCCATTATAGACAGGTTTTCAGTATTTTGTACCTTGCGCATTCACAAATTCTAAGAACAGTACACGGACTCACATTCTCGCTAGATAAAAAACACCCTCAAAACTACCAAGTAGATTAAAAGCATTATGTCAAATATATTATATACAAAATGTGAGCATTATCGGTGATTGTATCAATTTTTGCACATAGAATTGTTACTTGTCACTGAAAAACTATTTGAGTCATTGTTGGTAGCGGCAGCAACTATGTTCAGTCAAATGATTTCAAATTATTCAGCAGGTATTATCTTTCAAACTAGCACAATATTTTGAAAACATTTTGACTGAAAGGGACAATGACAGGATGTCACGTGTGGGTCACGAGTGTCACACAAAACCAGACACATAATGTACTGAGTTTTGTGTCAAACCCATGTCACACACGTTCAATAAGATGTAACCAACTTTAATAATAAACGGGTCTGCCACGGTACTACGACAAATTCAAAATCAACAAATAGATTTGTGAAAATAAGAACTTTCTTACATTAAATTTACAAAATTTACGGATGAATCAAATGAATAAATAAATAAAAAAAATAAAAAATAATTTGGATTGATAATAAATAATGGAAGGTGCGCAACTACTCTGTGGTCAAAGTTCGAAATAGCCTGTATAAAGTTCACGTGATATATTTTGAGCACTTAGCTGCAACTTGTAAAGGCTTCTACTCATGAGACGTATGACAAGCAGATGTACGGACGGACGAGTGGACGAGCTCTATCTGACTTGATAGCCATGTCTTGGTCCTCCATGCATATATGTCAACTTGCATAGATGGGTGAACGATATGAGTGAACGGACGACTGTCGGAAGGAGACGAACGACAGGCAACTTTAGAGTTGTGTGGGTTGTGTCAGAATCATGTGACACCATGCGCCAGGAATGACCACGAAAGTCACGAAAGCCATGTGTTACCAAACACTACAACTGAGGAAAAATAAACAGACCACAGTTAGAATACTACTACTACTACTACTACTACTACTACTACTACTACTACTACTACTACTACTACTACAACTACAACTACTACTACTACTACTACTACTACTACTACTACTACTACTACTACTACTAATAATAATAATAATTACAGTGATAAAATATCAAATATAGGACAATACAGTCAGGGGATATGTGGCGTATAATATCCCGCAGATAACCATGTTACGGTTGTTACCGACGGAACTACTTTACATGGGTACACAGTGCTAAAAGGGTCCAATAACTGGAAACAATATAAAACAAATTGAATTTTAATAACTACAGCCTACATGAGGCATGACCAAGGAAACGTTTCAATCAGCAACAGGAATAAAACAAAATGTACTGCAATTTCACAACAGCAGTTTAACTAAAACGCACACACGGTGTGCCAGGTACAGCTCTTAATCTTTGACTGACCACGTTGCCGGAACCACCTTTAATTAAGTACCTAGACAGGTAGAGATAATTTGTATAACAATGGAATGGTCGACAGGTCACCACTGAAGGTTACCTGAGTTATAGTAAGGCTTAAAGTTGAAGTAACATGGTGAACAATTAAAGGGTGAATTTTAAATGTGACACAGGATTTGTAAGTTCTCATGTCTCCTTTAACCGCATAGCACTGATGTCAAAGTGGCCATTGTTAATGTAAGAGGACAGGCTTACAGCTTGGAAACAATGTTGCTGAAAACTGTTGCTGTGTTAGACAGAAAAAGCTTGCAGTAAACCAACATGGATTTGTCATTTACCTATTTTAGAATCCTACTATTCTTTGCTGAACTGTCTAAACATGGGCACAGAATACTGCAGTATTTCAAAGGGAGAGCTGCTGGAAGAAGGTTTAGGAGATATGTGGCCATATGAAATCACACAGAAAATCTGGTGTCAACAATCTGGGAATGGGATTTTGTGTTCCATCCATTTTGATTAGATTTAATTGTAACACTGTTAACAATTTGATGTCTATGCTGGCCAAAACCTACCTATGCAAATTTATGTTTTCTATGATGAGAGAATAGTACAGATTCATCCATTAAATGGCTAGGCTATTGAGTCTCAGTATAATTTTCTCGCTGAATGATTAAATCCACATCCATATAAACCTGTCTAGAGTGGATACCTCATTTTGTGGCTACAAGATTGTGGTTCTTTGAGACGGGTTGTCAGATGATTATTTATTTTATTTTATTTTACTTTATTTTACTTTATTTTACTTTATTTTACTTTATTTTACTTTATTTTACTTTATTTTATTTTATTAAAAAAACCCAAATAAATATCAGATCTAATTGATTGCCAATTTCCCACTTTGTTTGACAGAACATCTCCGGCAATTACAGTGCAACTGCTTAGGGTGGGGTGGGTTATTCCAACACCTCTGTCTAACAGCCAAATCATAAGCTACAGGATTTCTCGCAGCAATTGTTACATTTTTACATTTTTTCCAATTTTCAACACACTTTTTACATATTATGCTAAGCTACTACAATAACAAGATGGACATTTTTGCAAAATAGATTTTATAATGTGTTCAGGACATATCATTAAATCATTAAGTGTATACTCTAAGGTTATATGATTTCCATCTAAAATAGCAGAAAATAAATTTTAACTTGAGGACTTCAATTGAAATGAACGTGACAAAAATTTCTCCTACAAATATGATTTTTAAATATTTAGAATCTACACTAACCCTACATTCTAAAATATATTCAATGAAATATATAATGAGGGCAGACCCCTGTTATATAAAACATAAAAAGGAAGTAATTTGCACTTTGACATGATTAATATAGTACATCATTAGAAAGCTTTTTTACTTTTATTTAGCTGAATTTTACTTTCTGGTCATATGTGTTAAATTCTAAACAAATAAAAAATAGAACAGCTATTTGAAGCATATTTCATAAACAGCGCCTCTTTGTTTTATAATAGGTTTCTGGACAAAGCACACAGCCAAATTAGCCCATGCGCACATAGAATTTGTCTCCATTGCTGAGCATGATGAAACCAATGAAAAAGCGGGTCTATCGAACCTGATGATTTGAAAAATTGACGTTCAAAACGTACCAGAGTGTATATAGTCGGCCAATTTTAAAATGGCCACTGCACTCTTATACTCCTTTTTTAATGATAATAGAAAATACTCTAAAAAGACCTGTTTCTATTGTTTCCTCTTGCAAATCCAATAAATTCAATGGTATATCTGTGAAGTATTGGTATTGCTACATTGACACACTCCTACTAACAACAGTACTATAATTAGAACATCCATTACTTCTTGTACTAGTTCTAGTAATACTATAAGTATAATTAAAACATCCATTACTTCTGGTACTAGTTCTAGTAATACTATAAGTATAATTAGAACATCCATTACTTCTTGTACTAGTTCTAGTAATACTATAAGTATAATTAAAACATCCATTACTACTGGTACTAGTTCTAGTAATACTATAAGTAAAATTAAAACATCCATTGCTACTTGTATTAGTTCTAGTAATACTATAGGTATAATTATAACATCCATTACTACTAGTACAGCGATATGGTCACTGTAGCTTGGTCTTGGTTAGAATGGCGAGCAGAAACAGTCTGGTATTTATATCACCCTCAACCCTCAATCAAAACCACTATTATCGATTATGGTTGTAGTGATAGACGCGTAATCTGATTAGCTGATTTATAGATCAATAGACATGCATACATTTTTAGACGGCTGTCAGTCAAATTCATTTATGCCCTATAGCTATGGATGCACTATCTGTTTGGCTGAGCTATAGTCGCACATAAATTATAGCCACTTACCAGCCCTATAAGGATAAATGCGCAGTTATTGATTATGGGCTATAGTGATAGACACCCATAAATAATAGCCACACACCAGCCCCAAATATTGATTGTGTGCTGTAGTGATAGATGCATATTGGTGAAATTATAGATGCAGATTTCGGAAAATGTTATGTCCGCCCCAGCCATGCCACTCTAGCTAGTGTAACTTAGCTCGCTCGAGGCACAAGACCAACGCCTGTAGAGCCAAGATGATTGCTGCTCTGATATTCATGAAGTATGTCACTAAATGACCCAGAGCATCGGACATGCTTCCCGCTATTTTAAAGCAGTTTTCCGAACATTCTTACACACATGTGCATATGCCATATCGTTAATGCCGTTAACTCCAATAATTATTAAGCATTTTAAGACAATATTTTCCAGAAACATCTGAACCAGTGAACTAGCGAGTGCAGTGAAGAGATCTTTAATTTTAACATCTTATATCACGAGCTTTATTGATTTGCACAGTGCCCTCAATGCTTGAACAATTCATTCCATTTTAAACCACCAAAGGGACTGGATGTGTATTTTATGTGGTAAGAGAATTTAGAGAGGTGTAGCCAAGCAAAAGCTTGCCTCTACAGCACCAGAAAACCTCTTTGCAAATAACTGAGCAATCCACTCCAGTTTAAAGTGATAATGTGACCGAAGATGTATTTTATATGCTGTAGGAATTTAGAGAGGCATAGTCAATCGGATATTTTCCACTACATCACCATAAAACCATATCACAAATAAATAGGCAATTCACTCCAGGTTAAACTGCCAAAGTGATCGGATGTGTATTTTATCTGTCGAGAGATTAGAGTGACCAGTGTGAAATACATATATCAATTGTCTATTCTCAGTGAGAAAAAAGACTTGACTTGTAACTGGGGGATTGGTAGAATATACCTATAATACATATGTCAACACCTAAATGTTCTTAATGTGGTTCAGCCTTTGCTGGGTCAAATGACCTGTTGAGTCATATGATCCGATTCCATAGTAATGAAGATAGTGAAGATCTAGACGATGAAGATCAAGAAACAATGGAAATGGAGAGCGAAGATGATGAAATAAGGGAGCTGCATAGAGACTGAAGATGGAGAATCAAAACCGGAAAATAAAGACGAAGACGAAGAAGAAGAAGAAGAAGACGTAGGAAATCAGGAGCTATTAGCCATATTCAAAATTGTTCACCATGACTTACACAATCAACAATCAAATTTAGCAGAGGAGGATGGCGAAGAAACAATAGCTAGCAATGGTGTAGATGATGATTCTATTTCCATATATATTGATGCTTTAGTTGCAAAGCGCACTGACATAATGCTATATCTGAGAAGATTACAGAACTCTATCCTCATTAAAATAATTCGCCAGGAGATTAAAGGTTTTATCAATGAGTAGAGATGCGCATATAGTGAAGCAGTCTTCTCAGTATTTCGCGGGAGGGGCTTTGATGCCTGATTACATACGTACCAATCTAGATGTGGTCAATGATGATGATGATGATGATGATGATGATAATGATGATGATGATAGAGATACTGATGATACTAATGCGATGCTGAAGCAGGCAGTGATGATAATGATAGTGATGCTGAAGCAGGCAGTGATGATAATGATAGTGATGCTGAAGTAGGGAGTTATCATAATGATAGTGATGCTGAAGTAGGGAGTTATCATAGTGATAGTGATGCTGAAGTAGTGAGTTATCATAATGCTAGTGATGCTGAAGTAGGGAGTTATCATAATGATAGTGATGCTGAAGTAGTGAGTTATCATAATGCTAGTGATGCTGAAGTAGGGAGTTATCATAGTGATAGTGATGCTGAAGTAGGGAGTTATCATAATGCTAGTGATGCTGAAGTAGGGAGTTATCATAATGATAGTGATGCTGAACTAGGGAGTTATCATAATGATAGTGATGCTGAAGTAGGGAGTTATCATAATGATAGTAATACTAGATATTTCTAATGAGCTCGGTATCACGCTGCTTCCTGACTAATGGTTCTTTGCAACATGAACTATTTGTTTATACCTGTAATTAACATAAATTATTAGGTTACCTTATGCAATATTCTATTCAATATAAATTGTGGATATAAATGAAATATATTGTCTGTTTTATGTCAAATCTTAACAACAAATTTAACTTGTATTCTAAAATATAGTTTATGTGGGTGTATGCATGGACGTGGCCACCGCCACCAAGCCACAGCAGCATTTCCTATTGGGGTTTACATGCATAGTAGAGTGAACACATTGTGGCCATGGAGCGATTTCACAGTGGCTGTGGTCGCCCATGCGACTACACTGTAGCGGCAGTCCAGGCATACTGTGGCTGCATGCACAGACATATGGCCAGGTCCGCTAAGCCATAACATCACTTGCAATATGATTTGGCTTACATAGTATCGTGGCTGCAGTTCAGTCAGCCGCAGTACTGGCGCACCACACTGACACAGGGCCACAACGACTAAGCCATTGCATCATTTCCAATAAGGTTTTAAATACATAGGATAATGACCACAGCGTTTGTACAAGGACGCTCATCAGAACACGTCCAGTTTGGGCACGCCATATATAGCCCTTTAGGCCTCGCCCTCAGCAACGTCCCTCAAGAAAATATGACTTGGGAGGCCCAATGAAAAAGCATGTCTATCGGACCCATTATTCCTAATTGTGCCAATCGTGGCCATTCTACCATCTTACGGTCATGGGTTATCGTAAAAATCTATATTCCAATATGCACTTAGTGACCTTGTGACCTAAATACGTAACCTTTTGCCATGGAACTTAAACTCTCTCTAGTCAGTCACAATATGAATGTATATGTCAAATCTGGTGATGATACTCACTTTTATACCCGAGTTATGGTAAAACAAATTTGCATCTGTTACTCTTAGTGACTCCATCACTTAGATAGTTAGATGGCGACATATGATCAAGCGGGGCACCCTGTGTGACGTCAGTTTTATTGTTGAATCTGAAAGTGCATCCCGAGAGGAGTTAAAAAATTGGTTGCTGCCACTTCCACAAAGTGTCCATTATGGCCGCCATTTTGAATTCAAAATGGCCGTCATTTCCCATGAATTCACAATATAATATTCACAAAGAATGCCACACAGACACAATATTTCAGCATTTTCTTGCTAGATATGGTGGAAATAGCTTCTCAAAGCTAGTTGTCCACATACACCATAACAGTGGACATATAAGTGCATCCAATGCGAATTATGCATACGTTCATTTACCCGTCTGTCCACATACCCAGCCATGAAATTTGTTTCAGAAAGATAACTAGTAATTCTGCGCAGTTTCGCTTCAAATTTTTTATGTTAATATCTCATGGGAATGGGTTTCTTTGGATTGCATTTCATCAAGATTCCTTCATATTGCTAGAGTTACGCCCCCACCCACCCCCACCACCACCCACCCAGTAGTTATAAACTAGGGGTGTCAGAACAGAACATGGTAGGAGCTGCTGATCCATGATCCGCGGCTACAGGCGGTAGGTGCGCTGTCAGAACAGAGGCGGCTACAAGAGGCCGACTGTTATAGACTGTTTTAATTGCTGGTAGCCACGGATCGCCGATCGGCGGATACAGGAGGGAGGTGGGTTGTCAGAACAGAGGCGGCTACATGAGGCCGACTGTTGTAGACTGTTTTTTTATCAGTGGGAGCCCTACGTGCGCTCAAGCTGAATACCAGTGGTGTGCGATACACAAACCTTGGCATAGCCAAAGTACAGTACTGTCACTCCTACTGTGTGAGTGCCCACTCACTCTCCAAGCAGGTTCCCAATATGAAAGCTGAGCCGGTTGCCATTATTAGGCGAGATATTCTTACCTCCGCGGTGGTACTGACCCTCGAGTGCCATCTCAAGATCCTCGGGGCCACTGGTTAGATGCAGTAAGGCATATGACTTCATTTCCTGTCGATAGAGACAGCAATCAGCCAGATTGCATAACTCACCGAGAATATGGGTCCCAGCCACTATAAGTTTGAAGTCATTTAGCTCACCCACCTGCTGGACCACCCCTCCTTTCTGAACCAAGACTGCCACAGCTACACAATCCGAGACACCTCGTCGCAATATCAACTCTAGGCGCTGGTTATCGGTGGCCTGGACCTGCTGGTATTCCCGCTCTACATGTAGAATTCGCTGTCTAGAACCCTCCCGTTTTAGTTCCAAGTCATTCTCATCATGCAGAGGTCATCATTACTCCATCAAGATGTTCAGTGTACACCAAAAGGAACAGCTTGTCCTGCATCAAGGCCGGATTCATGTGTGTGTTCTCGAGGAGGGAAAATAGTGGCACCGCAACATATCTCTATGTATGGCTGTAAGTTGAATTCTGTAAAACCTTCATTACATCCGACGGCATAGTACCCTTTCTCCTTCACATAGTAGACCGCTCCACGAGCTAGAGGAGCCAGGACCCAGTACTCATCATTCACATAGGTGGTGTCCAGGGTGTTGTTGTTCTGCACAATCTCCCACCTGCTCACCATGTGCGGGAGCTCTACATCCTTCTCCGCAGTGCTCTCGAGCTTAAACTTGAGCGTCATGCTCCTAATCTCGTGGATCTGTCCAGAAATAGCGAAGTCGATGTACTTCCCAGAAGCGGAGAGAGGGTTCGCATCATGGATACTAGGTCGAATGACTGTCAGACAGTCCCTTCGAGCATTGGTGTGGTGCGAGGTCATGGGTTCAACTGCTCCATTAGGATGCCACATGTACTGCTGCATTGTTTAAACTAGCTATGTACAGGTTTAAACGGCGATGTTTGGTAATGTTCTCCAGCAGATCCGTGGAGGGCAGAAGAAACCAGTTGGTGGCCACACTGCCTCCAAGAAGAAGAAACCAGTACAGCTGCTGATTGACAGGGTCAAATTACTACTTCGTGACTTCAACATTATACATGAGCGAGCCAAGGTCCCACCTCCATCTGATGTGGAGATACTGACTGCCATAGAGGAGACCACACCGGCCCATAGTATGAAGGAATTATTGACTCGGATGCTCTACCGGAAGTTTGACAGTACCCATGGCAGGTCACTAAACCTACCCTTCAAATCGACCATGAGTCCTGTAATTCTAGCTCTCCAGAAGGCTAGGGTTGATCCCAAAGATCTACTAATGGTCGGGAAGTGGGCTGGCACATTCAGCCTCCACACTGATGATGAACACCGGATGCTGGACGGACTACAGGCTGGGACCACAGATTACTTCCGAGAGGAGATCGGTACATATGTGACTGACGGTCATGAGGCTGGGCATGCCACTGGTCACACCGAAGGTAGGGAGGAGGAGTTGGCTGCCGGTCATAAGAAGGCCATTGAGCACATCTTCAACAAAAGTGGGCGTGAGCAGATAGAGAGTAATCTGGAGGACTTTCTAAATTTCCCCAAGAGGAACTACCAGGACTACCTCATCAAAACTGTTCTCAAGGCAAATGCTAAGAAGGCATGGACGAAGTGGGTCTTCCATGAGAAGTTTCAGAAGAAGAGAGTCGGGGCATCTGATTCTCAATGGATAGAGTTTCAGAAATATTCTCAAGAAGCTCATGAAGTTCATCAAGAAGTGCATGAAGTTCATCAATAAGCTCATGAAGTTCATCAAGAAGCTCGTGAAGTTCAACAAGACGCTCATGAAGTTCATCAAGAAGCTCATGAAGTTCATCAATAAGCTCATGAAGTTCATCATCATCATCATCATCATCATCATTCTTCTTCATCACCATCATCATCATCATCATCATCATTCATCATCATAATCATCATTATCATCCATCATCATCATCATCATCATCATCATCATCATCATCATCATCATCAACAACAACATTATGTCGATCATCATCAAGTTGTCCAGTGTGCTCTACTATCTGGCAATACTCTTACTCTCAAAAACATTTACTAATAATACATAGCAAGATTTGAACCGGCGATTTTAAGTGCACTTCGACATATAATACAATGCATTAGCTATCTCAGCTATGCATGCATTAATAAAAAATAACCTAGATTCAGCTGATAACCTGTTATATGTTATCTAGGATATGAATATCCTAATGAAAAAAATCTGTAAACATCGGCTAGGTCTATACCTTTTGTAACAGTATTGCCGTTTGTAGGTGTTTTATGACGATAGTAGTAATTTTGTAAGAACTGTAGTGCGTGCGTGCGTGCGTGCGTGCGTGCGTGCGTGCGTGCGTGCGTGGGTGGGTGTGTGATTGGGAGTAATATTTTCACTAATAATACAGAGCGAGATTTGAACCAGCGATTTATAAGTGTAATTCGACATATAAACAAAACAACACATTCCCTATCTCGGCTATACATACATTATTCACGAATTCACACCAGTTTCACGGAGCAGAGGGAATATATACCTACAGATTGCCATCAGTAACGCCAGCATAGATATATACATAAATACATATCATAGACTGTTGTCAATAATTTCAAAATGTAGTTATTAGTGTGTTGCTGTAGACTGTTGTCAATAATTTAAAAACATTGTTATCAGTGCGTTATCAGTGCACAACAATTCATAAAAGATAACTGTTATTATTTGTAGGCTAGTTATCGGTTCCCCGTAGTCTTAATTCATAACAGTGCTGGCTTATAATAAAAAAACATTGTTCAAATCCCTCAAAAGACCTCAGCTAGATGGTACCCAGTTCGAAGAAAACAAGGTACGCACTAGTGTGGGAGTACAATGACAGAAAAAAGGTAGGAGCAATGGGAACCACATAAAAACTCCCACAGAATAGAGAGAGAGAGAGAGAGGGAGAGAGAGAGAGAGAGAGAGAGAGAGAGAGAGAGAGGCGATAATGCGGGAGTTCTCCCGAACAGTGGGTTATGGGAGTTTTATATTTTTTTGTTTGCTACCTATATCGTGACAAACAAATTAGATAGCTGACAGTAAGCGCTTGGCTTATAACGTAGTCATAAAATAAGGGTTTCAAAACAGAACGTGCTGGGAGCCACCACCAGGTGATAACCGAGTCAGTTATTCCATTGGTAAATTTTCAAAAATAGTCTTCACTTGGTCTGAAAATGGGCATTTGGAATGAATAAACTTTTAAAATAAATTTAAGTGTAAAGAGGAGGTCATGCACCCTCTCACAATCTTCCCTGGGGCTGGGCTGAACGAATTTACCTCCGTGGTGAGGAGTTAGTAAAGTCAGCTATGTCGTACATTTTTCTTTTAAGAGGATATTCAATGATGTCTACCAGAATTTTCGTTGGTAAACTGATTCCCATAATTGAAAGTACAACTGCGGAACCTTCAATAATCCTGTCGTGTATCGACCCGGACATGCAGACAAGATGTATATTCTCATCACTCACATATATCTCCTCATTATTGTTGGATTTATCATAGTATTTACCATTAGGATTTCCAGCTTCATCGAATTTATGATGTACGCAGACCATAGGGTTACCTAGCAATGTCCCACCAGTCATGAATGCTTTATCTGAGATTTGATCCTGTTGACCACTCTCAAGTAAGGCATTGTAATTGATGTGTTGATGATTCCAATATGTTTTTCATGGATCATCCGATGGACCTTATCGGAAAAACCTTTGTTTATATAGTTTACTGGTTTTCTCATCAGGCTTAGCAACCCCTTGTTGGATATTTCTGAACGTGAAGTTGAGGAGAGGAATTCCGACTTTGGGATGCTGTTAAGTGACCTACATGCTTCTGTCCCTCAAAATGGTAACATAATGGATAACGATGTCCATATATCATGATAAAGACACTCGCGTACTTAACGTCATGTTTCCTGGCTCGAATATGGGCCCAGTCGATTTGTAAAACACGAAGAAGACCTGATTGTTCAGCGTTTTGAATAGCGGAAATAATATCTTCAACCCAGAGGATAGACATATTGTGGCTATGTTGTTTCATAAAATGTTTCATAGATGTCTCATAAAATAGCTCATAAAATATATTGCAAGATATACTTAGGAAGTCAAGATGTTCATGTGCCCTACTACCAAGTGATGCCCTATTAGAGAAACGAACTGTATAGGTAATCAAGCTAACTGAATCTGAAGCTCAATCAGGGGGTACCCTGAAGAGCCATGGAGCTACATGCATGGTGTAGGCTGTGCGGCATGGCGGGAAACCTTGGCGACTATGCAAATAAATCGCTTGAGTTCTGGAGCACTTCTCCTGACCTATCATTCGCAATAGTAGTAGACGAGTTACTCACCCGAAAAACCCTACCAGGCACCAGGTTAGACACTATCCAGTGACAGCAATGGCAATGACAGAACTAAGACAGTATTTAGATTATCTGTTAACGATCCACAGTATCAATATGGATGATGCTATCGAACGATGATATCGAATAAATGTGTTGCTAGATTTTTTATTTTGGAGTAATTTCATCAATGAGGCAGTCGAAATGCATCTTGCACAGTTGTGTCTCTACATTGTAATACACTTCCTCATCTGTGAGTTTCTTGTACAGGTGTGTCTCTGCTTTGGGCTTCCTGTATGGGTGCAGGCGTGTCTCTGCTTTGGACTTCCTGTATGGCGCTGGAACGGATGGCTCGCAGTAAGGGGTCATGGTGGGCCCTACATTGCAATACACCTCCTCATCTATGAACTTATGTGACTATATATATCCATGGTTCGGAATCTTATGAGTAAACCTTTACTAATAGTGGATTTGTAGTGGAAGTTTTGTACTTGTCTGGCGTTAATAAACTTATATTGTTGTAGGTCTAAATGGAAGTTTTGTACTTGCCTGGCATGGTCTGAACAATGGATAGGGCCAACCGGGGTGGGGGGGGGTGGGTTACGGTGGACCTACGTTGTAAAACCAATCACAGCCAGCCATCGCCTCTGTTCTGACAACCTACCTCCCTCCTGTAGCCGCCGATCGGTGATCCGTGGCTACCACCGATTAAAACAGTCTACAACAGTCAGCCTCCTGTAACCGCCTCTGTTCTGACATCCCACCTCCCTCCTGTGGCTGCGGATCGTGGATCGGCAGCTCCCACCACATTATGTTCTGACGCCCCTAGTTTATAACTACTCACCCCGTGAAATTGTTATCCATTTTCCGCTGGATAAAAAGATACAGTTATTGCTAAAATAACCTCTTTACTGTTAAATAACAATACATCACTACATTTACCTTAAGATTAATAACTATCCAGGGTTCATACAAACGTAAAAGTACTTGAATTTGAACATGTGCCTTGAAAAGCCTTGAATTTGATAATTCCCGTGAAATGTACTTGAAAATTGCTTTAAATGCATTGAAAAGCCCTTGAATTTAACATTTCAGCACAACTTATTTTAATTGAGTACATAAGTGTTTTCACGAATGAACAGTCAAAATGAAGGCATTGCATTATCGGAGCATCTAATATTAGGGTGCCCTTATAAGTTGCATTGTCAGAGGATTTCTAATCCCACCATCCCCTTCATTTCCCACCTCATGGGCAGCCTTGTATCAAGGCCCTTAACAATTTTGAATTTGCAGCCATGAAAGTCCTCGAAAAGTCCTTATATGAAAACCTTATATGGCTCTAGGAACCCTGTTATTATCATTATCTGGTATTCACATTTTACATAGTGTCCATGTCAGAGATCATATATTCACCAAATGTTGATACTGGTGCGGTGATTGAGTGCGGGGTCTTAGGACAGACTGCGAATGGTACTGCTCTACAATTATATGAAGGCTGCAAAAGTGGACGACAGAACATTCTAAAAACATGATCGCCAAATGCGTGATCGCCAAAAACAAGAAAATTTATATGTGACTCTAATATTAACATTCTCGCATTGCTGTATAAAATGCTGGCGAGGATTACGTCAGCAACAACAAGCAACACTGTAAATGCGACTGATAGAACAGCAGATTGTTGGGTGTTACACGGAATGGTCCTAAGGCTTAGACAAGAGAGATTATTTTGTGCATCAAATGGAAAGATGGTTACGCCAAAGTGTTTAACATTAGCCGGGACAGTTAGGCAGGTTACAGGTTCTGCAGAAATTGTACAAGTGTTGAATAGATTTGGTCATGGTGTATCTAATGAAATCATCAGAGAAGTAGAAACAACAATTGCATAGGAATCAAGCAGTGCAGAGAATTTAGTTCCGATGTCATAATCACCAGGTGTTCCATTGCATTTGATAACACAGACATCAAAGAAGGGGCACTTACTGGCGGTGGCACCTTCGATGGTACTTGGTAGGTGTATAATTCAGCAAAATAATTCTAATGTACCAAAAAACTGATGAACTATCTTTGCCGTACAAAACAGGGCTGCTTAAAATCATGTCAGAGTGATATTCAGTCTTGCTATGCTGGAAAAAGTATTCCTCCTACATGAGATCCAGATACAGCAACATCTATTCTTGATAAAAAAGAATTTCAACACTGGACAAAAATATTGCATTTTTATTGTGGTCTTCTCCTAGTGCAAAATAAATTTCATTTCCATCGTCTGAAGAAACAGCTGCCTCAGGGACAGACTTCAACCATAATACGGCTGATGTCATCTGCGAAAAAACATTAGTAGAACAAATTCCAGTGGCATCTCGTTCACCAAGATAAATGTCAATCATCTACTAAATGTTGTGCAGATGTAATAAAATCCAGGAAAACGCTAAATTCGAATTTTATAATGGTACTCGGTGATTATGCAATATATTGCAAATGGTGGAAGTTCTATGTAAAGAAAAATAATTAATCTTGAAGGTTTTTGTACGTATTGGAGTTTTTCATATCATAATGATCTTTGCATCTGTAATGGACCTTTCCATTTTGAGCTATGCCCCGCCCATCACTAGCTAAGCCCCACCCACACCTCGCCGTGTTGGGACGGCCAGGCAGTCAGGCGGACGGCCTACGTTCGGACGGGAGGGCAGGTTTAGTTGGGTGGGCGGGTGGGCCGATTGAGAGGCAAGGGGATGTATGTAAGCTCGTCCAGGTGAGCTAATACTAAGTCTTTTATGAAGCTAGGCAGTCAACGTTCAAGTATTCTTGAATATGTTGAAGCTAATATGACTGTAAGGTGTTGCTGCCTAATGCAACAACAGCTTGTTGTAAATTAGTTTCAAAATATTCAATAGCATATAATACCTGTATGGTTGCTTTGGAATTGAGGTTATCAAAGATCTCAAAACACATTTGTACCTGCGCATAGGCATATGAACAGGTTGGGGTAGGTGGGTGGGGAGTCAGGGGGGGGGGGCGATAGCCCTCACGTTATCCATCTCCCATAGTGTATCACCACCATAGCGCCCCTATGTCTTGGCCCCACTCATAGTTCAGCTCCCCCCCCCCAATCCCCCCACTCCCTAGGTCAAAGTACGTTACTACACCACTGCAGTGCTGAATAAGATAAGAACACCACCGGGCATACAGAAATCCAAAATGCCGCAATTTGGATATTGGTTCATTGCATCACCGCTTGTGTTTATTATAGCTCTGGGAGTATCTTTGGGACTTTCTTGAAAAACATATTTTAGTAAATATCATTTATACAGGACACGTGATCTACAGAATGAAGTGACATAGTCCAGGGACACCTGCATGTATTGGGTGTTTTGTTACATACCTGTGCCGCTTTGATGTATGACATGTTTATTCGATGATTCTTGTATATATTTTATTTGGTACTGAACGAAATTATTGGTTTTGGCCATACAGAGATCTACAATGTAACATAGAAAGCTGACATAATATAACAGTTTAACTAGAATTTACAGAAACAAGCATAATTCGAACGAACATTAAATTACATAATATATACAGTCAGTCTTATGCGACTGGCCACATAGTTCTGGAAGCAAGAGGATGGCGCTTCTACAAGACAGGTGGTCCGAATACCACATGCCTAAAAAATACGCACAGTTGATAATGGACGGATCCAATCTGTCACTCAAGTAATTGACGTCATATTAAATTACTTTATTAGAGGGCTAATGTCATAATCATTAGTAGGTTTAACACAGTCGGGGGAAATTGAATAGTCCGCAATGAAGAGTACCAATTGTATGTGTTTGATCTATTTATAGTTTAATAACTGTTCTGTTGAAAAGTTTGAATCTAACCTGACCTGGAGCCGTTGCTGCCATAGGCAGCCACTGCTCCCAGGCAAATTAGCTTCAAAATATACAACATTTTAACTGTACAGTTACTCTGAAATTGAGATTATGGGAGTCGGGGTTCAAGGTATATAAATTCATCCCAACTTGCGCAGAACTTATGTGGAGCTTAGTTAGAGGACCTATTGACGTCACAGTCATTAAAAGGTTTAACGTAGCAATTCCGTTATGAAGTGTACGAATTGTATGTTTTTGATCGATCTACAAGTTAATAAACGTTATGTTGAGTAGTTTGAAACTAACCTGGCCGAGGGCTGTTGCTGCCGTAGACAGTCACTGCCAGCAGGCAAATTAGCCTCAATATATCCAACAGTTTAGCTGCATGTATAGTTACTCTGAGACTGAGATTCTGGGAATTCCAGGTTCAAAGTTTATAAATTGGTCCCAACACACGCAAGGCTTGGACGGCGATAATCTAGAAATGGGCGGTGCATAAGTATAAATGCATCCCTCTATGCTTGTGGTCCATAATGTGGTGGTCGCGTCAGACAATTAGCAACGTTAGATTTGTACAGCTCCGTTCTTGCATTCAAACGCACATGTGTCCCTCTATTTCTGTGGCCCGTAAGGTTGTCTCTTACGATAATCATCAGCATCAGACATGTACAGTTGTGTTTCTGCGTTCAAACGCGTAGTATATATATATTTAGCACAATTCTGCAGTACATTTCTCCTTTAATAAGTCCCAATTTTTTAACGCGAGGCGTGTAATTAAGTACTTTACTCTGAGGTCTTGGTATTTAGGACATGTGAAAAGGAAATGGTGCTCATCTTCAACGCAGCCTAGATCGCAAGAATAACATATTCTATCTTGCCTCTCTAATTTGAGGTGTCTACCCTTTTCGATCTGCAGTACATGTGCACTCATTCGGAACTCTGTGAGTGCTACTCTGTATTTTCGGTTATACCTACCATCTAGTAAATAGTTATACCTACCATCTAGTAAATAGTTATACCTACCATCTAGTAAATAGTTATACCTACCATCTAGTAAATAGTTATACCTACCATCTAGTAAATAGTTATACCTACCATCTAGTAAATAGTTTTCCATAACAAACGCACATTTAACGGTTTTATAAAAGTCATATCTGCTATGGCTAGTGTCGTTTAATGACGCCTACCAGTAAGAAATAAACATGTTTTGCAAATATTGTTTAATATTTTTTAAAGTGGCATTAATATTCTTTGATCCATGATTATTCCAAAGCTCTGTGAAACCGAAGTTTTTCAACATTTTTCTAATGCTTGTGACCCAGTTGGTGCTTATTGCTGAATTGCCGTTCTTATACATTTCTAAATATGCTTTGTAAATAATCGATGTTTTCGGTATGTCGGAAACGATGTGTATCCAATATTTATAGCGTGTACAATTGATTGGATATAGATTGGATATAGATTGGACATTTTGTATGTAAAATCGAGTGCACAATAATAGGCAATGATAGTTTAGTGATTTTGCTAAGAATGTAAATAATCGGGCAGAGGATAAACACTCCATCGCTTGAAAGCATTTAAGTAGATTATTACTATACCAGTAATCCACCAGGTTGTATATTGTCGCGTGGCGTGGACATCAGACCTTCAATGTGCAAATGAGCCAGGGGGTAATGGTAAAACGATCTCCTGAATCATTGAGAGTTTACAGTGAGACCGCGTGGAGTGGAGTTACCCCCCCCCCCCACCCCCCTTGGTGGTAGATTATGGCCATATTTTACCCAGCTTAATTCAGGGGTTTGACTCTTGTGGCTTCTTCCGTGGAAAATCCGGTGATATACAGTATATGAGAAAATCGTACTGCTATAGTCTATTTCAACATTGAGTCCCAGTGCGATTAGTGCCTGCATGGGCGATCTAGAGCCAGCATGTCATGCACGAGACCATGTACTGTTGTCTCAAAGCAATTACGTATAATGGTATAATCGGGTACGATCACACTGGTTGGTTCGCCGTATCCAGATCGATAAGATCTAGAGGCCTTGTGTTAGTTTTTGGGTTTGTCATGGCAAAACCGTGACTGTAAAGGAAAGCCTACCGATTTGCAACATCTCAGCAGCTTCTCTGTATTGTTACCGTGGTTCAAGGAGTTAATGTGATTCAAATGAGCGGTCGAAGTGAGTGTATCTTAGCAGCTAGAAATGGGCGGGACATCGCGAGAAATGCATCTCTCTAGTAATATAACGAGGCTGGCTTTGTGTTCTGTCATGGCCGCCTGTCAAAGGTCCACCACACACAACAGTTCATAACAATATGTTAATAGCAAAATTAATCATCCAAGTTAAACATGTCTAACCTTGTATTGGACAAGGCATCAATAATCCGAGTTCAATCTCACAGCAACGTCATTCTTAATATTGAAAATACTGTAAACAGACAACTCATACAAAGAATATTATAAAAACATTCACAATCATAGGTTTAATGAGGAAAATAGAAATATATGGTATTCAAGAAATAACTTAAAGTTAAACTTATTTTTTCATCCTGTGTTAAAACATGGATTTGTCGTGTCGATGTACTCAACGTAGTTCTGGACAAAATAATGCAATATGTCCAGAAGGAACACATGCCAATTATAAATGGGCTTTCAAAATATACATTCCAGACATTCTATACAGCGAAATTGAGCTCGTTATGCTAAGCAACACGCTGAAAATCAAATAACCAACTTTACTGTACAAGATGCTGCAAATATAATGTCCAGACTGTTTCCTGAATTACTGCCGAGACGTTCATTGGGTACTCGAGGTGTCAGGCAAGGATACCTACAGTCACCGATCATCAACTCACCGATGACAGGCTTGGTCATCAAGACAATGATGGGTCCACCAAGAGGCATACAGTGGACCTGAACGGAAAGCTGGAATACCCTGACTACAACATATATACAGGAAGCGACTGAAAACCTTCAGCCAGTAGCCAGGATCACGAGGCTGGTGGTGAACATTGGCAAACAAAGACCATGAGTGCCAATGCAAATCAGGATGCTGTCATCAACATCGAAGGGGAGGGGATCAAGAATGTTGACATGTTCAACCTTTCCAGCTTTAGCTATGCCCCACCCATCACTAGCTAAGATCCATCCACATCTCGTTCGTCTTGGGATCGATCGATCCTTGAGCTCCCTGACTACGAATTTCCAGAAAACTATACACGTAAGCTGTCCAGTCAAATTAGTTTCAAAATATTCAACAGAATGTTTATTAAATGGTAACGACATACAATTCGTACAACGTGTCGGACTATTACGCGTTAAAGACGGACTATTTCAAATCATTCATGATGTCACGATTATGATGTCATCCTACGCGTAAAGGTCAATTTGGTATCGTTGTAAGCAAGGCTAGAGGAATGGATAAGGATGCTAAAACAAGCATGTCTAAAGCACACCGTACCTTTATAGTTCTCCAACTATACAACAAGCTGGAACTATTCAGATCCAATGGTAAAGTGGTGTTGCTATAGGGCGACACAAAATATCGTGGAGCACAGGCTACAGATCTTCATCAACACATGCCTGCGACAGATCCTCAACATTAGATGGCCGAACATAATCTCAAAATAACGCGTATGGTGACGAACAAAACAAGCGTACGCGTCCGTCAGGGATAGCTAAAAGTCCGCAAATGACTAGGACATACCATACTAGAGCCCAGCCAAACATTGTCAGACATTCCCAAGACTGGAATCTACCGGAAAAACGGAGAAATGGACAGCCGCTAAACATGACGTGGCGATGCGCACGAGATGCTGTACTCACATCAACCGGCATATGCTGAGATGTCTATAGACGATAGCATTCATATACGCAGATTTGTCTATTATTTTGGATGGTTCTTATATTTATTGAGAATTTTTTGCCGAATGTTTGACGTACGTTGCTTGTACCATTGACTGTTGCATAACTGCAGGTTTCCTCGTGGTTGGTGCTCACTGGTCTCCATCTCTTATATTGGGGCATATTTCTTAGCTCCTGTCATAAGGTGTGTTGCTTAATAAGATTATTCAACAGCTTAATCGTGCCTATTTTAATGTACTGCAGTGAGGTTTGGAGTCCGCTGTACGTGAGCAGACTCAACGACGATAACTTTTACTACATCTGCGACAAAGTGCCTACTGAAAAAGTTCTCCTTAAATTTGCTAACTATCTGCTTGGCGTTAGCAAAAGAACAACTAATGCTGCGGTTAGGGGCGATCTAGGTCAATACCCCATTATGAGTCATTCTCTCGCATGCTATTAAATACTGGCTCCGCGTATTTAAAATCATATGAAACTTCAGAAAGTATTGTTAATTGGTGTACCTGCATAAAATTACTTCTCATGTTTTATCATGGTGAATGCGTGGGACAATAGAAGCTTCATTCCTTCAGGAAATTGTATACCCACCAAGCCAGTTTCAAACAGGTGTATGTCTCTCAATGGCTGGGTCATAAAAATGACTCTGGTAATAACCCCAAACTACGTTCCTTTAAACTTTATAAGAAGTCCTTTCAAATATAAAGTTACGTCTTGGCGGAGCCTATGGTAAATAAACGTCGCGAGTTCTCTAAACTAAGGTTAAGTGCACATTCCCTGCGAATTGAAAGTGATGGATATTCCCGACCCAATGTTCCAGGTGATGTTCGACTATATGTAAATTATGCGATTCTGGCAATGTAGAAGATGAAAAGCATTTTATGTTAGATTGTGCTGCTTTTCTTGTTGAGAGAGTTCAATTGTTCGATAATCTATTACAATGTACAACATTTGACACACTATCTGACAGTGAAAAATTTGAATTTTTAATGTCTTCTTGCAAAGGTGACTGGGATATTGTAAAATTGTTACCAGTTTTGTAAATACTGTCGCTCAAAAACGAAAGACGCTATCGCCCTCATAATTCCGCTGTCTACCAATTACCCATATGTATATATAAATTGTATAATTTGCTATTCCTATGACATACTTGAGTTTTATTTTTATGATAGTTTGCATTTGTTATTTGTCATGTATTGTTTGTATTCATATCCTCATATTTGGATTATTGCAATAAAGAATCTGAATCTATCTAATGATCCAGAATCCAGCTTTGTTCTGCAGTTTGCTTAGGCCCTACCTGTTGCAGTGATAGCCCATATGCGGTTGTTCAATATTTCGGGACTACCCTAACACTGTCAACGCACATATTCTATGGAATATACTCACCTGCTCCTCCGTCAGGACAGGTTATCCTCCTCTTCGCTTCTCAATCTGTTTAACCCTGTAACACGCATATCAGCCAAAACGGCTTCTGCAGTGGTCTTGAGAAATGTCCATTTGCAGACCAATGGAAGAGTATTTTTGAAAATTTACCACTGGAATGACTGGCTCGATTATCGAGCCAGTCACTCCAGTGGTAAGTTTTCAAAAAAATATCTTCTCTTGGTCTGCAAATGGACATTTTGTATGAGAAAATTTAAATTTTCTGGAACAAATTCAAGGGTTAACGGGTTAAGTCTTATAGTTAAATCGTAGTCGTTTCTATCTGTGTATTTTCTGTCAGTAAAATGTATCACTTTCTTCTGAGATTTGTTTAATATGTTTGTGTGACAAGTTGAACATGGTATATGCTGTTTTCTTCACATTTATGCTAACAAATGCTTTCTTGGTCCAAGCTGTCAGTTTTCTGTGGGTTGTGTTTATCCTAAGGTAGATCTTGTTATGATAGATAGATAGTTTATTGCAAAATTCCAACATAAGGATACAGCAATACAAGTACAATCGTATAAATAAACAAGATATATGAAACAACTATAGGCCCTATATAAATAAATAAACACTACTTAATTAAATATTTACATATTATACAAAGCAATAGGCAAATCGCGTCCACAACAGGATTAACTACTGCAAAAGATTGATCCACATCAAGTTATGCGCCGGACATTTGCAGCTAAGTCCCGCCCATGTTCTGAGCGTGTTTGGATCGATTTATGTACTTTGAACCCTGAGGTCACAGAATCCCCTTTTTCAATACAGAAAGGTTGCTGAATATTTTGAAACTAACCATACCGGCCGCCAACATCCAGCTGAACTAACCTCAAAATGCCAACAGAATGTTTATTAGATAGTAATTAACCATTCAAAGGATCTGTAAACTTGACGGACTTTGAAATTATTATGGTTGAGTTAAATTCGTCATTCTTTAGGTAATTTGATTGTGACATCAACCTACATATGGCGTAATTGATTATGACATCATATACTTGAGTGACTGATAGGATCGCACCATTAGAGTTATTTATGTGCAGCTGTTATATTAGTATACGGTTTTTATAGATCTTATGATGAAGTGGGGTCCATTACCTCAATGCATTTCGTTTCTCCATAATGACGTTGACAAATTTTAGAATCATTTTAGATATGTTATGTGTTCTTTATTGCACCATAATATCAGATCATTGCTAATGATACATAATATCCTCCCTTGAGAGACGGGCGGTTAGTGCACTCTTCTTCTCACGGAGGGTGTCTTCTATTTGGTGTGTAATATAGACCACACGGTGTTCTGTTGAGCGGTGTTGTCGAAAACCACACGCGCTGTACGAAGATATCGTTTTGCTCCTCGCGCTCTTCAATCTTCGTGTCGTTGGTTAGGCTAATGGACGTTTCCAGTTTTAGCTAGGCCCCACCAATCTCTAGCTAAGTTCCACCCACACCTTGCTCGTGTTGGGATCGATCGATCTCTGAACTCCATGACTATCAATTTCCAGAAAACTATAGAGGTAAGCTATTGAATATTTTAAAACTAATTTGACTGTGTGCTGTTGCTGAACTATGGCAGCAACAGCGCCCAGTCAAATTAGTTTCAAGATATTCAACAGAATGTTTATTAAATGGTAAAGACATACAATTCGTACAACGTGTCGGACTATTCAGCGTTAAAGAAAGACTAAATCGATTCATTCATGCCATAATTAGTTATGACGTCATCCTACACGCCACTTAGATGATTATGATGTCATATGACATCATATGATGGATGGATGAACTGGAAAAGTCCACTGATTGTTAGCTCGCTGACCTTATTGCAAATTCTTTCCTTCTTATATATGGGTATTATGTCAGTTTCCTCTGCATATCTGTGGAACCTTTCAAGATCGTTTCTAGCTACAGATTCACAGAAAAAACCCTCAGTTTTGTTCCAGGTACACAGATGAGAATCAAGTCGCGGGTGATCTTGTCTGGAACTGTGAACGTCTCTCTCATATGTGTCTCAGGGCTGCCTATCATACCCGTACTGTTATGGAAGAATTCATAATATTGTTTTCATTGCTTGTTAATGAATGAATGCAGTTTCTCAGTCCATCATAAACACCTTTAGTCCATCATAAACATCTTTAGTCCATCATAAACACTTACTATAGCCCCCTTAAGTTGTACGAATTGTATGTCTTTACTATTTAATAAACATTCTGTTGAGTATTTTGAAACTAATTTGACTGGTCGTTGTTGCTGCCGTAGTTAGTTTCAAAATATTCAACAGCTTAGATATAAAGTTTTCTGGAAATTGAGTTTAAACTGTCAACGGGTGCAAAGATCGATCGACCCCACATGTGCAAAGCGTGTGTGGAGCTTAGCTAGAGATGGACGGGGCATACATAAACCTGGATTTATCCATTCAGGTAGATCTGTAATCAGATGTTGCACTTCATACTTACTTCCTGCTGGGATGTTGCTGATTAGGACATGGCTTGGATGAATATATTGATCCCTTTTTCTCATAATATGGTCTTTGATCACATTTGGAGATTCTTTGTTGATTTCGTCGTTCATTGCGGAGAGGTACCATACAGAAAACAACTGAATATTTTATAATGGAGGGATCCGATCAGTCACTCAAGTATATGAAGCCATACTGAATTAAGTCACTGAAGCTGGCTGATGTCACAATGCGTAGTGACGTAACTAGCTCCGTCGTAAACATCGCAAAGTCCGTCAAGTGTACGAATTTCATGTCTTTAATATTTAATAAACTTCTGTTGAATATTTTGAAACCTATTTGACTTACATAGGCAGTAACAGCACCCGGTAGAATTATAATTCAAAATAGTCAACAGTTTATAAGAAGAGCTTCATTGAAATTGGGCTTCTAGGAATTCAGGATCCAAAGTCAAACTGATTCCAACACGCGGAAAACGTGAGCAGAGCTTAGCTAGAAACGGACGCGGCTTAGCTAGAAATGGATGGGGCATATCTAGAAATGGTCGGGCCATAGCTAGAAATGGACGGGGCTTAGCTAGAAATGGACGCGGCTTAGCTAGACATGGACGGGGCATAGCTAGAAATGGTCGGGCCATAGCTAGACATGGACGGGGCATAGCTAGAAATGGATGGGGCATAGCTAGGAACGGACGGGCCATAGCTAGGAACGGACCCCTATATTGGTTATAATGGGACAATCGACCTTTGACCAATATTCCTCAGAAACTATGTCAAGGTCAATACCTTGTATATGACTCGTAGTATATGCCTACTAATGTGTCCATGATTTCTTGCCTATCCATAAACAAATAACAAACGTATTAGTATTTCCCAATCTTTCTCATTGGTGGTCGTATCTATAGTAAAGGGACACTACTCTGTATTACCGTAACATATTAACAGGGTTCTCACAAACATAGTAAGATCAACATTCTTAACCTGGATTTTTGAGAGCATGGCCATTCCATACTTCCATACTTGTAACTCATATAGGCATTAATAAAATAACACTCTAGTGGTCACATCTCAAATAGATATTCCCTCTATGAACATATCTGCCATGTATGGTTATAATCCATCAAAGCGAAACGTGCTATAATGGACCTTTCCAAGTTATTGATCCATCATATGACGTCATAATTATGACATCGTAACAGATTAAGTGACGTGTATGCTGACGTCATAATCATTACGTCATAAATGATTCTATTTTAATTTTAATTTTTCTATCTTTAACTCTTAATAGTCCGACACGTAAGAATTGTATGTCTACTATTTAAACATACTGTCGAATATTTTGAATATTTTGAAACTAATTTGACTATGGCAGCAACAGCGCCCAGTCAAATTAGTTTCAAAATATTCAACAGCTTACATGAATAGTTTTCTGGAAATTGATAGTCAGTGAGTTCAGAGATCGATCGATCCCAACACGGACGCGGTGTGGGTGGAGCTTAGATTGAGATGGGCGGAGCATAGCTAAAAGTGGAAAGATCCATTGCTGAGAAGACAGAGTGACGCGCGACATACGATAAGCCAAATCGTCATTATATAAGTTCACTCAGGTTAGGTAGAATGAAGACATCAAGATTGATTTATACGATGGATACAGATTAGCTTTATCACTTGTCTGTATATGAAATCTTTGCATATGTTTGTTTCAATAGTAGGCGTTCATGGCTATTATCATGTTAATGCTACAAATGATATGACGCATCAAAAGTCACAAGCAAGCAATTGTGGAAAAGAATAAAAATGGCGGAAACACAAAATGGCCGCCAGTTACAATACAAATTATCACAACTAGACGTGTAATTATGATAGCACGATGATATGCGAGTGTGAATGCAAGTATATATATGCTTTAGTGCGAGAATGCGTGCATGTTTATTCTTAGCATAAACTAACTGTAACAACAAAATAACAACCAGGTTATGGCAGTTTTTGTCACGAGTTTGATAGACAGACAGAGCGACAAACCGACTTATAATAGTTACAACTATGACAGCGGCTACGGCTACGGCTACGGCTACGGCTACGACGACGACGATGACGACGACGATGATGATGATGATGATGATGATGATGATGATGATGATGATAATAATAATAATAATAATAATAATAATAATAATAATAATTTCACTACTTTACAATAGTTGCATTGTAAAAGGTCGGTCTGTATTTGTGTACATACATGTAAATTATTTTTGTACATAGTGTATATATATTTGTTTTTGTGAGGGCCTCTGGAATATCAGGTCACTGAAGATGTATCCTCCGTAAATAAAGATTATTATTATTATTATTATTATTATTATTATTGGGGGCATTTCTTAGATATTTCGCGGACCTAGAGCTCAAATAACACTACAATAAACATCATTGAAAACGCTTATTAAGGACGATTTGATAAATATCAACGATTCAAGCGAAAAATAGCTGCTATCTATGGAATATTTTTCTGTGAAATCCAGTAAAAAACCCAAATTAGGTTATGCTTTATCTGAATGCAGACATCAAATGGAACATAGACTATAGGTCCAGATCCGTATCATAGATCCATGGTTGCATAGAAACCGTCTTCCTAATTTCAGCTGCATTTATTTTGTGCCAGTCTCACTTGATAAACAATGCATGGATCGGATCTGTCACTTAAGCGTTAGGCTATAGTCATCTGCAAATTGCGATTCTGTGAGTTCAGGATTCAAAGCGTCAATTCGAATACAAAAGTGGGCGGCGCGTAGTTAGAAATGGGCGGGGCATATCTAGAAATAGATCCCCTATTGGTGACAATATGTCCGCATGCTTCTCTTGAAATAAATTGTTTGAGATATCATTACTGATATGGTTATGCCTAACATTACTTGCTTCTCACATCTTATTCTGATCTCTGTCTGCTTCATTACTGAACTGTTACTCGCTATTTATGCTTAATTATGTCCGTTAATTCGCAAGTACTATTGTCCTGATCTAACTAATTGTCTCCTTAACCAGGCTTCCTCGTCTACTACAAATAGACACGCACTAAACTAGGCGATTCTCAGCCTTCACGCGCCCGTTCAATGGTTTCTGCAATGTCGAATCGAGTACTCTTATGCTCCTAGAAAGCCCTCCATGCACCCTCAAATACTGTCCCTTCCTTCAGGGGGTAGTGCTTATGAAAGCTGGAAGAGTAAATCACATACAAAATTATCCAAAACCAGGTACCCTCGAGAGGAGACGGGTGCATTGGCGGTTGAAGTTAAATTTACGTCTTATTATGTTAGCTGTAATGAAATTGTGAAAGTCAACGGGAGCTTGGCGCCTGCTTGCAATTTTGCATTCGTAATGTCATTAAGTGAAGTGGGTACTTGGCTGGTTGGGTATCGTCAGCTGATTGGGTGAAGTGGTGTGCATTCTCTTCTTTGTCCACCACGGTCTGCGACATACTGGTGTTATATACGGCTAGGGCCAGGCACAATGCTAAGAGAGAAATGTAACTGTGAATCACTTTATCACGTACATTTTATGGCAGAAGACATAGATGCATTCGGGTCTATTTAAACACATGTAGTCTGGGCTCGATCTGAACTCAGGTAGTCGGGACTCTAATTAAAGCCATGTAGTTGGGGAATTTATTTAAACTCACGTAGTTAGGGCTCTTTTCAAGCTCATGTAGTCGGGACTATAATTCCATTTATGACGTGCGTCATAAACTATTGATCCAATGATTGACAACCTTTCCTCTCCGTGAATTGCAAATACATGTTGCATTTATTTACATTTCATTATAGCACAAACAATGCATTCTGTGCATACGCGATTATAGTTGTTTAAGACAACCTCCCATCACACTCAGCCCATCCCTACTATACTATAGGCAGAGATACGACAATCACGCACAGCCTACCACTATTACACCATAGGCAGAGGTACGACCATCACGCGCAGCTTGCCACTACTACACCATACGCAGAGATATGGCCATCACGCACAGCCTACCACTACTACACCATAGCCAGCGATACGACCATCACGCACAGCTACCCCTATTACACCATACGTAGAGATACGGCCTTCACGCACAGCACCCTACTACGCCATACGTAGAGATACGGCATCAGGCACAGCCTATCCAGCCTGCACCTACTACACCATACGCGGAGATACGTCCATCACACTCAGCCCACCCCTACTATACACTGTACGTAGATATAGGGCCATCGCGCGCATCCTATAGATATATACGGCCATCACGCACAGACCACCATTACTACACCATACGACATGTTAGACATAGTGGTATGATTAGGGTGACGTGGGTTGAACAATCTTGACGAGAGGAACGGGTTTGTTATATTGACGATGATAATGAATTCAGCTAGGACGACACCCGTGTATCTTGTCAGCATTATCTAGATTGTATATAATTACTAGTTTTTTTGTGACTTTTTATGTTTTTCTCAAACTTACGTACGTCTGCTGATTTGTCAGATTGACTAACTATGGACTATGGAGTGGCTGGTGTGAATCGCCGTATCAATTTCCTCTGCTCCAAATATTGGACTTAAGTTAAATTAATTTAACACAATTTTGCGCTCCAGACTATCGATGATAATTAGACATAAAATCACGTAGAGGCTAATTCTTGAAGGACAGCCTCTATTGAGGTACTAACTTTCCTTAAATACATTAGCGCAGAAGCCCAGGAAAAGGTCTTAGCTCTTAGAGCGCCATTGTTTGACGTCACGCCGTGACTGCCGGGAAAAGCACGCCAGTCCAATTAGTGGCCCATAGCCCTGAGCGAGAAAATATAACTTTAATCGGCGAATTTTCTCCTTCATTTCATTAATTGAGTCTCCGCCATGGGGAAGTTGTCTTACATCCGAGTTGTCGCTAATTCCCATTTGCGTGAATGCGAAGGAAGTCATGTGTGCCCTGTTTTCCTCGCGGATTCCTCGTATTAGTGACAATTGGCAATTTATCAGCGTAGTTGGCTATTTCCGACATTGCTCCGAGTCCTCTGTAAGTGCAAAACTAAACTTAATGATATTACTTAGAAATGTATATGTAGCTAAATTGGTTAATCAAAAATATGATCTTCGTTAATTAATTGATAGGTTCAATACAGTAAACCCTGTCCATAACGACAAACTTAGGAAGAAACAAACCCCGCATACTAAAGACAGGTGGTCACCACTGCAATGCTGTTTCGATAGGAACTTGGTTATGTAGGTGAAATGGTGGTTTCTTTCAACTCTACGGCTTAGAGAAACACACAATCTTGTGGCCCGAAAGACGGGTCTTAGATTGAATATTCTGCACGGATGACTTTCTTTAGATTCAAGAAGCGGAGTTTGACATTTGAGAATGCCGCGTGCAACTGTACACGCGTCAGGTGGATAATTTAGTCAGCGAGAAGATCTAATTAATTTTTAAAGACATCCATCATATTCCTTTTTTCGATTAAAGTTCCAGCAACATGTCACGTGAGCACACCATTTACTCGCAATGCATGGTGGGTAATTAGATTGAAGATTAATTAGTGTATGAAAAATACCAGCCATTGATTTGTCAGCGCGTATGCCATTGTAGCTGAGGGAGAGCAAGAGAGAGAGGGGTTGAGGGAGGGATGGGGGGGGAGAGACCGAGGGAGGTAGGGAGGTAGTGAGCGAGGGAGGGCGATGGAGGTCGAATAACCACCTCGTCTGACAATATTCAGATCTTCAGACAATGAGAGACTAGGTTTGCTTTGCCGGTCATACCTTTTGTCGCTCATGGATGTAATTCCCTTAATCTCGATAATGTTAATTATGTTTTGTCCAACTGTCCTGTAATTATTGGATTAATAATATGGATGAAACCTGAAGACTGGATTTGGTCAGGTAATTTATTGGGAGGGGTGGGGCTGTATATGTCTGCATATGGACACCGCTAAATCAGATTCATGAAGAGATTTAAAAGTCACTAACTGAATCGGATTATCATTGTTTTGCATAGACGGTAATCGTGCCAATGAGGTACGACAACGACGACGACAACTACACCGACCACGACGACGACGGCGGCGGCGGCGGATGCGACGGAGCGGTGGCGAGGGGTGGGGTGAGGGTGGTGGGGTGGGGGTGGCAACGATGACGACGTTCTTATTTCAACCTTCTCGATTTTGCCTTGTCCTTCAAGGGCATCCTACGCTGACTTAGGTTTTCTTTTAGTAGTATTACATTACTGAAATGGTTTATTTACACCACAGACCATATCACAATGATATAAGGGAGATTTACATAATAGTTATATGGAGCAGGTTCACATTATATTTTTACAATAGTTTTTTGTCTTTTTACAAGATACAATATGCATCTATGCTGTATATTCGGATAATTATTATTGTTATTATTATTATTATTATTATTATTATTATTGTTGTTGTTGTTGTTGTTGTTGTTGTTGTTGTTGTTGTTGTTGTTGTTTTCCTTGTTGTTGTTTTCCTTGATGTCGTCGTCGTCGTCGTCGTCTCCGTCGTCGTTGTTGTTGTTTTTTGTCCATGTTGTTGGTGTTCTTGTTGTTGGTGTTGCTGTACTTTTCGCCGTCGTTGTCGTTGCTTTTGTATTGTTGATGTAGTCATTGTCGGCTAACGTCATCATCTTTGTCTTCGTCGTCATCATTGCCCTTATCGCCATCATCATCGTTGTCCTCCTCATCATCGTCGTCGTTATCGTTATTGTTCTTAGCTATCAGTGATATTCATATCGAGACTATTGTTGTCATTTTCAATGTCCTCGTATATTCTATTATTATTATTCTCGCCGTCGTTGCTACTATCATAATCTTCAGGAGCATCCTTACTGTTGCTGTCGGTGGTGTAGTAATGTCATCGTCGTCATTGTACATTTCAGTTCATTGTCTGCCTATATGCTGGGAATTGGTGTGTGATCACCTTGATAAGTCTAGAGAGTTTTACTATCAACTTTATATTATGCGTAGAAAGTAAATTATGGAATTTATAGTACTTTAGACGGACGTAGCTATATTTAGGTAGGATGTCAGCCCTTTTTTTTTAAATCACAGCTAAATATATATATATCTTTGTTCTCTTGGTGTCGCCCCCCCCCCCCACCCGCCACCACCCCAATGCCCTGATTCGATAGGTAAGTAGTGGTTTGTTATTCGGAAGTGAGTAAGAGAAATTCTCTGGTAATCTGTTAGATGGGATAAGTAATATTCTAGTTTAAACTGTGTTTTGAATGCGTGATATGTTTTGCCTTTCCACGAGTTCGACATTCGCCCTCCCCATCCTTGAACATATTGGTCCTTTTTAAATATCACGGCCATATCGGTCGTCTAGTTTGTTGTGTCCAGAGATAACTCATATACCCAATTTCGTCTAGAACATTTTAACCTTATTAAACCGCTTACATTACGTCCCGCTTTGCGCATACTCTCTGAAATTCACTTTGTTTATCGCTCATAAGTATTGTACCATCAGCATATAATAGTAGTAATATTTTGAAATATATGTCTAAATCATTTTGCACGGAATCCAGTGTGATTGGATTCACGGCGTTGCTCTCCAGGTAGTTATCGAAAGCATTTAAATATATAGAGAATAAAATCGGTGATAGATTGTCACCCTGTCTGACGCCACAGTTGCACATACATATTTCGGATAGCTCACCATTTAATTTAACCATAGACTTGATATTCATATACATATTGTGTATAAGCTGGAATAGCTACCCTTCTATATTATGTTTCCTTACTTTTTCCCATAGCCGTTTCCGCGAAAACTTGTCGAAAGCTTTTTCGGAATGTATAAAGGCACAGTATAGTCTATTCTTTCTCCTTTTGAAGATTTGTATTAATGAGGAGAAAGTATAGATATACTCGGTTGTCAAGTAACTTTGTCGAAAACCTGCCCGATTTTTACATAAGCTTTGGGTTATCTCCATAGATTTTGTAATTCGGCTTGAGATGATTGATGTAAAGAGCTTCACCCAGGCTTAGTCTTGTTTTTATATCTTTTTTATCGATATTGGGTGGCGGTCCCGAATGCTGTCTGCGCCGAATGCTGTTTAGGTCTGATCGCAAAATACTTAACAAGTTGATTTCACGGCGTCTTGTACGTGGGCTGATACTTACCTGGCACCCAAGACTGATCACGTCAATGCTTTCCGCGCGGGCGTATAATTCTATATCATTTCGAAGATCATGGCCAAACATTGCCCATCACTGTGAGATATGGTCACATGCAGATAGTGCAGTTTGTTTATGCAGTGCTGAGTTTGAGATTAGGGATTAGGCTGTGGGGTCAGTGTTGATTCGCAACGACTCTCTCATGTGTTCGAAAATGGGCATCGAGTTTGTTCAAGAGAGCATTTGGAGCTGCATGGCTGTCACAGTTGTACATGGTTAATGAGACACATGCATCATCGTATAAGTGCATCTTAGCTTTCAGGAGAATGGTGGAAGCCAGTTTTAGCTATGCCCCGCCCATCTCTAGTATGTTCGCGTTGGTATCGATCGATCCCTGCACTCCCCGAATCGCAATTTCCAGAAAACTAGGCAGGTAAGCTGTTGAAGATTTTGAAACAGATCTGCCTGGTTGATGTTGCTGCCTATGCAGCAACAGCGTCTAGTCAAACTATTTTCAAAATATTCAACAGAATGTTTATTAAATAATAAAGACATGCAATTCGTTTAATTTGACGGAGTATTAAGCGTTTATGATGGGCATAATCACGCCATTCATGCCGTAATTAATTATGACGTCTGCCTACACGCGACATTGTTGATTATGACGTCATATGATTGATCGATAAACTGGATTCATCAATTGTTAGCCTCACATCCACAGCTTCCTGAAGGATTGGCAAGCAATGTTTC
Source organism: Chaetoderma sp. LZ-2023a (assembly GCA_034401795.1). Lineage (NCBI taxonomy): Eukaryota > Metazoa > Mollusca > Caudofoveata > Chaetodermatida > Chaetodermatidae > Chaetoderma > Chaetoderma sp. LZ-2023a. The sequence goes on along the minus strand of CM067373.1, from coordinate 29,726,159 downwards.
CTGTTACAGTTACATAACGATTTTCAATGTCGGTTGAACTGCACAAACAAAGAAAGTACTATACTGTGCGTTCATAGACCTAGCTAAGGAATTTGATACAATCTGGAGGGAGGCCCTGTGGTGGAAATTGTTAGAAAATAAAATAAACAGTAAAATACCAAATGTAATTAAAAATATGTATGAAAACATTAAGTCTAAAATTCTGCTAAATAATATGATGTCTGACACATTAGTGTGTAACTGGGGTGTGCGACAAGGAGAAATTATGTCATCAATTTTTTTCAGTCTTTATATGAACGATCTCACCGACTATCCAGACAGCAAAAATTGCACAGGAATAGAAAAAAAAATAACGCCATTTTATACTTAAAACTGCTGGTTCTCTCCTTTATGCTGATGACGTAACCACTATTGCAAAGCAAAAGCAAGACTTACAAAATATGCTCGACGAATACTGCCAATACTGTAATCAATGGAACTAAAAATAAACGCAGAAAAAACTAAAATCGTTGTATTTGGCGGCACCATGCGTCTTATAAGATCGCTTAGTTTTAACATGCAAAATACCCAAATAGAAATTGTAAACACATAAATACTTAGGTATATACTTCACCCGAAACGCTAAATTTACAGATGCAATTAAATATCTTAGAGACCAATGTAGAAAGGCTATGTACTGCCTACTTCGGCGCATCGCCAATTTAGATCTGACAATAGACTGTACACACCAATTGTTCGATGCAACAATATCACCAATAGCAGAATATGCCAGTGAGATATGGGGCTTTGAAAATACCAAAATATTAGAAGGTATCCATTTAGAATTTTTGAAATTTATATTGAAAGTTAAAAAAACCCACCCCATTATACATGGTATATGGTGAATTGGGAAGATACCCCATGCAGATAAGATTCCAATGTAAAATGTTAAACTTTTGGGCATCACTTGTAATGGGAAATCTTAATACACTGTCGTATAAGATCTACAAATATATGTATGATAAATATAGAATAGATGGAGCACCATACATATGGGTTAAAAGTATAGAGTCAGTGCTTAATACTACGGGGTTTGGGAACATTTGGATTGAACAACAAATAATAGGAGATAGAAAAAACACTATAAAACTGATTAAACAGCGACATGTTGGCCAATATATACACAAATGGATTGGACTACTAGAAAACTCATCTAAAGGTGGGTCACATAAAATATTCAAGGTAGAACTTAATATTGAACCATATCTTTTAAAACTAAACGACTATAATAGGATAGCCCTTACTAAATTCCGAACTTCAAACCACAGACTGCCAATCGAAACCGAAAGCTGGACAAATACCCCCATGGTAGATAGGAAATGCATATTATGTGATCAGGATGATATTGGTGATGAATTCCACTACATATTTATTTGTGACTATCTCGCGGAAATCCAGAAATCAACAATTCCCAAATACTACTATCTGCGGCCAAATTATTTCAAATTTAAACAATTACTTGGACCAAATAAACTAAGCTTACTACATAAATTATGTTCTCTTATTCGGAGAATCCTTGCAGAATTTAACCGAAAATAAATGATTTCCATCGATAATCCTTCACACTGTGCTTATTTTGGGATGCTTATCACTTCAAAACCAGACTTATGTTGTATAACCTTCTAAATAATAATAATAATAATAATAATAATAATAATAATAATAATAATAATAATAATAATAATAATAATAATAATAATAATAATATGTAACATGATAAATGCCTGTCCACCACAATATGATGCAAATATCATGTAACCCACATACTTGTAAAAGTCTTGGTGTAAATAAATTGAATTGAATTGAATTGCGGAGAGCCGAGCCCAAGGTTCTGCTCGTTCTCCACATCTCCTCGCCCTGAAGTAAGATTCCTTCATCATTCTCCTCCTTTGTGCTGGAGGGGCATGCATGTGGGTACTCGGTATTGACTTAATTCATGAAGCTGGCTTATAGCTATTGGAAGCAGTTCATCAAGTGGACCTTTAACACGGCATCATTCAACGGAAGGGTCCAATTCAAATAATGACACTGAGCTGTCAATACCGGTTGTGACCTCAGCGCGCATTAACCACCGCCGTACATCGCTTTCTCATGCTTCGAATTAAGCACCTGATGTCACGAAGAGGAATCGCATCCCATTCCTGGAGCGGTGCAGCTTCCAGCTCCCGCACGTTGTGAAGATGTGGATGGTTCTCACGCACCATACGGCCAAGAATGTCCCACACGTGTTCGATAGGAGACAGGTCCGGTGATCGCGCTGGCCAGTCCAACACCGGAACGTTGTTAGCCTCAAGGAAATCACTGGTGACCCTAGCTGAATGAGGACAGGCGTTGTCTTGCTGGAACATAAAGTCTGCATGATGCTGCATAAAGGGATGCTGCAACAGGGGCGACAACTTCTTCACAGTAACGTTGAGCCGTTGAATTTCTGCGAATCACAATAAGATCTGTTTTGCCATTTTCATGGATTCCAGCCCACACCATGACACTGCCGCCACAGAATCTGTCGTGCTGAATGGTGTTGGCTGCATCATACCGTTCTCCTAAACGTCCCCAAACCCGTTGCCTACCATCCTCCACATCCAGACAAAACCTCGACTCATCACTGAACAAAACGTGGTTCCATTGTTGAGCACGATTCTCGATGTGACGCTCTGTAAGCGGAACAGCAACAAGTGGACGACGGGCATGCAGTCCAGCATCATGGAGTCTGTTTCGCACAGTTTGTGCATGCACTGTAGTGCCGGTAGCGGTGTGCGAATTACGGGACAGCCGCGGCGCAGTCTCAAACCTGTGACGTCGTGATGGCGTCACTAAGTAGAGGTCTTGTCGTGGTGTTGTTGCTCTCGGTCTGCCAGATCGTGGTCTGTCATTAACATGTCCAGTTTCCTGCTCACGTCGGCGGAGACGGGAAATGGCTGAGGCGTGAACATTAAAATGTCGAGCAACAGCGCGAACGCTCTGCCCAGCAGCGAGTCTTCCCATTGCTTCATGGCGCTGATTTTCGGGTAGCCCTGGGCGGCGGCCCAAGTTCGGTAGGGTAAACTTTTCAGCGTTTTCTGTTAATGTTCGTTATCTGCTTTTGCAATATGGTGAATTTTTGCGTTCGCTACCCGCCGATGTGGGCCAGTTCATGAAAAATGCATTTTCACATGCAGTAAGCGTGCGGCCGAGAAATGCAAGAAATGATTTGCATTTCTTCGTGATCAGCGAGACACTACATTGACGAAACATGCCTGCAAATTTGGTTATAAATGGACGCATAGTTTTAATACAACAAACCAAACTTCACTGTTGCTAAACTTTTTTGGCTCAGTATAGATGATAGAGCTGCGGCGAGAGAAGTTAATTTTGTGTTTGCCGGTGTGAGTTCCACCAGACGTAATTCTGCCGTCATGATGAAGGTAACTGTGGTCTGTTGATGGAATCAAATGCGCGAGGCATGTTGATTCTCATCTTGTAGAAGTCCTAATGCTTTGATACTTAGGCCGTGTTCTCACTAGAGAGTTAATCAGGAATAACGCCATATCCCAGTAGATCTATGGCGTTATTCCAGATTAAATCTCTAGTGAGAACACGACCTTAATCGGCGTAACGCCATACTGATGTATGGAGTTGTTCCTGATAAACTCTCCCAGTGAGAATACGACCTTATATCCAGACCGTGTCAGTGCAAGTACTTTCCCTTTAAAAGCCACTCTACTGGGCATGTTTACATCCTTTCTCCACTTCTTTCAGAATTTACTTTTATAGAAGTTTACGATTCTTCGTGCTTAAAACGTCACCTTCAATTTCCAGCTTAGATAATATATATATATATATATATATATATATATATATATATATATATATATATATATATATATATATATATATATATATATATATATATATATATATATATATATATATATATATATATATATATATATATATATATATATATATATATATATATATATATATATATATATATATATATATATATATATATATATATATATATATATATATATATATATATATATATATATATATATATATATATATATATATATATGACATCACGCGGGTACTCATTTCGAATTTACAGCTAAACATTTCATGACCATCAAGAATTGTAATTAATTTTATGGGCATTATTATTATTATTATTATTATTATTATTATTATTATTATTATTATTATTATTATTATTATCTAGCGCTTATTGGGCTCAGAATCCTCAGATATTACAGCCATAAGACCTTATTACGCTTCTAATAATCGTATTTAATAATTAATTTCTCGGTGTTTGAGAAGAGCCCTGGGCTTGTCTGAAGGAGGAGTGAGAGGAGGCTGTAAGCCTATGATTAGCGAGAGACCCGGGCTAGCATCCACCGTAAGCAGAATCAAACACACGTCATCACAACAGTCAGTTATTAGATGAGTTGCACCCACCCCCTCCGGTTAAACACCCTCCTCTCAGAGATAATCAACTTCTAATTATCGAATGATACGATGGAGTGAGCCTAGATGATGATAATAATAATAATAATAATAATAATAATAATAATAATAATAATAATAATAATAATAAAATTAATTACAATTCATGATGGTCAGTGACAGAAATGTTTAACTGTAATTCGAAATGAGTATCCGTGTGACGTCATATATATTATAATAATAATAATAATAATAATAATAATCATAAAATTAATTACAATTCATGATGGTCAGTGACAGAAATGTTAACTGTAATTCAAAATGAGTACCCGTGTGACGTCATACATATATATACAAGCGTATATTATTATTATTATTATTATTATTATTATTATTATTATTATTTTCATCATCATCTAGGCTCACTCCATCGTATCATTCGATAATTAGAAGTTGATTATCTCTGAGAGAGAGAGAGAAAGAGAGAGAGAGAGAGAGAGAGAGAGAGAGAGAGAGAGAGAGAGAGAGAGAGAGAGAGTGAGAGTGGGTGTGTATGTGCGTGTGCGTGAGATGGTTATTTATTATTATTTGGCAATTCCACCACGTCTCCAAATCCAAAGCAATGAAGCTATTCACTCTTTCAAACTACGGTGTATACGCGAGAAACCATATAAGTAATTTTATATTATGACTTAGTATACGATAAGAGTATGATGCTATATAGTGACAAACAACAGTACAATCCACGCTCCAAATACATTAGATAGTGAGTAAACTAAAGTGAAATAGATGCCGGGCCGCATCCTCATGTTAACTCCTGATGAATATTCCCTATGGTGCTCGTGATATTTTTGATAATAATCTCGCAATACTTCTCAAGAGGCCTGGACAATGGTCATTGAATGACCAGAGAGCACACATCATCACGGTCACTATCATAATCTGTTTGCGAATAACAAACCTGACTGTTAAATCCACCGGAACTCTTACTTCAATGGTTATCCGGAAATCTCGAGTTAAATAAATCCCTATAAAGAGACGAGTCAATATTAGTGTTACCGGGTCGCGCGCTTCGTGCTTTCAAGTGTCAGTAATACAGAGATAGGCACAGTATTGACGTACGCTAAATGGCGAATTAAATAGTCTGCATTTCAACATAACACAAGAGATACATCGCTTGCTATAAAATATACAGCCTCGTTCGTGTCTGGTGTGATCTCATTCGATACGAGATTGAGAAACAGTTTCAAGATTAGGGTAGCGCATGCGCAAAGTCGGACGTATGTTCACAAAATCTCTTGAAATATCGAAATTAAATCTAATGATTGGGATCGATCAATTTGAATTTTTTTTAATGTCCTCTTGCAAAGGTGACTGAGATATCGTAAAAAATGTTACCAGTTTTGTAAATACTGTCGCTCAAAAACGAAAAACATTACCGCCCTCATAATTGTGCTGTCCACCAATTAGGCTACCCATATGTATATATAAATTGTATAATTTGCTATTACTATGACATACTATAGTTGTATTTTTATGATAGTTTGCATTTATTATTTATGTTTACTCTATATTCGTACTTGCCATATCATCGTGTTTGGGTTATTGCAATACAGAATCTGACTCTATTAAACATTAGATATATATATCGAAAATTCAAGTAGACATCTCATCAACTTTCACAGCGACAGAAAATTCTTCACTAGAAAATATCACTTTTCGTTATCCTATTAAAGTCGCAATGTGTGATTGATTGATTGATTTAGATGGTCCTCATTGAACAATAGCTTTTATCTCGTCAACTTAACTGTCTGACTGCTGGAAGTCAATAGACAATAATTTCAATGCGCAATAACGCTGGACTGCTGAATATTTTGAAAACAATGTGACTGATAGTTGTTGGTGGCTTAGCAACCAACAACTCTGAACCACATATTTGTCCAAATAATCAGCATATCCAGAGTTACCTCCCCCTCCACCCTCTTATAAAATGTAGTCTGCAGAAATTCAGCAGACCTACAGTTATGTAGTAATGCGTGAATAACTGAACTGTCTTTATCAAGCGACTCGCCATCATGGTCAGCAATAAACACGTGTACTATCTCATCCCAAGGAGTTAGATGGGATCAATAGAGAACAATCCCATCGAACAATGGACCTTTCCAGTTTTAGCGATGCCCACCCATCTCTAGCTTAGCTCCACCCACACCTCGCCCGTGTTGGGATCGATCGATTTCTGCGCACTCTAACTATCAATTTGCAGAAAACTGTACAGGTAAGCTGTTAAATAATTTAAAACTAATCTGACTGGGTGTTGTTTCTGCCTATGGCAGCAACAGTGTTCAGTCAAATTAGTTTTAAAAACTTTCAACAGAATGTTTATTAAATGGTAAAGACATACAATTCGTTCAACGTGTCGGACAATTAAGCGCTAAAACGGACTATATCGAGTCATTCACGACGTCATCCTACACGTCACGTAGTTGATTATGAAGTCATATGATGGCTAGATAAAATGGAAAGGTGAATTGCATCAGAATAATAGGGAATAAAAAAACTTGCTGAAACATGATGTAATACAAAAATTACAAATATTATAGTAAAGCTCCGGTTCCTACGATTGGCTCCCATCATGCTTCACATTTACATATTGGACTACGGATTCTCCTGTTGATTTCCTACGACCGAAACCCAGGATCACGCCAACCTGCTGGACAGCCGTTATAACCTAATAACACTTACTGGCACCAATCTAAAAATAGAGGCGTGGCTTCTTCAAGAATACACCTCTAATGTAGTGACGGGCCATCTTATTACGTCATGACAACGACTAAACTGTTACACAGACGCCACTTCGGAGACCAGACAGATCGAGACCCAGTCTATCTCCGTAGCGGACTGTAAAAGCAACACTGTGGAATTCGGTATCATCTTAACCTCTTTATCGCTAGCTTGATACAAACATTAAAATCGACTCGATCCTCCCAGTGGTTGGTGTGATATCAGCATCTACGCAACGTCAGCAAATTCTTGACCTCATTTTGTGGGAATAATATTGGCTGGTATGAAGAGAGTAGCGCTCGTGTTGTTTTAAATTTGAATACTCTCTACCACCATATTCTGGTGGAAATCACTACGCCAATGGCTACTCAATACATACGAGATAGCGTTCTTGATCTCGTATCGAAGGAGATCTCATGAGATACGAATGTTACTGGCACGTGGTGCTTTAACGTATATGGAATGCCAAGATTGTCATCTGTACTGTTCCAGTCAACTGTAGCTGAGTCACTCAATATCAACCAGTGATCATTACTGGGCATGTTCAGAACGTATGCAGTTAATCGTCAATGTATCCTCTGTATAGCCATTTGGTTTACTAATGCCAACGTCTTCGCCAACCACACGTCAACAACAAACGACAGCCACTGAATTGTCAATTATAATAGACCTTCACAGTTTTAGCTATGCCCCGCCCATCTCAATCCAAGCTCTACCCACACCTCGCTCGTGTTGGGAACGATCGGTCCCTGAACTATCAATTTCCAGAAAACTATACAAGTAAGCTATTGAATATTTTAAAACTAATCAGACTAATCGCCCAGTCAAATTAGTTTCAAAATATTCAACAACATGTTTATTAAATAGTAAAGACATACAATTGATACAACCTGACTGTCTATTAAGCGTTTAAGACGGAGTAAATCGAGTCATTCATCACGTAACGAGTATGACGCCATCGTAGACGTCGCGTAGTTGATTATGACGTCATGTGATGGATGGATAAACTGGAAAGGTCTATTCTGATGTACCCAGAAAATCCATTATACCAACGTCACCGTCTGAGGTACCAGCACTAGCTAGCCCAGTCACAGCAGTAGATAACCATTCCATACGGTGACAGTGTTTTCTACACAAGAATCTAAAGGGCCAAAGTTACAAAGGCACCCCTGTACGTTACAACCAGAAATATACCTTCATGTATTGTATGGTGCCCTCAACACAAAGATTCAATTACAAACATTGAGATTGTCCAGCGCAGGCCAACCCGTAGAATCCACATAGATTTTAGTCAGATAACAACTGTTATAGCCCTTGTTGAACAAACTCCTTCACGGGCGCAGGGGAACTGCCAAGGTGCTCATGATATATTGACTGGACATTGGTGCAATAATTTCCCCCCGAATTGGGAAATAATGAGAAGTAGCACTTTCACATATAATGTTTGACATACACAGGGGTGATGTAAAGCGCATAATCTTCGGTAGGGCCTATGACTGAATAGCTAACAGGAAAATAGTTTGTTGATTGGTTGATTCAGTTGATTTGTTGGCAGCTCACACCTAGATGCATTTGAGCCATGACTCGCGCTTAGTGGTGCTTTCCTGAAGGCTGCTAAAATGAAAGTCAAAATGTACGCGTTACCTGTTGTTGCCTAATGAGCTGTTACTTGCGGGTGCCAGTGCTGTATGCCGTGTAAAGGAGGAGTGGGAGGGGGGATTACTTTATTTCTCTCGGCGGTGGGATGGGGGTGGAGGGCAGTTAATTAAAAAACGGAAATTAGGCAAAATTTTGGAAATAAAAAATATTAAGAGATGAAACTGAGAGACAATTCTATCAAATAAAACTAAGTAAATTAACTTAATTGCATGTGATTAAGTAAACAGGAAACGAGAAAAACTTAAATTAAAATTTCCAGCCTGGCAGAGATGCGCTATGTATGACAGCCTAGCAGAGAATCATGATGTATGACAGCCTAGCAGAGAAACATGATGTATAACGGTCTATCAGAGAATCACGATGTATGCCAGCCCAGCCGAGAATTACTATGTATGACAGCTTAGTGGAGAATCACTATGTATGACAGTCTAGCAGACACTACACATGTATGAGAGCCTAGCAGATAATCACTATGTATGTCAACCTAACGGAGAATCATTATTATGTACGACAGCCTAGCAGCGAATCACTATATATGATAGCCTAGCAGAGAATTACTTTGTATAGCGCCTAGGAAGGGATAACTATTTGTGTCAGTCTAGAAACGAATCAGTATGTCTCCCAGTGTAGGAAAGAATCCCGTTGTCTATTAGCCTAGTAACGATTACGACGTTATTTCTATATTTTGAGCTTATTTTGAAGGGGGAAATTGGCGATAACTCAGCCATTTCTGAACCGATGTTAAAATGGTTTGCAGTTTTGGATAGCTCGTCAAATTCTGGTCTTGATTCATACCAGAAGTGACTATAACAAGTAATTTTTACGAATTAAATAGTACCAACTCCTTAAACTAAAAGTACACGAAATTCCTCTCGTATAGGCGCATACACGCTTACTGCTCTACCCAGGGGGCGCGCTTATAGGAACGAATCCAGGACGGGAGACCTGTACACGATCGGTCGATCCGTGCTACACCTCACCCACACTCCATCTAGTCATCCTTATTCTTAACATCCTACCAACACACTAATAATACCGTCACCTTCTCACGCACATATTCACACGCTCACACACCAACGCACCCATTCACACCATCACATACCCATCCACATACTCACCAACGTACCAGCCAGCCAGCTGGCGTGCGAGAGAGAGAGAGAGAGAGAGAGAGAGAGGGGGGGGGGAGAGAGAGAGAGAGAGAGCAAAGCTGTTTGATCTATGTACGCAGAGTAATAATATCACTTTTTTAAACTATCATAGATTCCATGTAGGCTACATCAACAGCAACACCGACAACGACGACGACGACGACGACGACGACGACGACGACGATAGCTATAGGCCTCCAACAAGCGCAACAATAAATCGGCAAATAGCAACAAAATTATCAATAAAACAAATATAAAAACAAAAACAAAAACTACTCGAATACAATCGATGGAGATGATGACTCACGCCTTTGCGCTCTGTGACTTCACAATGCACTGCACCGCCCCCCCCCCCCCCCTACCCCCCCCCCCCCCCTTCCCCCTCCCCGCCCCCATGACCTAGATCGCCGATTCGTTGCCCTCAAATTCAAAGCTATCATAAGCTGTCACAATATGAAGGCGTGTGCTAAATCAGGTGATTATACCTCCTTGTATTCCAGAGTTATGGCTGAAACTTTGTATTCCAGTACGCACTTTGTGACTCCGCGACCTATGTATCAGATATTTGATACTTTGCCCCGAAACTCATAAAACTTTTGTACAATGAAAGGATGGGCCAAATTTAGGGATTTTACCTACTTGCGTTCCCGATTTGTGGCGTAAAATGTGTATTTCAGGATGCACTGACCCCGTGACCTAGATATTTGAACCTTTGACCAGAAACAAAATTTCGGTGATTCTACATTCATGTATATGGCGTTATTGAGGAAGATGTGTGTTCCGGTATGTACTAAGTGACCCCGTGACTTCGATTTTTTACCTTTTAACTCCAAACTAAAAATCTTTCTAGCCATGCATAATATCAAATATATGTGCCAAATTTGGTGATTCTACCTACTTGTGTTCCCGACTTATGGCTAAATATGTGTATTTTGGGATGCACTTAGTGACCCCGCGACCTCGATTTTTAACCTTTTGACACCAAATTAAATTGTTTTCTAGCTACTCATAATATCAAAGTATTTGCCAAATTTGCTTATTCTACCTCATAGGATTCCTAAGATATGTTTCGGATAATCAGGCGCACGCACGCACGCACGCACGCACGCACGCACGCACGCACGCACACACGCACGCACGCACGCACGCACGCACGCACGCACGCACGCACGCACGCACGCACGCACGCACGCACGCACGCACGCACGCACGCACGCACACACACCACCCCGCCCACCCACGCACGCACGCCCGCAGACGCAAACGCGTGCGCACATACACGCACGCACGTACGCACATACACGCACGCACGCACGCACGCACGCACGCACGCACGCACGCACGCACGCACGCACGCACGCACGCACGCGCGCGCGCACGCACGCACGCACGCATGCACGCATACACACACGCGTGCGTGCGCAGACGCACACTCACATACGCACACACGCACGCAATGCATGCACACACACATCACCCCACGCACGCGCGCACGCACATATAGACGATACCAAGCGCAATACTCACACCGGCCTTCGGCGGCGTAAGTAACAACAACAACGACGACGACGACGACGACGACGACGGCGGCGGCTGCTGCTGCTGCTGCTGCTGCTGCTGCTGCTGCTGCTGCTGCTGCTACAACAAAATTCACAACAAATACCACAACAACAACAACAACAACAACTACAACAACAAAAATAATAATATCAACAAAGTCATTATAACAATGAGACGGTAGGGATCGGGCCTACAAGTCTAACTAATACATACACTTTCTCCCTGGACAGAGGCAAATGGCAATATAACGTCCAATGATTTAATAATACGTTTAATAATTTTCACATATTTCCCTGGTTGTTGATCGATAAGCATATTGCCAGTGAAGCCTCGTTCTAGGACACCGAGGATTATGGTTGACAAATTACAGCTTTAAACTGTATAAATTAGAGGCTGTTAGTGCTACTTGGAATTATTCACCTGAAGTGTGCCAAATAATATGTCAATTACTAGTTCTTATTGTCATTATTAGATTGTTGTGCCGGACGTTTATTAAGTCGACCTGCCATTTTGCCTGACATTACTAGACTTGCTTACCGCGCACAATTACTTTAAATCGTTAGCCATTGTAGTCACAAATCGACGTTTTATGGGAAATCAAAGGACGAATAATACCAAAGGTTTAGCAAAATTATTTCCCACAAAAGACGAGTGAATAAAAAGCTACAAAATCCATAAAAATACGAACGAATTTGGGTTTGAATTTTCAATACGTTGTTTCGGCAACAGTGTAATTAGAGGGTGGCAAATTGTCGATGACAACATCAGGTCCGTTCATAGGCCCCTAAGCTCCCCTGGAAGCGACCTATTCGCCTGCAGTCTATTAACCAGTATTTAGCTGCTAAATAGCCGGGTGCGAAAAGTAAGCAAAAGAGGTGTAATTTTCACAGCAGGGTGCGCGTGCGCAGCGCTGACACATGTCACTGGTTGACGAAGCGCGCAGATGCAGTGCACTGAGCATGCGTGAACGGCGGACGATTTTGTAGTTTGGCGGTAATTGGGCCGGAAACCTATCGTCATTAATTTTGTCCTAATGAAGATGAAATTTTGCTAATTTCGCAAATCGTGAATAATGGCCGCGACAAAGTGTGAACGCGCTCAAGGAATGAGCACGGATGTTATAAGCCTTCTAGAAACAGTTTGTTTAAAAATTAACGAACGCGAGGGGCGGAGGGCCGAACCAGACGCCACCCCTTCCTGCATCAATACACGACACTTCTCTAATTTGAATCGTAATTTTGCTAATTTATTAAGCGCATCTTTGTTAAATATTCAGTGACAGCCCGTCCATTAGGCTCCATGCATCCTACCTATATGGCTGTAATTATCCTGTTACTAAGAAAACAGTTTGTTAACGGATAAGTAATGCAAGCCAGGCACCGGGAAAAGAAATATGGCGGAATAAGAATTTATCACATCCGGACTTGCAATAGGAGCGACTCTAATGAGGCTAAAGCCGAACTCCTGAATCATACTTAAACTGTATTAACCATCTGATTTATCGCACTAGACCAAGGGTTATGATAATATTTAATCCAATTGCCAATTGCTTTCGTTCTTTCGTTTATTCAGTCTTTTATCCCACCGTCGATGGCATGTATACGTGTATTGCACCTTGTACAGCCGATTCCTTCAAAAACTTGTCGTCGTCGTCCGCAGCAGCGGGAGAGTCTGCGGCGGAGTCGGCGGTGTCGGCGGTGGTTGTCGTCGTCGTCGTTGTTGTTGTATTTGGCGTTTTCCTTCACTGGCGAACAGTTCACACCCTAAGACAGCGAACTACTTCGCTGCATAGCGGTCTCGGCTACAGAAAATCGTTCTATATGTTATGTGAGTGGTTATGAAAATATATGTGAGTGGTCATGATAATATATGTGAGTGGTCATGATAATATACTGGGAGTGGTTATGATAATATACTGGGAGTGGTTATGATAATATACTGGGAGTGATTATGATGATATTATTTCCAAGGAGTCAGCTTCTGCTTCAAAGTCTACTCTCTGTCTCAAATAGGGTTTGTGGGGATGTCGGTGAAATGGGGGGTGGGGGTGGGTGGGTGGGGGTGGGGGGGGGGGGGGTGGGGGTGGGTGTTGGGTGTGTGTGTGAGGTGATACTGGTGATCGTCTTGATAATACTTCAATATGTTGTGTTCGTCGTCGGTTCCTAAGATTTTACCGTCAACATGTTAATAATTCGTATGCTTTTATAGGGCTAGTGTACGTTCTTATATAGGGCCTGTTTATCAGTTTAAATTGAATTGAATTGAATTAAACGTGCGCGCGCGCGTGGGTGTGTGTGCGTTAAATGTCTCAGTTACAGACTTTTGCCTTCATTACAATGTGACCAACTACGTTACCAAGTGCATAAGCCTATAGCTCGGGTGATTTTGTTGTTCGAGATAGGGAAAATAATCCTGGTATCAAATTCAAATTCAAATTCAAATTTGTTTATTTTGCAGTATAATAGTATATGTACAAAGTCAGAATTGGTAGTCCATCAAAGGCTAAGGCTATATAACCGGATGGGCGCTACATTAAATAGACAGTCACAATATTAAACGCTGACAGACGCAGGCACAAGCACACAGCACAAAAGGCAGTATATTATTAGGAGCAGCATCTATTATTTATATATAATTGCTTTTATGGTATTTATATATCACGCGCACCGGGTAGCACGATATAGTCAATGGTGGTATCTATTTAGGATTTCTGTGTGAGTATTTGCCTTTGGACATCATTCAGGTTCAGTTTCATTGCAGAACTTGGTTGCAGAGATTGAGATTTTGTGTCTACCTAATGGACCTTTCCGGTTTTAGCTTTGCCCCGCCCATCTCTACCTAAGCTCCACCCAAACCTCGCTCGTGTTGGGATCGATCGATCGATCTCTGAACACCCTGACTATCAATTTCCAAAAAAACTACACAGGTAAGCTGTTGAATATTTTGAAACTAATTTGACTGGGTGCTGTTGCTGCCTAAGGCAACAACAGCGCCCGGTCAAATTAGTTTCAAAATATTCAACAGCATGTTTATTAAATAGCAAAGAATTACAAAGACATACAATTCATACAACGTGTCGGACCATTTGAGATTTGATGACGGTCTATAATGGAACCCTCTATGACATGATGCTTGTGACGTCATCATACACGCGCGCTGAACTGATTATGACGTCATTCGAGGTCAGATGATGGATGGATACTCTGGAAAGGTGAATTCTGTTCCGATACGCTCTGTGTGCAGCTTATTTCTTGATCTAGTGTTGTGTGCATGGGCTTCTGTGCTGCTCTTACCCCTTACCACTCTGATATCAATATTCTAAATTTTACTGTGTCTACGACAGCAGCATCTTCCACCAAATTTGTTGAAAAATGAACACCAGTTCATCTTTTAATATAATTTGAAAATTAAAAAATTTGACATCAGAGTGGCAAGGATTAAATACATACTGTAGTGCAAGCTGCGTTAATGGGAACGATTTACAGCAGAAAATACTATGTGTCGTTTTCGGGGCTTATGGTCCCGTGACACATCTCCTCTGCGCATCGGTTCCGTCAGAAATGAACATGTTTATAGCCTCTGACTGTGTATGTCACTCATGCTCAGAACATGACGCATCCAAATTGGTAATAATGTAATCATTATATTATTTTGTTTATTATAATTACTCATAATCTTTCTTCTTATACTTCGTATTAGTATTCTCAAGGATTTTCGCCACCTACAGTTTCCACAGGATCAGCTCCAAACTTGGACAACTTGTTGTACTCATTGTACTTTTATTTGGATCTGTTTACACGTTTTCGAGCTACCCACTTTTCCGTGGACAAAAAGTTCCATAGGAAATGATCTTTGAAGTGTGACTACTTACTTTAGTAAATGTGTTCTAGTTAATACTTACTGTCGCAAAGAGAGGAGTAATATAGTTTCATTGCGGTATTATTCCAATCAGGGGGAGAGAACTGGCCATTAAAGACATATCTTTTGGCCGGGAGTTGCTTCCCTCAGAGCGGGGCTAATAATAATAATAATAATAATATAATAGAGGGATCCATTTCTGGCTATGCTGCGCCCGTTTCTGGCTATACCCCGCCCATTTCTAGCTAAGCACCGCTCGTGCTTTGCGCGTGTTGGGATTGATTTATATACGTTGAATCTTGAATTCCTAGAATCCATATTTCAAAGTAACTGTACTGTTGAATATTCAACAGCACGTTTATTAAATAGCAAATACGTGCAATTCATACACTTGAGGGACTATTATTCACTGTTCTTGACGGACCTAGATACGTCATTTATTACGCAGTTTGATTGTAACGTTAGCATACATGTGACGTAATTGATTATGACGTCATATACTTGAGTGACAGATCGAATCTATCCATTTGATTGCATTTTACTGTTTTTCTTCGGTTTCATCCAATGGTGGGTGGAATGGATGATATCGCCAGACTCATTGGGCTCAAGGGCATTATTGAAGACGTTACACTAGGATATAAACCAGGCCGTTGGGTAACGATAGGCATGACCTTTCAAGGACCAGCGCACCTAGCTTACCGTATTGCCCTCATATGCATAATTGGTGCATAGGCATATGGGGCGTGGGTCAATGGGGGAGCAATTGTTCCGCTTGGTACTACAATGTTGAACATTTTTGGGCGAAAAATTAAATTTTTGATCCTACGCGAGCTTATCAACTTCTGACTAAACAAATCATGTACTGCAAAACAAGATTTACTAACTGCAATATATAATCTGTATAGTTTATTTTATATATATATTTGTTATCATAATTAAGGTAGTTGCTTTGGGTATGTTAAAATAGTAGATAGTTAGACATGGCATGGCTACATTATCTTTTCGCAGAGCGGGACCAGCGCAGGTCCTTAATCTAAAATGCAGGGATATACCTTGATTTGTAAACAAGCTTACTATACAATTACAAAACACATCGTCAGTGGACATCACCACTTATGCAAAATGAGTTGTTGCTACAATGGCAGGTCACATTCTTGACAAGTGACTTGTTTGACATTATTATGGATGAGCCATCTGCTATCAGCAGAACGGAACAAGTTGCAATGTGCCCCAGTTATTTTGCAGATGGTACAAAGAAAGAGACATGTGTTGGTGTTTATGCTTGCACGTCCACAGAGGCGTTAAGTTATGTATGAAATAGTAAAGATGGCTATCAGTGACCTCAATGTGGATATTAGAAAGATTGGTGTTGGTCTATGCTCTGATGCTACGGTACATATGTCTGCTGTTAATGAATGGCCACACGTATGAAAGAATGTTCACCATTAGCCATATATGTGCTTTGTTATAGTTACCATCCGAAGCTGATAATCCAGGCTAAAATAGCAGTGATTGAACTGTTACGAAATGCTCTTGGTACCATCCAACATCTCTATAACATTTCAGGCCGTGCTCTCACTTCTCACTAGAGACTTGATCTGGAATAACGTCATACTTATGTATGGCGTTATTCCCGATTAACTCTCTACTGAGAACACTTCCTTAGATGTGAGCACCAAACGACATGCTATATTCAAATCTATGTCATTGAGAGAATTGCCACGGCTCTGATGACATTAGAAAAAGATGAAAATCTTACATTGACAGAAGGGACTGTAGCAGCCGACTCTCTAAATATATGCAAGGTAAATGTGTATTTTACTGCAGCAGGCGAGATGCTTCTCTGACGATTACAAGACTGCCGAGAAGAAAAACGACTCAGCTTGCTCTGACAGAAAGCAGAGATGTTTGATGACGAATAAAATAATGGATCAAGGGCGCGGATTTTGTATTTAAGTTTTAGGTAACAAGTTCCACAGAAGAAAGGCTCTAGGAAACAGCATTATGTTTTAGTGGGAAACAGAAACAAGTGTATGTATGATTACTTTTTTCTGCGGCTGTAGTAGTAGTAGAGACATCCTACAGCTACAATCAGTCCTTATTCGCTTTTACCAACTGTGTCTCGTCATCATCCGAAATCCTTAGCTTCCTCAAGTCCATTCTTGACTTGAGTGTACCGAGTCCTGCTTTCTTGAGGTCACCTCGTAATACGCTTAAATGTTCGCAGGCCTAAAATATCATCACAGAAACAACTGTATTGACGCATGAACCACGCCATAGCTGAGCTCCATCACAGCATTCATAGAATTGATGGACAAATCTGAAGCTGTGACGAATAAGACATGCTTCTGTAGGACATGCTTCTGTGTGGGAGAAAAATGACACCTCCACCCCGGTCTCCTCCATAAATACCAGTTTTGTTAGGAAACTAAGTCATCAAGGATTGTGGGCTGACATCCGCATACAGGGGCAACTATGATTATGTCTAACCTTCTTCAAACTAGAAACTCTGCTCGACATCCTCAGACGACGCCATCTTTCCAGGAGCGTACCATAGCTACGTGGACTGTAAGCGGTTTGACTGCAACATCAAAGAGCAATCCTTCGGAGAAGCAATGCAACACTTAAGGCAAGCACCTCAAAGAATGCCATGGCTCGAATACATCTAGGTGTGAGTGGCGAATAAACCAAACCAACAAGAAAGAGGCAACCCTTAGGTACAGACTGTGAACACTACACCATCGATATTACAGGCATTCAAGAGACTAAAGTAGCTACATACTCAGAGCAGCAACATAGAGAGGCCATAAGCTAGTACTTATCGAACAAAAACAGGTCACATACCTTGGTTTAGGCTTCGTAATCTGACCAAGGCTCTTGGACCATGGCATTAGTTTTGGATACGTCAGTGATCGCGTTGCATTCATCGACCTGGTTATACCAACGTGAAAACGCACCACCACTAAGTATCGCATAGTCAACGCCAAACTACCGTAAAAGCCAAAGAGAACCCAGCAATACTAGATCCCTTCTATGCAGAACTGAGCTCCGCCATTACAGTCCCAGCCAAATGGCAACTGTTCATGTGTGGAGACTTCAATTCAAAGCTAGGTAAACTCAGCAATGCGGACAAAAATTCACAGGACTTGGTTTATGCATGTGATCATACAGACACAACAGCAATGGAGATGCTCTGCTGGCATTCCTTAGTTTCAATGGCCTGTTAGCTACAAACACGTCTTTCAAACACCAATGCCGTTACCGAATAGCATGGATAGGACACATTGCTGATAGCAAAACTCCAAAAGGCTCTAAGGCTACAACATCAGTCTTCAACCAAATATACATCATACTATGCAAAACAGAAGCAAAACCCCTACTTGGGGATGCTCGTTCCAATGGAGGCGCAGACCTAAATTCTGACCATAAGCCAGTCATTACATGCTTTCAGATGAACTATCTCTACCTAATGTTTGAATGCCATAGTGGGCAGGAGGGTAGAGTCACCCACAACCTACCCAAGCTCATCAGCGATACTGACACTCAAGTGTCATACGAAAAGTCCCTCGGGGAGCAGATAGCTGACATAGACGTTAGCTCCGATCCAAACAAAGCCCTCTCCAAAATACTGAAATGCATAGAATCACCAGCTACAGCACCATAGGAGTTTAAAAAAACAACCGAACAAGGTATACTAATGGCCCCATACTAGTAAAAATTATCAGCAGAGCAGAAGACACGCGTATCTAACAGAGTGGCCAAAGTGATGACCGCACCAGTCTACACAGGGAATACAATAACATTCTGCGCCACATCAGCGAACGCTTAAAAGACCTTGCTATTCAACAAGCAGACTCACTATAGTAGATAAAATCACTGCCACGGATGACTGGCACAAAATATTTCGGGCAGCCTGAGCCCTGGGCGTTACGGACTACACACCGCCACTCACTGTACACAACTCTGAAGGACACTTTATCGGGACTGACCAGGAGAAAACAAAGACAATTCGAGAATGGTTCAAGGAACAGTTCACTGGCCACGATGATGAGGCCTTGCACCCGTTTTTATTAGCACCAATTAAAACAGCAGAAGTTGAGAAGGCACTCAGAGCCCTGGAAAATGGACGTGTATCTGGACTTGATGGCATGAGCAAAGAACTATTCAGATACACAAGTGACATTATCTCAAAATCGATCGCGCTCATAATCAATTCAGCTTTTATGTGCCACCTTTTCATCGATTCTGTAGGCCAATGCACGCTTATCGCGCTACCCAAGTCCAAGAAGCCACCTGATGCACCAGCGACCTGCAGCCCATTGCGCTCCTCAACAGCATACGGAAAATCATATCTAATGTTACTCTATGCCGCATCCGAGACAAGATCGATAACTTCGTGGACCATGTCAAAGTGGTTCAACGCATGCTTGTGTCAGTAGTCAGTAGTCGTGTCCAAGTACTTGGACTTCCACAAAATGGGCATTAACATGCCATGAGCCTTCGACACATTTACACGTGCAAAGATCCTAGCCAGTTGCAATGAAGATGAGCTAGGACTTGTGAGAAAACTAAGCTGAGAGTACGAGTCAAGTCTGTAGAGTTTGAGACATCAATCAGCTCCCCACAAGGTAGATGGTCTATCCCCTGTGATTTTCACTTGTTACCTTGCTGCTGCATTAAAATCCGTGCGGGAAAATTCCACAATATCACCTCACCCCCACCCCCACCCATGTGTCCATACTGGTTATGCTGCCAGAGATGGAATATGCCGACGACGTGGACGCCATAGACGAGGAAAAGACTCTTGAAAACGAGATGAGGAAAAGGTGCTTGACGAACTTCTCCTAATAGCTGCAAGCAGACTAAAGATTGAGAATCTCTTTATGAATGAATCCAAAAACAGAGTTCATCCAGATATACCTATCTACAAAGGATGAAACTAAAGACAAATGGCGATCCACTTCGTGGCGGCGAACAATGGAGCAAATGTAAAATCCTGGACTCACTACTTTGTAGTACTACTGACATTGTTTACACACTGCGTCATGGGGAACATAGCTTTCCACTCCTTCTGGAAGCTATGGATTCGTAGACCAAAGCTGCCCTTGACAAAAGACTACATTTATACAATGCAACCTGCGTATCCTTGATGCTGTATAATTGCAACAGCTGGGCAGCTCCAAAGGCAGCTCTAGACAAACTTGACGCCTCCACCGCAAACACCTGCGCACCATCGCTGGACACCAATGGTCGGACAGCATAATTTCCAATAATGCACTATACAAGATGTGTAATCGCCGCTGTCCGTAAAAGTCATCCAGCAAAGATGGTCCATGTTTGGCCATGTGCTAAGGATGCCAGAAGACACACCAGCACAGAGAGCCTTGGAATTCGCGCTACTAGAAGCCAGCAAATACAGAGCCAGGAGAGGACGTCATTGCATAAATCTGCTAAGCGTGCTACCAGGTGACTTCAAGAAAGCAGGATTAGGTATAGTCAAGTCAAGAATGGACCTGAGAAAGATTTTGGCCGAGGACAACGCGAAGAAGGACTGATTGCAGCTGCAAGATGTTTCTACTACTACAGCCACAGAATACAGTAATCATACATCATGTATGCTTCTGTCACTCACGGGAGATCGTTCAGTTATCATTGAGAATATTAACGGGATCATGTAGTGAGATATGGGTGATGATTACTGGAATAGAACACCAAACATGCAGTGCTTGTATAGCTAAGCATACAGAGGAATGAAAATGCCCGCTCGTGTGCGCATGCGTGGGTGGGATGGAGGGGTGGGGTGGTGGTGTGGGGTAGGGGTGGGGGAGGAATGGGGTGGTAGGGTGGTATTTAGGTACATGAGTGGACAGGTACTTGGAGGGATGTGTGAGTGCAAGGGTGAATGAATGTAAGAGCGAGTAAACAGACAGGCGAGTGGACTGGCTGGCTGGCTAGCGGGCGGGCGACGGGCAAATGGATACAATGGTTTTTATACCAGTTACGCCTAAACAGAGGTCCTTGTCTCTCGAATGTTTTCTGAAAATAAATGAGGTAATCAGAAATAAGATTATGTATGGTGGTTTAATTTTTTATTTATCTTACAATAGACACAGAGATGTTTATAACAATCAATAATCTTCAGACAAATTCGAAACACGTGACTGGAATAATTCACTGTTCAAATAAAATTAATAAATTAATGCAGCATTTAAAGAAGACTCAGTAATATGTGCTGTGTGTATATGTCATAGTGTCTCTAACAACATCATTATATATACATACACCATGTACAGAGGAAACTATATGTAACAAATACGGTAATAACAGCACTATAGGATTACATGGGACATTCCACGTAAGATAGGCTCTTACAAGAATATCGCTGAGCAATAGAAGCGTGGACTCGCTAAACGAAGGATCACGTACGTAGTACATACATGTACCAATTTACATGCAGCTTCCTACGCGAGTGCATACACACAAACGCACAAACTTCGTGAGACGATGCCATTTTGACATTGTCAATTAGTACAACTTTACGGACTATTAAGCGTTTAAGACGTACTAAATCGAGTCATTCATAACCTAATTAAGCCCATAATTGATTATGACGCCAGCCTACACGTCATGTAGTTGATTATGACTTCATATGATTGATGGATAAACTAGATTTGTTCATTGTTTCCAAGTAACGAATTTACGGGATGACATTGTTAACCTGAAACCTATGTACTAGGACCCCCTCCACTTCACCAACACCCACACCCCACCACCACCCCAACCGTGCACAGCCCACACCACCCTCCCCAAATAATAATATTACAGAGCCGTGATAGTATTATAAATACTATGACGCCTGAACGAGCAGCAATAGGGCTGTATTCGTGTCTCGCGAGATCTTCTTTGATTCCAGATCCAGGAAGGTATATAGTTGGTAATGAGTGGCCACTGGGGAAGTAATTCGGCCCACCCCACCCCACCCACACAAATCCTACACCGAAATGAGGGATACAGGGAATTGAATCTATTCATACAAGACAATATTATCTCACGTAGAACGAGATTATATTATGCTCATGGTCTTCTTTATGAAGAATAGTTAACAGAGAAATAGTCCCTCTTAATTTGAACTAAAATTTAAAACGGATGTACAAAGGAACGACATGAAATGCGAACAGGAATTTGCGGATATCGCGTTAATGCTGATATCACGTGATTTTAATTTCTGCGTCATGGCAGCGATGCGGGGACTAAGAAGATACCAAAAGCAACACGATCCCACAGTGCTGACTGAGATAATACCATTCACGTGATATCCGCAAATTCTTGTTCACATTTCATACATTCTTGAAAACGTAGTTCCTTTGCCTTGATGACGTAACAAAATGGCCATATACGGAACACTAAGGCCGTGTTCTCCCTAGAAAGTTAATCAGGAATAACGCCATACTTCAGTATGGTGTTACTCCGGATTAAGTCTCTAGTGAGAACACGGCCTGAATCACGCCTCCTTTTTAGATTGAAGATGGCTGATGAGAATATATGTGAACAAGTAAGCGACAATGGCTAAGTTTGGATACGTAATCGAGGTACCCCGATCAAAGCTTTCACATGGTTGATTTACCTGTGACGTCTACGCACGCGCACACTTTTGCTCTCGCTTGAAGCATGAGTAATCGAATAGCATTTGCATCACGTGATCCCCTTATCCGATTATACTCTCGGTAACATATCCGAACTTAAATTTAAACTCCATTATGGAATCTTTCAATAATCTGACAAGGATTCAAGATCACAAGTATATATTACTCATTTACCCATTAGAGGAATTCTTTATGATGTAAGATATACTGGGAGCTGTCGAATTAGTTTCAAAATATTTAACATCCTTCCTGTTACCCTATGGTTATTTTGAAATTGAGACACTGGCATTTCACGGGTTAAAGTGTTAAAATAGGCATATAGATGGCCATTTCCGCAAAGAATACTCAGCTTATTTCGAAACTTCATAACGGAGTAATTTAAAAATGTATCAATAGCGCGAAATAGAGCCAGGTGTCTGAATGTCAGATTTTGATACGGCAACCGGACATGGTGCCTCGGTGGCAAAATATCAAATTCAGATTTTGACACGGTAACGCTACATGGTAGGAGCCAGGGTTTAAAATTCAGATTATGATATTGGAATGAAAGAAAAGGTGTCAATTTATGAAATTTTGACACATAGATTTGTAGCAAGCTAATAATGTCTTCTACTTCTAAAATAATATTCAAGATAATGGAAGGATAAAATCTGTCACTCAAGAATCTGATGTCATAATCAGTTACGTCACTAGAGAGCTGACGTCACAATTTTTAAGTCATGAAATTCGGAAAGTCCAGCATAAAGTGTACGAATGGACCTTTACATTTTTAGCTATGTCCCGCCCATCACTAGCTAAGCTCCACCCACACCTCGCTCGCGTTGGTATTTTGAAACAAATTTGATTGGGTGCTGTTGCTGCCTAAGGGAGCAACAGCGTGCAGTCAAATTAGTTTCAAAATATTCAACAGCATGTTTATTAAATAGCAAAGAATTACAAAGACATACAATTCATACAACGTGTCGGACCATTTGAGATTTGCTGACGGTCTATATGGAACCCTTTGTGATGTAATGATTATGACGTCATCATACATGTGCTGAGCGGATTATAACGTCATACGAGGTCTGATAATGGATGGATACTCTGGAAAGGTGACTTGTGTGTGTTTTGTTGGCAGCAACAGCCCCCAGTCAAATTAGTTTAGAACGATTCAACTGCTTACCTGTAAATCTACCTCGAAGTTCTGATTCTGAGAATTAATTATTCAAAGTATATAAATTGTTTCAAACAGACGCGAATAAAGTGGGCGGAGTCTAGCTAGAAATGGGCGGGGCATAGCTAGAAAGAGATCCCTTTATTAACTGACACACGACGTCTTCTGCTTGCGTTGTCAAATTGTGACGTCAGCTGAAGCGAGGTCCTGCGCATAATGGAAATATGAATGAAAGATAGATAGATCACGTAGTATAAAATACCAGTTTGTGAACGTGCTCTATTTCGCATTGCTGGTGAAAGATGTTTCTTAAACAATAATACAGGATGTTAACTGAACATGGAATAGCACTCAATGATATTGAATACTGGTTCACAATGGTTGATGACGTCAGCAGTACACTCGTGATATTAAGCCACAAATATCTATCATAATATTATTGCAGATGATCACAAAAAACTAAAAAAGAAAACAAAAGAATAGAGCGGGTTATCGCTTCATTGGTAATTATCTTCTCGTGTGTGCCCTAGTCATTAACATTAACGAGCCACCAGACAATTATTCCAATGTGCAATAACTGATGAATATTTTGAAAACAATTTGACTTAAAGTTGTTGGTGGCTTAGCCACCAAGAACTTTCAGTCAAATTGCTTTCACAATATTTAGAAAATCCAGAGTTTAACCCCATGGAAAATGTATTCAGTAAAAGTTCAGCAGGCAGACAGTTAATGTTAAACTTTTAAAATATCCTCTAGATAATTAGCAAAGTGTCCGACGCATAGGACTGCCTAAAAAATCTTCAGTGAGAACATGGCCTAAGGCCGTGTTCTCATACAGCCACCATTTCGGTAAATAGCGGGTATATCGGCTAGCGTTCTCAATGAACTGTCTCTTGTACCGGAAAAAATACGTTTATTTAATCCAACCAAATCGGCGGTTTATCTTCCGATATATCGCTATTGCTTCCCTATGTGAACGCAGCCTATTCCGTCAAAATCTGCAGGTAGCTTTAACGTCAGCATTTTCTCTCACTGTCTGATAGGTGGCGCTACGGTTATCATGTTATCTGGCTGTCCACCAGGTAGCACCACCGTGCAGTCCAGGACTCTCTTCCAGCAGTGTGAATGCAAACCGATATATCGGCTATATATTAACCTACATAGTACACGAAATAGTTAAACAAGATTAGGCAATGAGAAAGAATTTTTTCCGGCCGTTTTCTCACTGGAGAGTTTATCGCGAATACCGTCATACCTCAGTATTGCATTACGCCAGTTAAATCTCTAGTGTGAACACGACTCAAATTGTCTGATACGATATTACTTTGGGAATCAATACGCGCCAGGCGACACGGCGATACACTCTACATACGTTTTCACTAGTGTTCGGTCTTCGTATAAAGGTCAGTATTCGAATATTTCGGATGAGGGCAAAATAGAAACTAAATATCGTCGGTAATCGTGTAATCTTAGCCATTGCGTAATATAAAACAGATTTCTCGAAAGGTGTTGGAGGGATCCATTAGGCTATGAAATGTATACCTTATCTTTATCAAGAAATTATAGCAATTCGGAATTTTTCAAGGTTATGTTCTTGTCGATCGGACGAAGAACAATGTTGGCATCCATTTTGAAAAACAATATAATTTCGTTTTCAACTTCTCCCGGTAAGGGTGTAGACTTCTGTCTGAGTGTCAATATAGCATATATGGTATTTTCTAATATGATCACTGACCAGTGCGAGAGAGGGGAGTTCATTTCTGTTAAAGTCGTAACATTGATGACATAAAGGGTTATCTCGAGTCTTGGCACTAAAGTCTGTGACAGATGAACCAACTTGTATGATTATAGTATAATCATGTATGACATACAAATGTATTATCATACATGTATACTCATTATAACAGGAAGGATGACCAGCACGTATTTTAGACATCAGAAAGGATGACCAGCGCATATTGTAGACACCAGAAAGGATGACCAACAAGTTTTGTAGACACCAGGAAGGATGATCAGTACGTATTATAGACACCAGGAAGGATGATCAACACGTATTGTAGACACCAGGAAGGATGACCAGCATGTATTGTAGACATCAGGAAGGATGACCAGCACGTATTGTAGACACCAGGAAGGATAACCAGCATGTATTGTAGACACCAGGAAGAATGACCAGCACATATTGTAGACATCAGGAAGGATGACCAAAGGGACAGCTCATCATCATCGAGCGAAGAAATGTTCGGTTTGACATTCTCTGCAGCTCCTCGTTACCACAGGCAGACATGTTCAGCTAGAAATGTTCTATGCTGCCATCGGTTATAGATGCCACCTACAACGTGACTTGTTCGGGTGTAACGATATGGTGGTTGTGTAAGACCTGTGATGAATTCACCTTTCCAGAGTACCCACCAATCATATGACGTCATAATGAACAGCGTGGTGTGTACAATGACATCATAATGAATGACGTCATGAATGACGTCGATAAGTACGTCACGAACGCATATTTGATGACGGTCTATGGGCTGTTGTACAAATTGTTTGCATTTACTATTTAATAAATATTCTTTTGAATATTTTGAAACTAATTTGACTGGGCGCTGTTGCTGCCTATGGCAGCAACAGCACCCAGTCTAATTAGTTAAAAAATATTCAACAGCTTCCCTGTATAGTTTTCAGGAAATTAATAGCTAGGGCATTCGGCGATCGATCAATCCAAACACGGCGAGGTGTGGGTGGAGCTTAGCTAGTGATGGGCGGGGCGTAGCTAAAAATGGAAAGGTCCATTGACCAGCTGATCTAAAGAACCGCTGTATCCTGGTCCCCAAAATGTACCATATGATAGATGATGTTCAATGCGAGACAGCCTCTCTATGGAGACCGTGTCTGGTGGCCCAGAAATGTGGTTGTTCAAGAGAGATCTGTTAGTATCTTGCAACTATATATATAATTATTGCCATAGACCTTGGTCTCCAAACTGGCAAATCTCAGTCACTTGCCGGCGTTCATTTTGAAAACGATGTGCTGTAGCATGATTGTGTGCAAGACAGATTCAGCACTCTCGATTTATAAATGAACCACAATCATCATCAAAAGATTGACATTTGACTGAACTAATCACGGGTTTATCAACAGTTTGCCTAACCTCACCAACTTCAACCACGATTGAGATCATCAAACCGTTCACTTCATTATAAATATCAGACTGCGCTCTACTAGGCTAAGCTTAGATCTATGCGTCCTATTTACACTTCAATAATTCAGTCCGATTTCCAAGTTCCAATCCGTGTTTTTCAGGTTCCTCAAAACAACTTTGATATGAATGTCCGTGCTGGTCTCCACCCCGACAGTTTTCTGAATGAGGACATACAGACTTACGTATCTTTTCATTATGTTCCTGTGCCTTAGCGCGGAGGGTAGCTATGCTCTCTGATCGCAGTTCACTCCTGTCACGTCTATCTGTTGATTGGTCGTCATCAGAATCGCAGTTCTCTCTCCCTATATCTATCTCATCTACCTCCTGTAGCTTATGAGCCGCTTCTAGAGACTTCTTGTGCATACCTACAAGAGAAACAACATATCGTATGAATCGTATAATATGTATGGTGCGTATCTAAAGATATGCATCGTCATTATCATCATCGTCGTCATCATCAACAGGAGTAGCTAGATGCAGAAAAAAACTTAGTAGTAGCGAGGAGGAGGAGGAGGAGAAGGAGAAGGCGGAGCAGCAGCAGCAGCAGCAGCAGCAGCAGCAATAACAACAATATCAGCAGCATCAGCAGCGAGAGTGGTAGTGCGTGCGCACACGCACTACGTATTCGTTTTTCACTCTTTGGGCATATTGGCTATCAAATACAAAACAAGGAAAGTTTAGTCTAATAGCAGCGTCCTGGATATATATTTTTCAATCAGGCAACCGTGAGGTCATTAATATCTATTTTGGAAACAATGTTACTGAAAGCTGTTGCTGTTGTACTTTAACTTTTGACTCCAAAATTGGCCTATGTTTAGAGAAACAAATTCGGAGAAGATCAGCCCAGTAGAACAGGAGTTATTAACATATATTTAAAGTGTGTAGATTTTGAAAAAACCAATGTTAAATTTCTGCTGCATTTTAGAGTTTGGCCCCAAAATTAACACACGTTTTTAGGAGCCTACGGGCAAGCTTCCACACTAGATCCCTCCAGTAGAATCAGAGATAGTGACTATGAGGTAAGAACAAGAACTAAAAACAAGATGAAGCGCTGAGCGATGTGGGTACTGATTAGAATAGTATTACGTACTTAGTAACCATGGTGCGCATGAATCAATGACGCCATCCTGAGCACTCTTGACAATTGTCTCCGGTAGGGGGAGTGAATGCCGCACCATTGCTCCATATAGACCATATTCTGCCATGATGCTGCTACGACCCCATGTTTTCTCTGTTTTTCTCCATTTGGCTCGCCGATTCTGAAACCACACCTGTAAAACAGCCAATATTAGACGATCTGAAACCACACCTGTAAAACAGACACTATTACAGGATCTCTAACCACACCTGTAAAACAGACACAATTACAGGATCTGAAACCACACCTGTAAAACAGACACTATTACAGGATCTCTAACCACACCTGTAAAACAGATACTATTACAGGATCTCTAACCACACCTGTAAAACAGACACAATTACAAGAGAAATTACCGCCTGTAAAAGAAACAAAATCACAGGATCTGAAATCACAGATATGAAACAGACAATCATACAGGTTCTGAAACCACACCTGTGAAATAGACAATGGCACACGAAACCACACCTGTAAAACAGACAATGGCACACGAAACCACACCTGTAAAACAGACAATGGCACACGAACCCACACTTGTAAAACAGACAATGGCACACGAACCCACACCTGTAAAACAGACAATGGCACACGAACCCACACCTGTGAAACAGACAATGGTACACGAAACCACACCTGTAAAACAGACAATGGCACACGAAACCACACCTATAAAACAGACAATGGCACACGAACCCACACCTGTAAAACAGACAATGGCACACGAAACCACACCTGTAAAACAGACAATGGTACACGAAACCACACCTGTGAAACAGACAATGGCACACAAAACCACACGTGTAAAACAGACAATGGCACACGAACCCACACCTGTAAAACAGACAATGGTACACGAAACCACACCTGTGAAACAGACAATGGCACACGAACCCACACCTGTGAAACAGACAATGGCACACGAAACCACACCTGTGAAATAGACAATGGTACACGAAACCACA
This sequence comes from Chaetoderma sp. LZ-2023a, assembly GCA_034401795.1. NCBI lineage: Eukaryota > Metazoa > Mollusca > Caudofoveata > Chaetodermatida > Chaetodermatidae > Chaetoderma > Chaetoderma sp. LZ-2023a. The sequence continues at coordinate 29,696,588 of CM067373.1, read as the reverse complement.
CCTGTAAAACAGACAATGGCACACGAAACCACACCTGTAAAACAGACAATGGCACACGAACCCACACCTGTAAAACAGACAATGGCACACGAACCCACACCTGTAAAACAGATAATGGTACACGAAACCACACCTGTGAAACAGACAATGGCACACGAAACCACACCTGTGAAACAGACAATGGCACACGAAACCACACCTGTGAAACAGACAATGGCACACGAAACCACACCTGTAAAACAGACAATGGTACACGAAACCACACCTGTGAAACAGACAATGGCACACGAAACCACACCTGTGAAACAGACAATGGCACACGAACCCACACCTGTAAAACAGACAATGGTACACGAAACCACACCTGTGAAACAGACAATGGTACACGAAACCACACCTGTAAAACAGACAATGGCACACGAACCCACACCTGTAAAACAGACAATGGCATACGAAACCACACCTGTGAAACTGACAATGGCACACGAAACCACACCTGTAAAACAGACAAAATTACAAGATCTGCGGAACCTGTCTACTTTCTAATTAATCAGGGCACCAAGTGTCTTGAGACTATTGTAATCGTCATATGCGTGCGTGCGTGCGTGCGTGCGTGCGTGCATGCGCGTGCGTGCGTGCGTGCGTGCGTGCCCGGGTTGCATCTAAAAATTGCTGATCTGAACTTAGGAATTTCAGACATTGACCATGACCCAGATTAAATAAAAACTGAATTCGAATCAGATCAAACTCTCGATCAATGGGTATTTCGGAAACTAGTGTTTGGTTCAAATATTATCACAAGAAAGAATGTGCCATGCACTATGATTCCACAACTGTGGGTGTTAGCCAACAAAGTCTGAACGAATCCGGAAAATCAGAAAACTTTATACAATGCACAAAAACAGGAGGATTAGGGTCTGAAACACAGACATGAATAGTATAAATCGACGATGGTGCTTTCAAATGTGTGTTCTCGTAGTACAATAATTTAGAGACAGAGGGCGCATGCCACACTGACAAATAAGAGAATATTAGAGCACGACCGAAATAGATTTCATTTTAATAATTGTGTTAGTCATAAAATATCAGATTAAGATAGCGAACTCAGGTGTAGCCTATATAGCAGGTTGTCATGTGTAGACTGGTTAGCAGTTCTGTGTAGCCTAGATATGCTATCATTCACACTTGCGTTTTACTGAACTAATGCCACCGGATATCGGGGCAGCTCGTCCCATTGTGTACGTTGGCGGATGCTCGAGCTATACTATTCATATCTGTGGTCTGCAATCTCGGACCGTGCTTGTAGAGTAGAGTCGAGTAGTTAGTGCGAAGAGTTAGAGAAGAGTTAAATGGTTAAAGTACAGTCGAATAGTTACAGTACAATGTAGTAGGTAGAGTAGAATCGAGTAGCTAGGGTAGAGTCGAGTAGCCAGGGTAGAGTCGAGTAGTTAGTGCGAATTCGAATAGTTAAAGAAGAGGTAAATAGTTAGAGCATAGTCGAATAGTTACAGTAGAATCTAGTAGGTAGAGTAGAATCGAGTAGCTAGGGTAGAGTCGAGTAGCCAGAGTAGAGTCGAGTAGATAGAGTAGAGTCGAGTAGCCAGAGTAGAGTCGAGTAGATAGAGTAAAGTCGAGTAGCTAGAATAGAGTGGAGTATGTAGAGTAGCGTCGAGTAGATAGAGTAGAGTCGAGTAGGTAGAGTGGACCGAGTAGTTAGAATAGACGAGTGTTTAGAGTAGAGACCACCGACTTATTATAACTATAGACCGGCTATGACCCTCTCAAAGGCAGAAGGTCAGAGTTCAACAGTTTCTCTCCAAATCTCGTTTATATGAGAATATCATATTACTAACAAAAAAAATCTTATTTTTGCTGCGAATTCCATTACTTTGTCGAATAAAATATCAGATTTATATATCCAACCACGTTTTATTTGCGATAGAAATACATAAATTCGGCTTATGAGGGTATGCTCTGACTTTCTGATGATTACGGAAGAAATTAGAGTTCCAGTATTATGTAGACTGGAACGATATTATGGAGTGCAGCGAATGAACCAGGAGCTAGCGAGAAGAACAAGAATGGCACTAAGCGACGTCTTGATTGGCTAGGAGCTGTTGACAAACTGCAGAGATGATATGAACACACCCGCTCAACAGCTGCGACTGACAACTTGCTTCGATACGTAAAAAACTGAAAATATCTGGTCAGGCATACTTGCGTTTTGTAGTTAGAGTAGAGTCGAGTAGTTAGAGTAGAATAGAGTAGTTAGAGTAGCGTTGAGTAGTTAGTGTAGCGTCTATTAGTTAGAGTAGAGTCGAGTAATTGGAGTAGAGTCGAGTAGTTAGAGTAACGTCGAGTAGTTAGAGTAGCGTCGAGTAGGTAGAGTAGAATCGAGTAGTTAGAGTACAGTCGATTATTTAGAGAAAGGTCGAGTAGTTATAGTAGTGTCAAGTGTGTAGAGTCGAGTAGCTAGAGTAGAGTCGAGTAGCTAGAGTAGTGCCGAGTGGGTAGAGTAGAGTCGAGTAGTTAGAGTAGAGTCGAGTACTTACAGTAGTGTCGAGTGGGTAGAGTAGAGTCGAGTAGCTAGAGTAGCGGTGAGCAGATATAGCAGAGTCGAGTAGTTAGAGTAGTGTCGAGTAGTTAGAGTAGTGTCGAGTAGTTAGAGTAGAGTCGAGTACTTACAGTAGTGTCGAGTGGGTAGAGTAGAGTCGAGTAGCTAGAGTAGCGGTGAGCAGATATATCAGAGTCGAGTAGTTAGAGTAGTGTCGAGTAGTTAGAGTAGTGTCGAGTAGTTAGAGTAGCGGTGAGCAGGTATAGCAGAGTCGAGTAATTAGAGTAGTGTCGAGTAGTTAGAGTAGCTTCGAGTAGTTAGAATAGCGTTTAGTAGTTTAAGTAGAGACCAATAGCTAGAGTAGAAATCAGGTAGCTAGAGTAAAGATGAGTAGCTACATTTGTATCGCGTTAGATCGCCTTCGATACGAGATTGAGAAAAGTATCTCATGTGTAATAAGTAGCCATTGGCATAGTGATTTCCACCAGAACATGGTGGTAGAGCAAATTGAAACTTAGAACGACACGAGGGCTGCTCTGTTCATACCAGACAATATTATTTCATGCAAGATGAGATGATATAAAGCCTATAGTATGCCTGTATGACAAGTAGTTAACAAAAAAATAGTCCCTCTTAATTCGTCGGAACTTCAAATCGGTCGCACACAAAATGAGGTCAAAATTTTATTTGCTTATTTATAGTATTACTTATAATATGTGTATAGGTGGTCCATCAAAGGCTGTGCCTGTGAGATGACGGACCCCTTACATATAACATTTATACATGCCATAACCGTACAAACGATGAATACACAAGAGACATTAGACAGTTATAAACATTTATCTGTTCGCCTGATAGTCTTTAATCCTGGTGATAGACAGTATATATCCCTGCGAACCTAAGTGATTATAATTCAATGATGGAGGGTTAGACAGTTGGGAAGGGGCATGGGAGGGGCGGTGGTTCATCGTGTTCATTAAACTATTATTATTATTATTATTATTATTATTATTATTATTATTAGTACAGGCCTCAAAATTTGACGCAACCAAACCAATAGTTCCCATGTTTGTTGCGCAACTCAAGCAGTGCAGGACGAAAATTACGTGAAAATGAGATCTTTAGTAATTTTCACAACAGGTAGAAACGTGCTAACATTAATAAGGGGCTCATTCCCTGCAGATATTAATCTCTGAAATTAAATCTAAGTTAGTCTACTATAGGCAGGTCACACAAATGACTGGCACGTGGCAAAATTATTGGAAACGTGGCTATTATTTTACTCAGCCTTTCCAAATATCATGGCCTGTAGTATTATTATTATTATTATTATTATTATTATTATTATTATTATTATTATTATTATTATTATTATTATTATATTAATGTTGTTGTGATGACTAGACTAATCCTGCTGTCTATAATATTTAACAGCCATGGCGGTGTCCCTGGTAATCTAACTCTGGTAACACTGGTAATTCTAGATTTTGTTGGTGAATGTCCAAAGATAATAGCATAGTAAGTGTGGCATTGTTCTAATGATTTTTTATTATCGTGTATTTAATGTTTCGTTTGTATTGTGTTTGAGTGACAATTTGTGTGCGTGCGTCTTCATCAGTGCGGTCCCAGAGTTGTATGGTTCTGCGCGGCAGTATTATGTATGCAAGTTATGTTTGGCTCTAGTGTTGTAAGAGTGTATTTCTGTGTTGTGTGTAAAGAGATCTGATAGGGGGGCTGGTAAATGGACCTTTCTATTTTTAGCTATGCCCCGCCCATCACTAGCTAAGCTCCACCCACACCTCGCCGTGTAGGGATTGATCTATCCCCAAATGCCCTATCTATCAATTTCCTGAAAACTATACAGGGAAGTTGTTGAATATTTAGTAACTAATTTGACTGGGTGCTGTTGCTGCCTATGACAGCAACAGCGCCCAGTAAAATTAGTTTCAAAATATTCAACAGAATATTTATTAAATAGTAAAAGCAAACAATTTGTACAACAACGCATAGACCGTCTTCAAATATGCGTTCGTGACGTACTTATCGACGTCATTCATTATGATGTCATTGTACACATCACGCCGTTCATTATGATGTCATGTGATGGGTGGGTACTCTGGAAAGATGAATTGTCATTATGGAAGTCTCTTATGGCTGCAAAATGCATTGGTATTATCTGCAAACAGTATCAAGTCTAGATGGTCACAGGTTTTGGGAACGTCACTCATGTATAACAAAAACAGCAAAGCGCCAATAATTGATCTTGAGGAACACCGCATACCAGGTTACCACTCTCAGATAAGACGCCATTATATTGCACGCATTTGTTAGTTAAATAACTCTGAAGCCAGTCTAGTGCAATGCCTCTTATTCCATAGAATGATAATTTTTAAAGTAGAATTTCATGATCGATTGCATCATATGTTTCGAGAGGTCTAGGAATATGCCTAATGTGTGTTCCTTGAGTTAATAATAATAATAATAATAATAATAATAATAATAATAATAATAATAATAATAATAATAATAATAATAATAATAATAATAATAAAGGTGAATTAGATTCATTAATCTCTTATTCTTTGTTAATAGTGTTTGATGTCACGCGATTCATTAAAGGTATGTGTCATTAGTTTGCGAGCATTGTTCTTGTTTGATGATATCCACGTGCTGTGGATGGACCAGCATATCAGTATTCGCATTGACACTTCAGAGAAATGAAGCTTTGATAACATGCAAACACACGCAAAAACGTGCACAATGCTTCCTCGCCACGTGCTGCGTGTATCAGATGTTCCATCGAGAGATGTTTGTATAATTAATTCATGAAAAACGGCAGGTTAGCGTAATAATTTAAAGTCATATTAAGCGTCCGCAAAAAGTGTTAATTACCGTCATTAAAAGCTTCTTGATAATAAAATAGTTTTATATGTGCAAAGGATGTGTCTCAATTGTTACACACCCCGGTATTGAATGCTACTGCATTGAAGACACATTAAGTCCGACTTTTTTAACTACATCATCAGTACTGGTATTAGCAACATCAACGGCAGAAACAAAAACAACTCGTAGTAGTAGTCGAAGTGAACGCACGCGTTTATTTAGCTCTGCAATTGCTGCCCGAATTTGCTAGTTTCTAGCGCGATTTTGTAGATAAATTTTATACATATATTTCGTATTAGTATTTCCTTTCAAACTTTATGTTTAATTTGTAAATTCTTGTCTTGGTTGGAGCGCATTTTGTGTCTCCATTTTCTAAAGGCATTCCTCTTAGCTGGCGGTTTCCGCCATTTAATAGGGCTCCTCTTACTGTGGTCAATGCAATACATTTCTCCCCGCGCCAGTCTGCTATTTCTATAGTTCGTAGGCTAGCGCATTATATTTGGCAAGATCGCTTGAGTGAGTGGATTTAATTCCTTTGTCATTTGTAAGCGCAAGCCTAGTTCTTTAACTATATAAATCCTTATAGTCAGTTGGCTGTCCCCGGTCAACTCGAACAGACTAACAAATATATGACTGTACTATCTATTCATATATTTGTTAGTATACTTTAATCGGCTAGGTGTTAGTGAACCACTTAGAAAGTGGTTCAAACTAACAAATATACGACTGTACTCTCTATTCGTATATTTGTTGGTAGACGTCAGGGTTTCAAAAGGGGACACTATTTATTTAGTGTTTAGCTCTTTCCCTGACGTCCTGGTGTTATATAAGTATATATTTATTATATATTGTAGTAGTATGGGGTTCCTCCTTTGATAAACCACCATGGCAACCTATAAGCGTACCCTAAGCCTTAAAATAACAACTAAGGGGTGGGGTGTCACGGCTATCGACGTGTATCATGGGTTAAAAGACGTCGTTGGCGCGGGACCTGCTACTTTGCAGGGGCTTATCAATGTTACTAAAACTGTACGGAATGTAACAGTGTCAAATGAGGGGGTCAAGGAAAAGCTTCTGGAAGATGTTCTTATTGTAAAAGGTGAAGTTTGTAACGTAGAGGAAATCGAGTCAGATAGGTTGCTAGTGAAGATGAAAGTTCCACTAGAAATTCCAGATGACAGAATCATGAGTGAACTCAAGAAGTATGGCAAAGTGCAAAAGATTGAACTGGAAACGTATCCCTTTGACAGAACGCTAGAAAACGGTGTAAGACGTATTTGGTTTGATAAAGTGGGTAGCCCTTTACCAAGCAGATTGACGCTTGATGACAGCTTTGTCCTGCCCTTATGGTATAGAGGGCAAATTAAAGAATGCCGGATCTGCCTAAGTACTGACCATTTGACAACAGATTGTCCCAATCGAAACAAATGTTTGCTCTGTGGTTCAGTTGACCATTTTAAATGGCGCTGTCCAAAAAATCAAAACAAGCCCTCAGTATCAGGAGATAATCGGCCATTAAAGGATGCAACTGAGTCAAATGCTTCTGAAGCAACCGCTACGGAAGCTGTTGTTTTGGTTCATGCCACTGTAAATGACACAAACAAATCATCAAATCCTGTTAAAGTAACTACAGTTGATGAAATTCATGTATTAGAGGAGGGTATAACCTTAAGTCAAGAAAATACTCAAAATGCAGTGGAGCCAAACGTTGCTGTAAAAGACATGCAGGAAAATGATGATCTTACAGAAGAGCCAGTTTACAATTCCTTAGGAGATGAATTAAAATTAGGACAGGATAAGTTTAGGACTCAGAAGACAGAAAGTTCAGTCGATTTTCCGCTAAGCCCACTTGATTTAAGTCAGCTTGAAGATATGGTAAATGATGCTCCTGCCAAATGTTACTTAAGTAGCAATAAGCGTCATAAAGAAGACAATAGCTCAGAATCTGAGATTGAAGTAAATGATATGGATGATGATACACTGTCAGTTGCGGAATCAGATGTGTCCATTCAAACACAGAGTTCACAGATGAAAGATGAAATGGTAATGTACCGATCAGAAGGGGGTGAAGTGTTAGTGCCATATGTAACGGCGAGAGGCGTGAAATATCGTCTACTGTGCCATGATTCTGATATTTCCAAATATGAATATTTGTCTGTGGTAGAACTAGGAAATATTGAATTCGCAGGAAAATTAGGTAAATGGTCTAAGAAACGAGCTGAAAAACCCAAATCTAGTTAATCTAATGATGGCGGTTGTAAACATCATTTTACAAATTATGATTATCTGCACCATCAATTGCAGAGGATTAAATACCGAATTCAAGCAGCGCCACTTGCCTGAAGAATTAGCAAATGAGAGAGTTGAAATTGCTTTTCTACAAGAGACCAAAATTCAAAATGCTGAAGTGTATGAATCTCTCAAAGATATTTCACAAGATAATAGTGCGGGAGTGGCCATTCTTATCCTGCCCCGCTGTCTCAACTATGTTGACGTTATATCGTCGTCATCAGATCCAAATGGACGATGGATTTGTGTATCAATTGATGTACTAAACACAAGTTTAAATTTGATGTGCCTTTATGCACCTACCTCTCATCAATTGCGCCGTGAATTTCTAAATGATGTTTCCACAATAATTCAAGACAGAACGCCTGAAAACCTAATTATGGACGGTGACTTTAATTGCATATTAGACGAGGCTAAAGACAGAAACTCTAGGTCTAATTTTAATGACACATCGCATAATATTTTGAAACACATTTGTGAAAATAAAAGCTTGTTAGACACTTATCGCATTGAAAATCCAGAAGGCCAGGAATTTACTTGGTTTTCAACCGATGGAAGGTTAGCTTCAAGGTTAGACAGGATCTATGTAGAACGCTCATTGAAAGGTTACATGTGTAAAACTAACATAAAACCAGTAACTTTCTCTGATCACAATATGTTTTCCATCACATTAGACAATGCTGACTGGGTCAAACGAGGAGATGGATTTTGGAAACTTAATGTAGCATTGCTACGAGATAGTTGCTACCGCAAATGTGTGGAAAGTTGTTGGAGGCATTGGGATGAAAGAAGAGGTTCGTATGAATGTATAACAGACTGGTGGGAAGATGCTAAATCAGACCTGAAATATATTTCAAGGCAGTATTCCATTAGGAAAGCACGTGAAATACGAAAGCGTAAAAAGGCGCCTTAGAGGTCGTTGTGTAAAATTAATAAGAAAATTAATGATGGAGAATATATTTATTACGAACTATTAGTTAAATTAAAAGGTAGACTAAATGAAATAGAGCAATATCAGTTTGATGGTGCCAAAATAAGGTCAAGAGCACAAATGCACACCGAGGGCGAAAAGCCTACACGTTACTTTTGTAATTTTGAAAAAGCAAGAGGTATAGAGAAATTAATGCGCTCACTGAAGACTAATGATGGAGTATCAGTGTGCTCAAATGCAGAAATGATTGAAACAGTATCCGAATTTTACAAATCATTGTATAAATCTGAGGGAAGCGAGGAAACTGCAACTAGAGATGTTTTAGCTAATATAACGAAAAGACTTCCAGATTCATGTCGCGAAAGCTGTGACCAATCAATAACAATTGATGATTTGACAACATCCCTCAAAGGTATGAAGTTAGAAAGGTCTCCTGGATGCGACGGACTTCCAGTTGAATTTTATCAAACATTCTGGCACATATTTGGGCCAGTATTAGAAGAAATAGCAACCAGCATTTTTAAGCAAGGGCATCTCCCTACATCGATGGCCCCAGCATATGTTCGGCTTATATACAAGAGGGGTGACAGAAATAAAATACAGAATTATAGACCAATCTCTCTACTCTGTGTAGATTATAAGATTATTACTCGGACACTAACATTAAAACTTGGCGCAGTCCTAGGCGAAGTCATTCATGATGATCAAACCTGCTCTGTGCCAGGAAGATCAATATTAAACAACACTTTGCTTATACGGGACCTTATTCAATTAGTTGAAAAGGATTGTATCCCAGCAGCAATAATAGCACTTGATAACGAGAAGGCGTTTGACAGACTAGAATGGGATTTCTTGTTTAAGTCTTTAGACCATATTGGCTTTGGTTCAAGATTTATTAAATGGGTCAATAACAAGTTGCTATTTAGTTAACAATCAGCTATCCAAACCTGTAGTGTTGGAACGAGGTGTCAGACAGGGTTTCTCACTGTCCCCGCTTCTATTCGTCATAGCTATGGAATCGTTGGGGGCCACATTGAGGAAACGCAATGACTTTCAAGGAATATGTATACGTGGCGTAGAAAGGCCACTAAAGGTTTCTCAATATGCAGATGATACGACTGTGTTTGCGGGTAAAAATACGGGTTTTAGAATTTTAAATGGAGTATTAACAGATTTTCAAAAGGCATCAGGACTTAAAGTCAATAAAGATAAATCTAAGGGATTGTTTTGGGCAATTGGAAGGGCAGAACTGATAATGTGATTGTTATTAACTGCACAAATGATGTCATAAAAATTTTGGGTATTTACTTTAGTAGAGAACAAAATGTATTACTAAACTGGGAAGAAAGGATGTCCAAGCTAAAGTGTGCATTACTAAATTGGAAACGACGTCGCCTAACTGTCTTTGGCAGGACATTTGTCCTTAATAATTTAATTTTATCCGGACTGTGGTATACCGCTTCTGTAGTTCATATGCCGAAATCAGTAGAGTCAAAGATCAACACGTTACTTTTGTCCTTCTTATGGGAGGACAAAGCCCATTTAGTATCACAGTCAATCCTCACCAATGAAAAGCATGCCGGAGGCCTGGCTTTGGTTAATGTTTCAGCAAAGTGTGCTTCTTTAAAATTGAAATTCTTGAATAAGTTACTTACTTCAAACTCATCTTGGTCAAGTGTTTCAAGGGCACTTCTCCAAAGGTACGTTGACCCATTTCCAGTAGAATGTTTATTTATGTGCAATAAATTGCCACCTAATCATCAGAAGATTCCAAATGTATATAAAGAACAGCTCGAAGCCGTAAAAATATTTACACGATCAATGCCACAACCCAATTGTTGGGAAGATGCCTTAGAGCAACGTCTTTGGTGCAACGAGTTGATTCGTGATAATGATGATGTATTATATTTGCCCTCTATGGCCAAAAATGGTATTCAATATTTACGTGACTTGGTAAATCCGAAATCTCGTAGATGGATTACGATGCAAGATGTAGCAAGAATAACATCAATGAGACATATTGATGCTCAGCGCTTATTTGTTAGAATAAAGAATGCAATACCTGCTGTATGGTTCAAATTGCCGAAAGCACGTGGCAACATTGATATGTTGCAACCAACATTAGTATTTATGTCAGAACATAAAAAATACAACATGGCATCTAGAGACTGGTATAGAATTCTAATGCAAAGTCAGAGACAGACTCCTATTGTGGTTAGGCATTGGAACAATTTAGGATGCACGCCAAAGAACTGGAAAAATGCCTGGAAAGCAATACATCTACCTTGTCTACCAGGAAATGCACGGGACCTGGCATGGCGATTACTCCATCGAAGGCTATGGGTCGGTCATCTTACTTATATGTGTAAAATATCAAGTACAGACCGGTGCTTATTATGTAATACTGAGGAGGAAACGATAGACCATCTATTTACTCAGTGTCGCATAACTACAGGCTTTGGGGTATATATCAATATGCTCCTTGCTAAATTTGAAACCAAATATGTGAATTTAGTGGCTGAAACAATTTTGTTCAAAGATTGCTCAACTATCGGACGAATCATTAATAGCAAGGAGAAAGAATTGTTAGTAACCCTGTTATCTGTAGGAGTGTGGGCCATCTGGAAGCATCGGTGTTCAGAGGCCAGAGATAAAATCGGCAACAACCATCAGAGAGCCATACAAGCTATATTTCGATCATTATTGATAAACTGCATTCATTGTGAATTTTACAGGCTAGTAAAACATGGGAGAGAAAGTAGATTTAAAGACGTATGGTGCAAAACTGGCCTAGTATCAATTGAATACGGATATCTTAAAATATCAGAAGCGGAACTTGTATAAGCTAGCACACTCGCTGCTTGCTGTATATTGATAAATGCTATTTTAATTTAATTTAATTGCCTTTATTTTAAAATTGTAATGCCTTAGGAGACTCTAATCTTAACGAATATCCTAACCTTGGGATCAGAATATTTAAATATCAAATGAGCATTATGTCAATATTCTGGAGGTGATCCGATTTTCAAGTTAACAATTAGCTTCCTGTTGTAAATATTTACTGTAGGTGTATTTGTTCCAGGGTAATTTGCAAAAACTTACAATGAAGTAAATTTAGAATGTGAACCCAGAGCGCCATCTAAGTAGTCATAGTTTGTATACGTTTGCTTTGTCATTATATTAGCTAACGGCTACTACGTCCGTTGGGTATTTAATAATCGGCTAACTGGCGTCAATGAGTGACTTTTTGTTACTTATTGACGAGTCACCTTGCCACTTGTTGACGAGCTGCACTCGCCATTTGGCCTACTACTATACGGTGTGCTACGTTAAACTACATATGATCTACTTAGCCTGCCGGTTATGAATCGGCTCAATGGCATCAATGATTAGCAGTAGCTTACTGCTAATTATTGATGAGTGGCTTTACCACTTGTTGGTTAGCTATGCTCGCCATTTGGGCATACTACTACACGGTGTGCAAATAGCAATGTCTTTGTTGAATTATGTTATGTTATCAGCTCTTTATTAATTATGTTTTCTATGTAGTTATGCCACGGTTGTGGTATATGATAATAGAGTATTTTAGCTTGCACTGTGTTGACATGTTAGGTTTGTATTGTTATTCTATTAATAAAGCCTGCTATTTCAACCGATTTTTTATGGGGGGTTTGCAAGCCTTTTTAAAGGAGTTCCTCCGGGAAGTGTATCCGACTGCGTCAGCGTCGGATTTTCATAAAAAAAAGAAAAAAAGTAGTAGTAGTAGTAGTAGTAGTAGTAGTAGTAGTAGTAGTAGTAGTAGTAGTAGTAGTAGTAGCAGCAGCAGCAGCAGTAGTAGTAGCAATTGTAGCAGTAGCAGTATCCGCAATCTCTCTAATAAGTTGAGCTAATCCGTCAGTTAGATGAGAATTTAGCGAACCACTATAAGCAGCATGAATTTATGTGATCTCACTATAGCATCTCGCTCGTTCTCGCTCTATTTGCGTGTTTGTACGAGAGAGCAGTCAGCAATTAGTTATTTTCTCATTACCGTTCTCGTCGCCTGAATCGCTAATGGAAAGGAATCCGATATGTGGCGAGCGCCGTGCGCTTCACAATGACAGCTCGCTATATATCTGCCGAACACATCATCAGAGCCAATGATAGGAAAAAACTGATTCTAAATAGCAGCTTATTGGCATTAATGTTTTCGATAATACAATGACGAAATTAGTGCCCCATCCGTCACTTAATTAGTCGCTAGTCAGAACGCTTTATCGAAACTAATTTCCATCGCGCAGATTGCCGTTGATACACAGCTCCCACAGGGAAGACACATAGAGGGAGTTTAGTGACAATGTATGTATTGATTCAGACGCAATATAATTCATACATATTTGAGGAAAATTAGGTTCTAACCGGCGTTGTACTGAATGCTGGCGTGTATATATATATATATATATATATATATATATATATATATATATATATATATATATATATATATATATATATATATATATATATATATATATATATATATATATATATATATATATATATATATATATATATATATATATATATATATATATATATATATATATATATATATATATATATATATATATATATGTTATACAGTTCAGCACAATGGTGTTGATGAAAGCTCAATGATAGCAGCAGCCTTGAGCAATATCGGTGTGCCAGTAGAGGGGTGACGTGTTCAGTTCTAGCTACAGGGGCTAACTACGCCCATTTCTAGCCAAGCTTTCACCACATTTTGCTTGTGTTGGAATAAATTTATAAAAATTGAACCCGGCATTCGCAGAATCCCATGTGCAAGGTAGCCTAATTATATAGGCAGGCCTAAGCGGTTGATAAATAACCAGTCAAATGAGCTCTCGTCCACCAGATTTAATAACGATTCCGCCATAGCGTGACACGTGCCTCTAGTTGCTTTCAAAATCGATAGAATTTCAATCCGCTCGCAAAAGCGTACGATGACAAGTTTGTTGCGCAATGATGCGATATTCGGGGTCGTCTGGTTATTAGCATGTTCATTAGCCCTGTGCGGCTTCCATTGTTCTGTAAATAGGATGAGTAGACCTAATAATCAGGAAACTGCACATCTGGGAATTCTGCCCAAAATGGTCCAATCATCGTAAATGCATATAATGCATGGCATCTAGGAATGCAATAATTTGTGAATGGCATATGTCAAAGTCTGCATGAGTGTTGCAATGTACGTTCTGGTGTTAGTCTTAGCCAAACACCAAGACAAATGCTAGCCAAACAGCGAGACACATGCTAGCTAAACACCGAGACACATGCTAGTCAAACACCGAGACCATGCTAGCCAAACACCGAGACACATGCTAGCCAAACACCCAAACACGTGCTAGCCAAACACCGAGACACATGCTAACCAAACACCAAGACACATGCTAGCCAAACACCGAGACACATGCTAGCCAAACACCGAGACACATGCTAGCCAAACACCGAGACACATGCTAGCCAAACACCGAGACACATGCTAGCCAAACACCGAGTCACATGCTAGCTTTGACGCGCATTGACTTTACTAGATCAAGTGTTAGTATATTAACATTTTCGTGGACGCTTGACTTCAAGCGCAAGTAACTAAACATCTCTCTCTCTCTCTCTCTCTCTCTCTCTCTCTCTCTCTCTCTCTCTCTCTCTCTCTCTCTCTCTCTCTCTCTCTCTCTCTCTCTCTCTCTCTCTCTCTCTCTCTCTCTCTCTCTCTCTCGCTCGCTCGCTCACTCCCCTCCCTCCCTCCCTCCCAAATCCCCCTCCCTCCCTCCGTCCCTCCCTCCATCCCTCCTTCTTTCTCATCATTTCCTTTTTCACGCAGTGCTTTTATTCTCGTATGCTTCTACTCCTTATATGTTTCTCCTTAGATTATGTTGTAAAATTCGTATATACACTTATTTATATATGCTGCCTGGTAAAAATTCTGTTGGTGGGAGGTTTATCTAAGTTGGAAGAACTTGTACCCCATGGTACATTTTCGTGCGATAAAATATGTTTAAACCAAATCTCCCTGAATTTATTTAAAATCATTAAACAAATAAAGATCAACGGTCATCATAAGATATGATAATTACGAAACTTAAGACGTGTTCTGCATAATGTGCGGTTTCAGTCGAGCTATAATTAACGTCCGATCGAAAGCTGAAAGCGATACGAACGCGAAAACCTGATCCACGCCTCGCCCTGACATGTTCGTCGTGTGCCATGCGGTTCTCATTCTGTGCTAATTATATCATTATCAGTGTGGCATGTGAGCAGAATCGGTTATTAATCTCATGTCGCTAAGATGGACATAGCTATTTTAACCAAATAACTTATTAATAACTAGGAAATACAATGCCTTGGGGCATTTGGATGGATTGAACCATCGCAGCTATTACTGTACCAAGCACTAAGTAAGCGAGATATAAGCGAATCGATCCTAATCATGTATAAATTTCCTCTCTAATGTGCTATTATAACCTTACAGGACACACGTTTAAATGAATGGTGTTTACTGTTCAATGGAATGAATCGATCTGCCACGACGTCATAATCCATTACGTCACATGTAGGCTGACGCCACAATCAAAATGCATATTGAATGAGCAACGGTTCAGTCAAGCAACCAGTGAAGTTGTTGTATCAGAATACTGAAGCTCCTTACCGGGACGTACATCGTACAAGCGAACCGGTGCAAATTTAAGCAGGAGACCTCGGATTCGCTATGTCTGTTGTGCAAATCAGAACAGGAGACACTGGAACACTTTCTAATCAGATGTCCCGCTCTAGAACCTGTAAGGCTATCAGCCATTGAGTCTATAGCCGCATGCCTTAAGAAATATTGTCAGACCGGCATTGCTAACTACTCAGCTGAAGAAGTAATCCAACTGATTCTGGATTGTACAAGGACTCTAGATCCCGAGCTTTTAACAACAGAGTTCCTGGGCGCATTAGAGTATCATGCCAGACGGCTGACATATCTTTTACACACTCACAGGTGTACTTTACTTAGCAGCCCAAATCTGGCCACATTTGCTACATTATAGCTATCTTCTAGAGCTTAACTCTTAAGTTACATTTTCCTACCCATACTTTGGATTCTTCTACTCATACATAATATATGGCTGTTGTATGCTTCAGTACTAATTAAAAGGTGGATGTTTTATAAAGACTACTGAGTCTTCTTTCCCAGTGACGGTCCTAACGATTAATGATAGATATGTACATAGCCAGCTTGTCATCGTACTACTACTACTACTACTACTACTACTACTACTACTACTACTACTACTACTACTACTACTACTACTACTACTACTACTACTACTACTACTACTACTACTACTACTACTACTACTACTACTACTACTACTAATACTACTACTACTACTACTACTACAACTACTACTACTACTACTACTACTACTACTACTACTACTACTACTACTACTACTACTACTAGTGGTCCTAAACCGGACAACCGTTCTAAATCGGACAACCGTATTAAGTGTAAAGTGTTAAACACTGTGATGGCAGTGTTTAGACGTTAGGATTCTTACGCATGTGAGTGCGGTTCTCCTACGAAGGAGGTTATGATTTCTACAAGTTACAAGTTACAAGTTACAAGATTGTTGATCCCAACATTGTTTAATCCACTAGCTCAGGGATGTAAGAAGCTTGTTTCTGGCATCCTTGCCTTCTATCATCACAGGTAGACTAAAGCGTATCTTTCAGCTTTCTCAAGACAGCTTTAAGAATTGTCCTCTCTCCAGGACGAGCTATGAAGGGAATTCAGTGCCTCATCTCATTCCGTAGCCATGGCGGTAGATCACTGAGACGGTTGACTAAAAGTATGGGAGACTAAAGAGGAGTGTACTGACCTGAATATTAATGGCAGTCCGCGAGGAAACGATAGAGCTGAAAACACGGTTTAAGTATTAGGATTAAACCAACAGCCAGCTGATTAGATTTTGAGAAATGGAAAAGAGAATCAGTTAATGGCGGAGGATTGCTATTACGTTATGTATGCAATGATGTAAGTTATGTTGCAACAGCGTGTGCCATTTCATAGCATGTACACAGCAGTTGTTAGCATGCCACATATGGTGTTATAGAATACAGATTATGTAGTTTGGTTTAAATAAAATTTATTTTGTTTCAGTGGGAGGAGCACGTTAAGACTTGTCTTATTACCGTGTATTAGAGTTAGTTTAATCTTCAGAATCTGTTATGTCTGTGCAACTAGCAGGTTTCAGCAACCGCCTGTCATATGATATAAGACGTATTCAAATTAGTGCTGGGGTCCATTTAAAGGTACATATTCACACCAAAATGCTTTAAAAAGATTGTTAAAATTGTATATTTGTAGATGCTTAAATTATGCACCTCAATATAATGAAACGAAATAAATTTTAACATATGATGATTTCATTCCGTATAAATTAATAAAATTATTTGTGTCTCTAATTCAATTTCATAACTTAGATTTTTTTATTAATTTATATGGAATGAAATCATCAGATGTTAAGATTTATTTCGCTTTAATACATCTAAGTGCACAATTTAAGCCTCTAAAACTATACAATCTTAACAATTTTATTTTCAAGCATTCTGGTGTGAATATTCACCTTTAATCAACATTCTGATGAATATGTTGAGATTAATCTGACTGGGTGCTGTTGCCGCCATTCAATATATTCAACAGCTTATCTGTATAGTTTCTGGAAATTGATAGTCAGGGAGTTAAGGGATCGATCGATCACAACACTAGCGAAGTGGGGGTGGAGCTTAGCTAGTGATGGGCGGGGCATAGCTAAAACTGGAAAGGTCCATTATTATTATGGTTCTTTTTATTTGGTAGGTTCCTCTGTCCCGGTGTATTCAGTTCGCTTGCTGTGCATTTTCCAGAGCCCTGGATGGATGTCAATATTAAAAACATATTCTATACTGAGTATTTGACAAATTCACTTTGAATTGACAGATGTTTGCATATGTCCACTAACGACATACATTTTTCGGCTTTTATAACATCATTATCCGTTGTTGCTTGGAGAATATATTGCCGTGGTATAATGTTATGTTTATATCTTATTGTATTGTTCCAGTACGTGGCTGCGGTAGAATCATTTTACAGAAAGTCTGAGTGAAACTAGAAGGCACTTGAGGCGCCTGTGACACCAATGTTTTGTTATCTTAGAAACAATATAATCATCCGTATTCTAGACGTAATGTTTGTCAGGTCCGCATTCTTACACATTACGCGTGTGGAAATAACTGACCCTGAACCGGGATTGTAAGTGAGGTTGTAACAGGATGCGCTTGGGACTGGTTTCCGATGGGGGGGGGGGGGAAGGGGGTGGGGCAATGTTTGGCTGGATCAACGTCGCAGTGTGATGTAAAGTACTTTACATCACACTGCGACGTTGATCCAGCCAAACATTGCCCCCCCCCCTTCCCCCCCCCCCCATCGGAAACCAGTCCCAAGCGCATCCTGTTACAACCTCACTTACAATCCCGGTTCAGGGTCAGTTATTTCCACACGCGCATACATGCTAATGTCGCCCATCAGCTTACGGAAACATCAGCACGCAACAGCATTTTTTCCGACCCAATATTGCTTTCCCACAAGCACTTTCGTCCCAGGATCGTAGACTGGTTCGTGCTAGTGCAACCTTACATTGAAATAGGCGTGCGCTCTAGTTTTAAGAGCAAACAGGCTGCACATTCTTACAACCCAGTTTTCTATTTCATACGTCCTGTGGTCTCCAAAAACCTGTCACAGATATCGTTATATTACTGTTACTTCTTTTTATCGTATACATCACACTAATATCCAATTTATGCCGTTGACCAATGGCGCAAGGACCAATATCGAATATCGATTTCGGCACAGTCATTGATCAACGACACATGGGCGGTCAGGACCAATATTGAATTGCCATTGCGCAATACCGTATGGGTTACCTACGGTATGCGTGCCGATATCGAATTCAATATTGGTCTCTGCGTCGTTGACCAACGGCTGCGGCGATATCGAATTCGGTATTGGACAACGACGCAATTGGATTTGACGCATTATAGTCATACTTAATTTGTTATTCGTCTTTCAACTTGGACACGTAAAATATGGATAGATAAAAGTCAAGCATTTGAAGCACAAACAGAGCGGCGATATCGACAATGTAACTGATGTTCAGCAAGTATACAGCGAACGCGACTATTCTCGTTAGTCGCAAAAGCTATGGAAAAGATGGAAGGACTCCATGGGGAGACATCCATTCAGAAAATTGCCCCCTATTGTACGAGCAATAAAATATGCCTCCTTTCACAACGAGATCGGATCACAAAACACTTTTGTGCGAATTAGGACATAATTGAAAAATTGCCTTAATGCTCGAAGCGACGTTTAGATAACAAATCTATTAATTGAAATCACATCTCGTCCGTGCGAGAAGTCATCGTGACAAGAGGTGTAATCGATTTCAGCAAATACAGACCGGAATCTACAATACGTCGTTATGAGTCCGTGATCGGTCCACAGCCGGGTGAGCGGGACGATTCAGACGAATTAGATACCGATGTCCCAAAGGACCGTTTGATAAATTAATAATGCCGTAATTGGTGAAGTGATGTTTCCCCGCCTGTGACGGAGAGCCATGGAGGTTGGCCAGTTTAGTTTGGTTTGGGGACTTGGGGATTGCAGAGAAATTAATTCCGATAATGATGTTCAAACAAGTAGGAGTCAGAGGCCGACTGCCCGTGATGGCGGTCTGACGGGGAACAACTGAACCAGGGAGTGATTTTAAACATTTATTATTAATCTCTCGCTTGATGGGATGACTTATTTGAGGGTTAGAGGGACGCGAACATGCTGCTTTAGACAGAATAAATGTTTTTCACAGAGGGGCGATGCTAGTGCAATGATCGGACGAGTCTCTGAAGACCGGCAATGACGTTTTGACACGGAGTTCGTGTTAAACCATGCAAGGAATATCGAATAGAGCACGTATGATGGTGTATTGGCGTGTGTGTTCAAGAATCTTGTTGTAATCAGGGACGTAAAGTAGCAGGCTGCTGTCTTCGAAATCAGCCATTAACCCCCTTGTGTCAACTTAACCCTTTAATGGTCAAACTGATAAAAACAACAACCCTGAAGTGGTCTTGAGACATTGCTATTTGAAAGGCCAAGAGAAGGGTATTTTTGAATATTTTCCACTGGACTGACTGGCTCAGTAACAGAGCCAGTCATTCCAGTGGTAAATGTTCAAAAATCTTCTCTCGGCTTGCAGATAGACACTGGCTAAGCAAAAACTTAAATTTTCTATACCTTTTGATGGTCAAGCCGGCGAAAAAAAATTCAGTGGTAAATTAACAAAAATAGTCTTCTAAAATTAAAATATCTTGAAAAATATTGACCATCAAAATGTTTAATTGATATATCAAATAGTATTTTCGGCGCTTTGAGGCGCTGTTGATACAAGACGGGTTAATATCAACAGCAGCCAACAGTTTAATAATAAAAATAACAATAAATAATAGCTATCATTTTGACCTAATTCGATCTTGATTAATCATTATAATTACGCAAATGTGTGAATGTTTATGAGTGCGCATTGAGCACGGGTCTAAATGTTATATCTCATAGTCCATCCAGCCATAACCTTACTCATCGAACATTAATGCAGGCCAATAATTCTTCATGCATCAATATTGCCAGCCTAGAAAATACCACATTAAGGGTCAACATTCACACCAGAATACTTGAAAATAAAATTGTTAAAATTAAATACTTTGATAGGCTTAATTTCTGCATCTCTTGTAATGAAATAACATAAATCACGGCTCAAATATATCTATTTGTACGCGGCCAATAAACCAAATACCGAACCGAACCTGTTTCATTCCATATAAATTAATATAATTTTTTTAGTTGAGAAGTTGGACCAGGGATGCGTATGCCTAATGAAGCTACGTATCCGTAAAGCAGGAATACAGGGTTATCCCTAATGAAGCTACATATCCGTAAAGCAGGAATCCAGGTTTATCCCTAATGAAGCTACGTATCCGTAAAGCAGGAATCCAGGTTTATCCCTAATGAAGCTACGTATCCGTAAAGCAGGAATCCAGGTTTATCCCTAATGAAGCGACGTATCCGTAAAGCAGGAATCCAGGTTTATCCCTAATGAAGTGACGTATCCGTAAAGCAGGAATCCAGGTTTATCCCTAATGAAGTGACGTATCCGTAAAGCAGGAATCCAGGTTTATCCCTAATGAAGTGACGTATCCGTAAAGCAGGAATCCAGGTTTATCCCTAATGAAGCTACGTATCCGTAAAGCAGGAATCCAGGTTTATTCCTAATGAAGCGACGTATCCGTAAAGCAGGAATCCAGGTTTATTCCTAATGAAGCGACGTATCTGTAAAGCAGGAATTCGGGTTTATCCCTAATGAAGCTAGGTATCCGTAAAGCAGGAATCCAGGTTTATTCCTAATGAAGTGACATATCTGTAAACCAGGAATCCAGCTTTATCCCTAATGAAGCTAGGTATCCGTAAAGCAGGAATCCGGGTTTATTCCTAATGAAGCTAGGTATCCGTAAAGCAGGAATCCAGGTTTATTCCTAATGAAGCTATGTATCCGTAAAGCAGGAATCCAGGTTTATTCCTAATGAAGTGACGTATTCCTAAACCAGGAATCCAGGTTTATTCCTAATGAAGTGACGTATTCGTAAACCAGAAATCCAGGTTTATTCCTAATGAAGTGACGTATTCGTAAAGCAGGAATCCGGGTTTATTCCTAATGAAGTGACGTATTCGTAAAGCAGGAATCCGGGTTTATTCCTAATGAAGTGACGTATTCGTAAACCAGGAATCCGGCTTTATCCCTAATAAAGTGACGTATCCGTAAAGCAGGAATCCAGGTTTATCCCTAATGAAGCTAGGTATCCGTAAAGCAGGAATCCAGGTTTATTCCTAATGAAGTGACGTATCCGTAAAGCAGGAATCCAGGTTTATTCCTAATGAAGCTAGGTATCCGTAAAGCAGGAATCCAGGTTTATTCCTAATGAAGCGACGTATCCGTAAAGCAGGAATCCAGGTTTATTCCTAGTGAAGCTAGGTATCCGTAAAGCAGGAATCCGGGTTTATTCCTAATGAAGCGACGTATCCGTAAAGCAGGAATCCAGGTTTATTCCTAATGAAGCTAGGTATCCGTAAACCAGGAATCCAGGTTTATTCCTAATGAAGCGACGTATCCATAAAGCAGGAATCCTGGTTTATTCCTAATGAAGCGACGTATCCGTAAAGCAGGAATCCAGGTTTATTCCTAATGAAGTGACGTATCCGTAAAGCAGGAATCCAGGTTTATTCCTAATGAAGCTAGGTATCCGTAAAGCAGGAATCCAGGTTTATTCCTAATGAAGTGACGTATTCGTAAACCAGGAATCCAGGTTTATTCCTAATGAAGTGACGTATCCGTAAAGCAGGAATCCAGGTTTATTCCTAATGAAGTGACGTAATCGTAAAGCAGGAATCCGGGTTTATTCCTAATGAAGTGACGTATTCGTAAAGCAGGAATCCGGGTTTATTCCTAATGAAGTGACGTATTCGTAAACCAGGAATCCGGCTTTATCCCTAATAAAGTGACGTATCCGTAAAGCAGGAATCCAGGTTTATTCCTAATGAAGTGACGTATTCGTAAAGCAGGAATCCGGGTTTATTCCTAATGAAGTGACGTATCCGTAAAGCAGGAATCCGGGTTTATCCCTAATGAAGCTAGGTATCCGTAAAGCAGGAATCCGGGTTTATCCCTAATGAAGCGACGTATCCGTAAAGCAGGAATCCGGGTTTATACCTAATGAAGTGACGTATCCGTAAAGCAGGAATCCAGGTTTATTCCTAATGAAGCGACGTATCCGTAAAGCAGGAATCCGGGCTTATTCCTAATGAAGTGACGTATCCGTAAAGCAGGAATCCAGGTTTATTCCTAATGAAGCGACGTATCCGTAAAGCAGGAATCCAGCTTTATCCCTAATGAAGCTACGTATCCGTAAAGCAGGAATCCAGGTTTATTCCTAATGAAGTGACGTATTCGTAAAGCAGGAATCCAGGTTTATCCCTAATGAAGCTACGTATCCGTAAAGCAGGAATCCGGGTTTATTCCTAATGAAGCTAGGTATCCGTAAAGCAGGAATCCAGGTTTATTCCTAATGAAGTGACGTATCCGTAAAGCAGGAATCCAGGTTTGTCCCTAATGAAGCTACGTATCCGTAAAGCAGGAATCCAGGTTTATTCCTAATGAAGCTAGGTATCCGTAAAGCAGGAATCCAGGTTTATTCCTAATGAAGCTAGGTATCCGTAAAGCAGGAATCCGGGTTTATTCCTAATGAAGCTAGGTATCCGTAAAGCAGGAATCCAGCTTTATATATAGCTATATGCTCTGCCAATCTTTAGCTAAGCTCCACCCACGATTTGCTCGTGTTGGGATCTATCGATCCACGAACTCTCTGAATCTAAATTTCCAGAAGTCTATACACGGTAAGCTGTTGAATATTTTGAAACTAATTTGACTTGGTGCAGTTGCTGCCAATTAAATAATAAATACATACAATTTATACAATAACGCTTAGTCCATCATCAATTAAGTCATAGCGATTGTGACAAATTTAGCTACGCCATTCGTGCTGTAATTGATTATGACGTCATCCCTCACGTCACGTAGTTGATTATGACGTCATATGGTTGACTGAGAAACTGGAATCTTCCATTCAACTACGTATCACTAATTCAACGTCACAACAACAAAAAATGATATTTATTTATTCGAAATGAAATCACAACGTGTTAAGTTTATTTCGTTTCATTACATTATGGTACGCAACTTAAGCCGTACAAGCATAGAATTTTAACCAATTTATTTCAAGTATTCTGATGTGTCTGTGGGCGTTCTAATCGCAGCCATTGTCCAGTGATGTGTAATAATACGTTCCCATTGCTGCTTTAAAAGCATCTCGAAGCAGACTAATATTTAGTCTAGGTCTAATTATTATTCAGGGCTGGCAATATTTCTTTTTTTAGATTTTTGTAAATCGGATTTAATTGATTTAAATAAGATTCATTTAAACTAAATCAGATATTTTTGATTTTTTTTAAATTATGAAAATCAGATTTGACTAATAGATGCAGATGTCGCTGTGAAATTGTGTATGGTATGATTGCTTAACTGAATATGCCTCCCAACTT
Organism: Chaetoderma sp. LZ-2023a; assembly: GCA_034401795.1. Lineage (NCBI taxonomy): Eukaryota > Metazoa > Mollusca > Caudofoveata > Chaetodermatida > Chaetodermatidae > Chaetoderma > Chaetoderma sp. LZ-2023a. Next base: position 29,672,675 of record CM067373.1, on the reverse strand, counting down.
CTCAATTTTAATTAACCAAGTACTAAGACTAATGGACTGTTCCGGTCTTAGCTATGCCCGCTCATCTCTTTCTAAGCTCCACCCAAACATCGCCCGTGTTGGGATCGATCGATCTCCAAACACCCTGACTATCAATTTCCAAAAAAATACACAGGTCTTGTTCAATATTTTGAAACTAATTTGACTGGGCGCTGTTGCTGCCTAACAGCATGTTTATTAAACAGCAAAGAATTACAAAGACATACAAATCATACAACGTGTCGGACTGTTTGAGAATTTATGACGGTCTATATGGAACCCTTTGTGACGTAATGATTGTGACGTCATCATACCCGCGCTGAGCTGATTATGACGTCATACGAGGTCATATGATGGATGGATACTCTGGAAAGGTGAATTGTGTGTTCCAATTTGAATAATTGTGTAGTTCCACGTAAGTTGAGTTTGCTATATCTGCTGTTTATAGTGGCGCGTGTATGTGTATCTACTTGGAATGAATATACATCTATTTAGGCATCCCGTAACAAATGCTTTCATCAGAGATCCCAGGAAAAGCAAAGGTATGTGGTACATGTATGACATTAGTATTTGCTTGCCACCATGTTGGATTTTACATTTCACCTAATTTCTATAGGGAGCCTAACATGTCCCCATAGCATACCCAATCCGCCAAAAGCAATGGATTTCCATCAACAATTTTTAACCAGTCAAAGCTGTAGAAAGTTAAAGTAGGAACCGATTTTCCAAATGAACATATGACAGACAAACTGGATTTCACATCAAGACCAATGTTGACAGACATTTTTCCCATAATAATCACAACAGATTTTCAATGTATTTAATAATTCAATAAAATCTAAGTAGTGCTGTTACACGGGCAAGTATCGTACACGTGGATATTTTGGATTTTGTGTCCATCCACATTGTTTATATTTTCCAATACGTCTTTGCCGGAACTGGTCTAAATTGTAATTACGCCACACTTGTAGAGCAATTGATTTTGATATGAAATGTATTTACATTGAGTAGCGAGATTATGGCTGGATATAGGCCTATGGGTAAATAGTCAAATTTTAGAAACTTAAAATCTTATTGTTAGAGAATCTTGCAATCTTATTAATTCCCGGGCCGCACCAATACGACGATACCCGACCCGACACAACTCAACGGCATTTCAGCGGTAATCGCGTTGGCGTGGCTTGAATCATGTGCCTTGCAGAGGTTAGTTACTACGGAAACAAATTATTGATCGGAATGTGAACGTGATTGACGAACGTTTCAGTATCGAAAGTCCCGTTGCTAGAACAAGTTG
>CM067373.1:29648863-29663863 GCA_034401795.1 Chaetoderma sp. LZ-2023a | reverse complement strand
CACATAGTTGCTTGTGAAACGTGGTCTTTTAGTACGTCTGCGCGGTCATTATATTACAGTCCCTGAGACACTGCCTCGTTATTCGGCCATTCTCCAGACAGAGCCTAATTTTGAGTTCCGTTGCACCCCTCTGTAAGAGAAGGTTTCAGAAAATACATGTTGGCCATGTGGTTGTGTGGTTAACTAAAAAGTGACAGCGCTCTGAATACGGCTACCCACCAGCAAGTTAAACACAATATAACCACCTACCTAGAAATAATCAGATTAGCCAACAGATATGAATACACTTTACACAGCATTGAAATCTCTGGAAAAGCAGGCGTTATCTTTAGGTCAGGTACATCCTGTCATCACGCTAGATCTCCAACTCTTACATTGTTGCTCAAGAAGTTCGTCTCCGCAGTTGGGATGAGTTCCACCATCATATCCTCAGATTTGGAGGCTTTCACATCTTGGAGTTGCACTGGAAGATCATGGGCAAACGCTATGTGGAAAGTGACTTGCAGGATGTGTTAGTTGAAGGACGTGCTTTTGGTCCAAATGCCATGGACATGGTCATGAAAGGTAAGAATACAAGAGATGTACATTGGCTCTCACAAACTAAAGTTTGAAGCTATGAGCCGTATGCAACTTGAGGCCTTTCTTGCTTGGGAGTCCAGGAAGCTAAGGTGGCGAAGGAGGATGCTGAAACATTAGAAGGACTTTGCCAGACATTACAAGATGAGATGCAGAATTTGTTTGAACGCGAAGAGCTTGATGAAGATGGTCAATTAAGGGTAAAGGCATTGTTCCAGGAAATCCAAAAACTTCCTGACGCGATGGGAACCAATCTATCTTCAATTCCAAGCGATTGGAAATAAAGAACCTCTCACATTTCAGTTTTGGAACCAATATATTGATGACATACAATTAGCTTTGGATTATATTTCTGCTGAGAAAACTGCAAACTGGGCTGATCACCCTAGGTGTGTAGCGGAAATATTGTGCTATGCCTTCGCATATGACCGTCATAATTACTCAAGATGGGACCCGGTACGTTTTGCTGAGATGAAAATGCTACCAGATACATCACCTGAAGTTAATCAACTATTCCAAGATGGTACGCATGTTGTGACACCATCAGCGGGAACAACATTCAACAGTGTGTGGTCTGATCTAGGCCTTGAGCAGTCGCTTGTCAGAAATTCCAACTCACGACAAGGGGGAACGTGGCTATAATGAACATGGATGGACCTTTGGCAAAAACAAACACGACTGCTTAGAAACTTGGAAAGTTTAACGTCTTCCTCAGTGGATCAACACACCTTTCTCCTTGAACTCACACCTGAAATAAAATCAAAGACAGTGGTGTTTCTGGATTATATGGCGTGTCTTATCACCGCGTGCTGGAATCATGACTGTTTGGGACTTGCTTGATGGGCTAGAAGAGGTTGTCAAGAGTGCCTTTAAAGAAGGTGATGTTGTGCATGTCATAGCCAATAGGTATGATGTAAAATAATCAATCAAGGCTGGCGAGCGGAGTAGAAGAGACCAAACTGTCAAGTCCCCTGAAATTAGAATAAAATTACGAGATCAGGTGTTGCCAAAGAATGTAATTGCTTTTTTCTCTAGTCCCATAAACAAAGACAACTTCAATGACTTTGCGTTCACTTGATTAACAGAAAACAGAAAATTTGACCTTCAGCCGAATCAAATACTAGTTACTGGGTATAGTGACCATGAAAAGGTTACATGCGTTACCTCCAATGATACACAGAATCTGAAAGCAATTTACAGTACCCAAGAGGAAGCTGACAGCCGGTTATTTCTTCATGTGTTTGATTCTGCGAAAAGGTTTAAGAATGAACAAGCCATAATATGGTCCCCAGACACAGATGTATTAGTTTTGGGGATTTATTTCAATGAGTCTATCACAGGAAGGGTGTGGTTTAAAACTGGAAACAGAACAGCTAGTAGATTCATTTCCATTAACAGCGTCTGTAAAAATCTTGGTCTCATGCTATGCCGTCTGTTGTTGCCATTTCATGCATTAACTGGATGCGACAGTACAAGTTGTTTCAAGGGCCGGGGAAAGAACACTGGTTGGAAGATTCTTACTGCTGATCCAGAGAAGCTTCAGGGCCTCGCAAAAATTGGGAGACACCTTTAATCTTCCAGATGGGGTAGAAGACATATCTACTGAGCTGGTGTGTAGAATTTAGCAACCTAAATCAGATGTAGTAGATGTCAACATTTTGCGATATAAGATGTTCTGCAAGACTCCAAAACAGAACGACCGTCTTCCTCCATGTTATGAAAGTCTAGTTCAACATCTTCACAGGGCTAATTGTGCCATTTGGAAAACTGCATTGGAAGCAAGACCTCATATACCATCTCCAACAGAACATGGATGGAACATGGAAGGAGACAGACTAGTACCACTACTGATGACACAAGCTGCAGCACCAGATGAACTTGTAGATTTCACAATATGCAATTGTGACAACAAATCAAGATGTTCTTCCCATCATTGTAAGTGTGCCAAACTTGGGTTGAAGTGCATCCCTGCTTGTTTGTGTGCAGGCAATGATGACAAGTGTGAGAACCAGCACATGCAGAATCCAGAGAGTGAAGACATTGATGATGATGATGAACCTGATGAATAATGTACTTTGTAGATTGAATTCAAAGCCAGATATCTGTTTAATTTCCCTGTCTGTAATTGTATTTGGGTTACATCAGCTTGATAATATATATGACGATGGGCGAAATAAAGTAATAATTAGTATCATTTTCACTTTTTACATTTTAGTTGTAGTATCGCATCTTCGTATGCATATATGTCATCTTTATAGAAACTAGAAAAAATCGAGTGTCATGACATGCAGATTTGAGCACAAAAAGATAACTGAGCATACATACATGTAGGGTGAACAAACAAATCTATGCAGCAATATAGTTCCGAAAATTTGTTTTTGAATTATTTCCCATTATAAATTGCAAATTATGGGTGTTTTTTATTGTTTGTTGAATATAAGGTTTCACTTAAATCATTATAAATTTCTCCTGTGCAGACGAGAATTTCGTTTGTCTGGTCACCTATTTCAATGCTTCATATCATTTTAGTTATCCACTCAGCCAGATATCCAACAATATTTTCTGAAAGGTGAGATATAGACCTTTCTTTTGGTACCAATGAACCTTCTCTTACAGAGGGGTGCAACGAGACTCACCCCATTTGGCCGCATGACTACGTTACACACATGGCCATTTTATAGCATTAGAAATAATCTAATTTCATAAACGATGCCTTTGAAGAGCATCGAGGGCATTCAGACCATTGACTATAATGATTAAGTTTAAATTTATCAGTAGGACTATCTGTATGATGTTTAAAATAGCTCTTCTAACGGCAAAGAGAAATGGTTTGAACAATGAGAGCGGGATAGGAAAATGTGTGTTAAAACTTCCTGCTCTCCACAATGTACACACTTATCATCAAAACGATATTCATAATACATAGACAGATATTCGTGAAAGCATATATGATGTGGTAAGATCAATATCAGGTTCGAAGAAGAGGAAGAAGAAGAAAAAGAAGAAGAAGAAGAAGAAGAAGAAGCCTTTAATTACATAGAATGAGGACTGGTAAGTAAATTTACTAAATAATCTCATGAAAATACTTGTAATAATCACATGTGCTCTATACAATAAACAGTAGCATCTTTGTCGCTATTAGTGCATTACTGGAGGATTCAAGTTTATTCATCAATGATGATATGACGTCATAATCAACTAGGTGACGTGCGGGCTGACGTCATGAGTAATTACGTCATGGATGACGTAGCTAAGTTCGTCATGAACGCATAATTGGTGACTGACTAAACGTTGTTTTACGAATTGTATGTCTTTACTATTTAATAAAAACATGCTGTTGAATAATTTAAAACTAATTTGACTGGGCGCAGTTGCTGCCACCCAGTCAAATTAGTTTCAAAATATTCAACAGCTTACCTGTATAGTCTTCGGGGGAATTAAGATTCAGAGAGCGCATGGGTCGGTTGACCCTAACACAGGCCAATGGGTGTGTGTGTGTGCGTGCGTGCGTGCGTTCGTGCGTGCGTGCGTGCGTGCGTGCGTGCTTGCGTGCGTGCATGCGTGCGTGTGTGTGTGTGTGTTTGTTGGGGGGGGGGGGCATTGCTAAAGCTGGATTCCTCCATTATGATGCTATGTATACGATAGAAAGCATTATTTCGCGGTCAGTGATTGATTTCAGCCAAACCGTTCAAGACTCAAATTTCTTAATCATAGGTTCAAGGCAATAAGCTCCGCCCACTTTGTAAATGCGCTTGAAGCGATTGCAACAGTTTAAACCACGAGTCTCTATTTCAAAGTACCTATGCAGATAAACTGTTGAATATTTTGCAACTAATTTGACTGGGAGTTGTTGCTGCATGACAGAAACAGCCCCCATTCAAATTAGTTTCGAAATATTCAACAGAATGTTTATTTAATTGTAGATTCAACACACAGCGATTGAGACGGGTTAGAGTCGGACCTTTTCCCATTTCCTGTCAGACCCACGCGATTTGCTTGTGACGACAACAAACAAGTGGCATATTTAGATTATGCCGTCTTATATTTGAGTGACAGATCGGACCCCTCCAATATACACTAAACGTATTGCATATTGCTGAAATTAGTTTGATTACATGTTCTGCTTGAGTCACTAACAGCTTCCAGTCATATTCAATAGATTAGTTCTACATCCTAAGTAATGTGTTGTGTAACTTGTATCTGGTATGCAGAGGTGATTAAAGTACGCATAATACTCAGTTTATTTATTGAGTCTAGATAACTTTAACACACACCCTCCTTCGGAATCCTCGTGTGGCCTTGTGGGTGGCGTATAGCAGGGTGTATTACTGCTTGATGAATCCTATGCACTGATCAAGAATACGGATCAATATCAGTGTGTGCCAAGGTTAATCAGAAGTAAACCGTTTGATACATTGTCTGAGGACAATGCTTTTTCACATTATACAGATTGTTCAACCAATTAAGTGGGTCTGTAAATGTCACGTGCGTGCGTGCGTGCGTGCGTGCGTGCGTGCGTGCGTGCGTACGTACGTACGTACGTACGTACGTGTGTGCGTGCGTGCGTGCGTGCGTGTGTGCGTCAGTGTATCTTATAACGTGCGAGTGCATGGCCTACACATCGATCATATATCATGTAAAGCTACGATGAAAGTTGGATAGGGAGAGAACGTCTCAGAGAACGTCTGAGTTCGTGAAACAATTTGCGCCTGTCTAAATGGTGTGCGCGCGCGTGTGTCTTTTAGAACTGGGTATTCCCCTCAAGTCAAGTCGTAGGTTAAGTAGAGTCTCCACCCGGGAAGATTGTGAAATATGGATGCACTCAGAGGGACACGCCTGCATTTCTGGGAGTAAATGTGAAATTATCTCATGAGTCATGATGGCGTATTTATGGAAGTGGGAAAGTGAAGCACTTAGGAGGCTACATGGAGGTGAGAAAGCGAATCACTTAGGAGGCTATATGGAGGTGAGAAAGCGAAGCACTTAGGATGCTACATGGAGGTGAGAAAGTGAAGCATTTAGCAGGCTACCTGGAGGTGACAAAGTGAGGCGTATAGGAGACTACATGGAAGTGGCAAAGTGAAGCATTTAAGAGGCTACATGGAGGTGGGAAAATGAAGCACTTAGGATGCTACATGAAGGTGAGAAAGCGAAGCACTTAGGAGGCTACATGGAGGTGGCAACGTGAAGCATTTAGGAGGCTACATGGAAGTGGAAAATGGAAGCACCGCGGAGGCTACATGGAGGCGGGCATCTGAAATACGAGGCAACAGCTACAGGAAAGTGAGAAAGTGAAGCATTTACGAGGCTATATGGAGGGGATAAAGTGAAACATTTACTACGCTACACAAAGTGAAACACTCGGAGGCTACCTGGAAGTGGGAAAGCGAAATACTTAGATGGCTACATGGAGGTGGGAATGTAAAGCATTTATGAGGCTAAATGGAGGTCAGAAAGTGAAATACTTCAGGATTCATGGAGGTGGGAAAGTGAAGCATTTCGGAGGTTTTATGGAGGTCGGAATGTGAAGTATTTGGGCAGCTACATGGAGGTGAGAAAATGAAATACTTAGGAGGCTACATGCAGGGGGAACGTTAAGTTTTTAGGTGGCTACATGGAGGTGAGAAAGTGATATACTTAGCAGGCTAAGTGGAGGTGGGAAAGTGAAGCATTCAGGAGGCTTCGTGGAGGTGGGAAAGTGAAGCAGTTAGGAGGTTAAATGGAGGTGGGAAAGTGAAGCATTTATGAGGTTACATGGAAGTGGGGGAAGTGAAACACTTAGGAAGCTGCATGGAAGTGAGAAAGTGAATACTTAGGAGGCTACATGGAAGTAGGAAAGTGAAGCATTTAGGCAGCTACGTGGCGGTGGGAAAAACCTGGTTGGTATATGGAGGTGAACAACAAAAGTGTTACCATGCTAGCTACATTGGTTGTAACCAAGTAAATCTGAAACCTAACGCACGCACGCACGCACGCACGCACGCACGCACGTACGCACGCGTATATACCTTTGTCATGGTTGCCCATGGTATTTATCCCAACTTATCAGAGCTTCGCGATAATACGATAAGCTATGAATGTTTTCAAGCACAGTAAATGTACTTTTGCTCACTCAGAATGCAGTAGATTACATCTCAGAAGCTCTATAGTTGCACAGAATTTCACTTTTCAAAGCGCGTATTTCACAATGATATTAAAGACAATATAGCAATGTTCAAACACTGTACCGTCCCTGGACTCCCTTGAGAAACCTTATTCTAGATCATTCGCGGAGTCATTACAAACCCACAATGCTGTATAAGAAATCAGCGACGGATCCCTGAGGTCAACTTCCCGGGGGTGAGCTGGAGGCACAAGTGGCTGGTTTCAAATCTACGCCACTGTCCTTAAAACCTCAATGTTAAATCGTTTTCATCGATTTATATTTCAATATTATGTATCGATTATTTAATCTGCCCCAAACCCACACATAAACTTACTTACAACACACGATCTGTCAGATTTGAGGTGAAAGCAAATGCCATGTCGCCTTTCCAAACCTCAGCTGCACATTCTTTAATACATGTGGGGTTTAGATCTTGCTTCAATGTACCTTGGTTATTGGCCGAGTACTGAGTATCAACACGCATATAATATTATTGGTGGTATATTTGTCCTGCGTGTTAATACGAATATCGGTGGCATATTTGCCCTGCATGTTAACACGAATATCGGTGGCAAATTTGTCCTGAGTGTTAACACGAAAATCAGTGGCATATTTATCCTGATTTAACACGGATATCGGTGGCAAATTTGTCCTGAGTGTTAACACGGATATTGGTGGCATATTTGTCCTGCGTGTTAACACGAAAATCGGTGGCATATTTGTCCTGCGTGTTAACACAAATATCGGTGTCTTATTTATCCTGCGTGTTAACACGAATATCAGTGGCATATTTGTCCTGCTTGTTAACACGGATATTGGTGGCTTATTTATCCTGCGTGTTAACACGAATATCGGTGTCATATTTGTCCTGAGTGTTAACACAGATAGTGGTGGTATATTTGTCCCGCGTGTTAACACGGATATTGGTGGCTTATGCCCATCTCTAGATAAGCTCCACCTACGCGTTGTCCGTGCTGGTATCCATCGAACCCTGCACTCCCTGAATTTCAATTTCCAGAAAACTATAAAGGCAAGTTGTTGAATATTTTGAAACTAATTTGACTAGGTGGTGTTGTTGCCTATGACAGCAACAGAGTCCAGTCAAATCAGTTTCAAAATATTCAACAAAATTGTTTTAAATCGTAAAGAAATACAATTCGCACAACTTGGCGGACTATTACGCGTTTATGATGGACTTAATTACTTTATTCATGACGTTATTGATTATGACGTCAGCCTACATGTGACGAAGTTGATTATGACGTGATATGATTGATCGATAACGTGGGTTCCTCTATTGTGTTTTATTGCTGGAATGGTGGAAAGCAATCACAATAATCACGCTGGGGTTATCGCAGGTCCCACAGCGCTTGCATCAATGGACCTTTCCATTTTTAGCCATGCCTCGCCCATCACTAGCTAAGCTCCACCCACACCTCGCCGTGTTTGGATTGATCGATCCCCGAATTCCCTAGCTATCAATTTCCTGAAAACTATACAGGGAAGCTGTTGAATATTTCGTAACTAATTAGACTGGGTGCTGCTGCTGCCATAGGCAGCAACAGCGCCCAGTCAAATTAGTTTCAAAATATTCAACAGAATATTTATTAAATAGTAAAAGCAAAAAATTTGTACAACAGCCCATAGACCGTCATCAAATATGCGTTCGTGACGTACTTATCGACGTCATTCATGACGTCATTCATTATGATGTCATTGTACACGCCACGCAGTTCATTATGACGTCATATGATGGCTGGGTACTCTGGAAAGGTGAATTGCATCTCCTAGTTAGTTGATCCGCCCGTACAAAACAAAACTAATTCCTGCATTATAACCAGATGTTCTTATGTAAGGCAGCCTCGTGAAGACTGTTAATCCTTCATTTATCGTGTTCATTACAGATGCCAATTAGACACTGCAGTCGTGTCCCCATAGGTATCCACATACGCCAAAAGATGGACACTTAAAGGGACGATCTTCACCAAGGAGGACATACTTTGGCCCCTAAAATGGCCGTTCTTTATGACATATTTTGTCTTAAATAACAATCGTATGTTGGTCATTTGTGAGGGTAGTCAGTCTATCGAGCAAATTGTTACCGGGTCTAATTGCAAATTATGGAGAGCAACGGGATTATCCCAAACACTGTGCATGGCATGTGGCCATATTGGCCAATCCGATTTTAACAAGCTCATTAGTTAGACCTTATATAATATGCATATTTCTACATTTTACAAGTTTGTTCGGTTAGTTCTCTGATAATCTATCTTACAGACAGAAAATCTAAATCTGAGGATAATGATGACGACAATGACGAGGGTTATACGACATTGGAAGACTGCTATGTCAACAATATGTCAATCACCACGACAATGATATTGCTCATCCAATATGTTCGCTAGGTTCTGTCATTCCTCCGTCTACCTGCCGACAGGCGCATAATGATACCAGCATATGCCAAATTTGGCACCTATAGAGATATATTGTACGGAAGAGAGGCCTTCGCAATAAAGCAATGTTTATTATGCGCGATTGCATTTATAGTCGACCTTGTCGACAGCCTATCACAGACCGTGAATCTCGGACTAGATACAGAAGGGGATAGAGGGAGCTGTTAGCCAAGCACAAATGATTGTCAATAAACATCAGGCAGTAACAGGATTAACAGAAACGTATGGTCAGGGTTAAGGAGGTCGCGTGTCAGAATTCTACGTTTATATTGAATGACATAACATATCTACAGGATTTAAACAAAGTGATTATATCTCCCACACACCAGCCAAACGAAAGTGCATACTGTGGTGGTGGTGGTGGTGGTGGTGGGTGTGGTAGCAGCAGCATCAACAGCATCATCATCATCATCATCATCATCAGCGGCAGCGGCAGCGGCAGCGGCAGCGGCATCAACAACAACAACAGCCTTCCTCCCTCCACCCCACCCCCCCCCCCTCTCCCTCTGCCTCGCTCTCCTTCCTTCCCTCCCCCATCCCTCCCTCCCTTATTCACTCTCTTTCTCTCCATTTCCATCTCCCTTTCTTCCTTCCCTCACTCCACCGACTCCCATGCCAACACCACCCCCCTCACCCCCGATCCCCCTCCCATATCTCCCCCTCCCCGACCCAAACCCCACACTCTATCTATCTATCTATCTATCTATCTATCTATCTATCTATCTATCTATCCATCCATCCATCCATCCATCCCCCCTCCCCTCCACCCCTCCCCCTCCCTCCCTCCCTCCCTCTCCCCCTCTCACCCATGCTTGTATCAGGACCTAGTCTCTATCTGACAGACAATCCAGATCTGTAATCCTATTTTCGGCTCAGCTCACCAGAATTAAATTAATTTGCTAATTACTCTTTTCAGCCGCGGACAAGCGGAAAACTAGCTTACTCGCGTAAATGTCGAACACCCACACCCACCCCCATCCATCAAATTATTCTCTTTTATTTTTCCAGGCCAACGAAGAAAACATAATCCTTGTACGGCAGGATGTGAGCTCCATCTTAGCGGTGCATGTTGGGATGAGCGTGACAGGCAGTCAACATAGGGGGAGACCAGTGCAATAGGAATTATCGTGGCTTGTCCGTAAAAGGGGCAAATTGCGGATTTCTGCTAGTAAGGTCTCTATCATCTAAAGTAATTGGCAATCTAGCATATAACAGAATTAGCGAAAATAGCCGAGCGTAATTCGCTGTAATTGGGAATGGAGGAGCCTGGGATCGATGGAGTGTTCACGCTAGAAAACCGATTAGCTCGTCCCTTTAACTGACTCGATCTTGTTGTTCACCAGACGCTTATTAGATAAATACACCCGCACTATTGTTCTGCTCGGAAGGATACTTGAACTATTGGGTTAGTCAACTGATCTGACACAAAATATCCGCATTCGCGGATTGATTATTTTTAATAATACAGTTTTAGGAATCAGGTTTTTTAGTCTGCAGTTGATTGGAAATACAATCTTGGAATAGCTAAGCAGGACCTGATCAGATCATAAACGCCTTATCTGGCTGGCCGAAAATTGATTAAAATATCACTGCACGATGTCTTATTTTTTCTAGATCGCGGCTTAACAGTTAGTCTTCCACCCATGCTTGCAAATTTACAACTAAAATACCACATAGGGCAATTTCTGTAAATAGGCTTTTTATTCTCAATATATTTATTTTCTAGAGATGCGACTCGCAACTTGTATAAGTCTGTATATATCGGGTGGTCCATTTTTGTACGCAAAAAGTCGTAATTATAGGACGTTCCCGCTGATTGTCAATATACATTATATATAGTGCATTATAACGTGACACGTTTAGCGGTATCGACAGATATGCGGGGGCGGGGGGGGGGGAGGAGTAGGTGGGAGTGAGGGCGGGGGGCGGGCGGGAGTAGGGAGGTAGGGAGAGAGGGAGTATGGAGATGTAGACAGGGGTAGATGGGGGTAGGGAGAGGAGGTAGGGAGGTAGAGGGAGGTAGGGAGAGAGGGAGGTAGGGAGAGAGAGGGAGGGAGACAGAGGTGGTTGGGAGATAGGGAGGTTGGGAGAGAGGGGGGTAGTGAGAGAGGGAGGGAGGGAGAGAGGGAGGAGACCAAGGGGTAGAGCAACATATGGATATAAACAGCCTTTAAGTATAAATCAAGATACAGAGCAACATTTCAGCAACGCTAGTAATACCAGTAGCAATAGCAATAGCGTTAGCCGTAACCGTAGCCGTAGTCGTGGCCGTGGCCATAGCGGCAGTGGCAGTAGAAGTAGCAGTAGCCATAGCCGTAGTCGTACCGTAGAAGTAACAGTAACAGTAGCAGTAGCAGTAGCGACAGAAGCAGCAGCAGCAGCAGAAGCAGAAGCAGCAGCGGCAGCAGCGGCAGCAGCGGCAGCAGCGGCGGCGGCGGCGGCGGCAGCAGCAGCAGCAGCAGCAGCAGCAGCAGCAGCAGTAGTAGTAGTAAATAGTGGGAGCTACATTAGCCATTCATTAGTAGCACATTGAAATATACAATTATGAAAGATCTGGCGCATCAATAATCCCGCTAATAAACTCGTCCGCACTAAGCCGGCTATTCAGCAAGTTTGGACATACCTTTTCTTTCCATTCACTGGCATTCATTAAACCAAACAGCATCTCTACTGCTGAACAAAGCGATTTATTATCTAGGTCATTTGTATCACAATTGGTCAGTAAATTGGTCATTTCATCTGCTTAATTTTAGCCTCAGATCACCCCCAATAGATCATATCCTTATTCATATAGGTAAGTGGATCTGTTTTTCCTTTCAAACGTCGATCCTCGTCACATCGTGTTCACAAGGTACTCAGAACTGTGACATCAATAGCTAATTTAACTGAGCATCTAAGACGAGATATTTTTTATTGAAAACGGAACACATTTTATTTAAGAAAGAAGTGCTTTAATTTTTCACATTTTAGGAAAAGGTTGGATTTTTTACATTTGTGCACGGTTGAAGACACACTGTTCAAATGATAGAAACATCAGGAACATTATGCTTAAGCGGTGTTGTGCCTAAAATTACAAGTAGCATTCCATCGTTCCTATACCACTTCCTCCTCCCCCCCCCCCCCCCACCTCCTCACCACACCATCTCCCTCCCTCCCCCCTCTCTCCCCCCTCTCTCGCTCTCTCTCCCACGCACGCACGCACGTACGTACCCATGCAAGCAGGCAAGCAGGCAGACACACACGCACGCAGGCACACGCACACACTCTCGCTCTATCCCACCATCCTTGCCTCCCTGCCTGCCTGCCTGCCTATCTGCCTTCCCTCTCTCTCTCTCTCTCTCTCTCTCTCTCTCTCTCTCTCTCCACACACACAACTCCCTCCTCCCTCCATCTCGGACAGGTAAAACAATGGACATCCTAGGTAGACCTCTGGTGTGATCATAGTTCCGAAATGTAAAAGGAAGTACACGCATGTACAAAACATACAGATCGTGGCTCTAATCCAAAGACTAAGCCGGTGGTTGTTTGTAATAATTGTGAATTAATTATTCTGTCAACGTATGACCAAAACATTTCAATTCCAGTTAGTTAGCAGTGACCATCGATCCATTTTGGCAATGTTTAACCTTGCTAGGAAGATCCCAATATTTTCAGGTTGGAACTACAAAGCCAACTGCCAACATTTGACTCCTTAACATGCATGTATGTATCCACCCTCGATGTCAAACCTAGACAGGTTGACAAATCAGCAAAAGCCTCCAATGCATCAATCCTAAGATCTGCCCAAGGATCAATCTCAAGAATTGAAAGAAAGGCGTGTATTCTTCCATGATTATCAGAGGTTCTGTAAACGCTAAATGACTAGGTTAAAGCAGCACACAGCTTGGTGGAGGTTGATCCATCTGAACAAAACAACATTGCTCTCAAAGGTGCATTATGATGGCTGGTTAAAGGATGAACCCGTTTATCTGAAATTCGAAAAGGTTGGTACGAGAGGATAGTTTCCGCAACAATGGAAGATAACCATACTGACCCCTATTCCCCGCTCTGAACTATAAGGCCAATAGTTACCAATCAATATGTCTGACAGGTTACATCCATAACACGATTGAAGAATAATCAACTCCATAGTTCTTGGAGAAAAACAACGGTATCATAGATAACCAAGCTGCCTTTCGTCGATTTCGTTTACCAGAAGTCAAAGTTTTCTCGAGCGCACTGAAAATTAGTGAGCCATTTGATGGAGACAAGGATACATCGTCATCTATGGTTGATGTGGAGAAAGCTTTTGACAGAAGTCTGAACTGCTAAAACAACCAAGATGATCAGATCTACAGTTGTGGCAACATGTATATATGGATCAAGCAGTACATAAGAAACCGCAAAGCGCGAGTAAATAAATACCCAGGGACACAATATCAGCTATGTGCCAATCAACAATGGAATCCGGCAATGCAGATTATAGGGCACTCTCTCCAGTACGTTTACTATTGTCTGTAAATTAAGTGAAATCATTTCCCTGTTATGAACTGATGGCAGCAACTTACGCTGGCGGCTTGCACTAATCGGATCTGCTCAAATATTGGAATAGTCAGATAAATCTTTAAATCGGAATTAAATGAATTGCATAGACAATCTTCACTTTGTCAGCAATGTTCCAATCTGGTGAATGGACAATAACCCAAAAGTGTCTGTACCTCAAGTATGCGTCAATCAGTCGAACCGTATTCAGTGCTCAGCCTTCCTAAAGAAACGTGCAGGTGCCTCTGGGTGGTCAAACCTCGACGTCCCAAAGACCAAATAATATCCATACCGGTTACTAAAGTGAAATCATGTACATACATACACGCCATTAAATGGGATGATATACATCGAATTTGTACAAGCATGCTAAATGCACAAAACGAAAAAGGCACCACATTCACAACCGTGTTGAGTATTCAAAGAATACTATTTTTGGACAGTTACTGGTTCCACAACACACCCGATGATCGAAACATACATCTCCAGTGTTATTCGACTGCATTGATTAAAAAAAATAACCAAATTAACCAAATCACTTAGGCTAAAGAAGCCCACCTGCTGGAAAAGAGGTACCAACATGAAACGTGGACCAGAGCGTAAGAACAGTCATATTCGACAATCGGTTTAAAAATAATAGGGAATTATTTGACAGATTAATATATGCATATCTCCAATTGTTGAATATGTAATGAATTAACAATTGATTAAATCAGCGATTGAACTGCTGCTTAATCAACCATTCATTTTCAAACAATTTAGTATTATTTGATTTTGATTATAATTGGAAATAAATTTTGACAAATATATTAAAGCTAATGGAGTCATCAGAAATGAAGGCCTTTCCCAGAATTGTAAATCAATCACACGCTGAATATCTATTTTCCGCAGAAAATGTTAACAATAGTTTACATGGAATAAAATATGGAAGTACGACAAAGAGGACGTGATTTTATTCTAAATTGATTATATTTCACTATGAATATATACACAGTTACAAAACAGTTCTGATTATCAATAGATATTGGTATGTACGCGTTTTCGAGTTTTTAAATATCATTTGGAGTCCATACCGCCTAGGTTACCCATTTCGATTTTCGGTATGATACCGGTATACCGCCTAGCCCTATACATGTAAATCAGTAAATGGAGTTGAACGCTGAATTAGAAGGCTGATGTATCCCCATCCAATGAAAAGCAGAAAACCAGATCCATGAATCAATACCAACATGTCTCTAGCAAGCAATGTGCATCAACGATTCAAGGGCTGCATCCAGTGTTTGCAGCATGAAGTCACATAATTCA
>CM067373.1:29616363-29643863 GCA_034401795.1 Chaetoderma sp. LZ-2023a | reverse complement strand
TTTCCTGAAAACTATACAGGGAAGCTGTAGAATATTTTGTAACTAATTTGACTGGGTGCTGTTGCTGCCTATGGCAGCAACAGCGCCCAGTCAAATTAGTTTCAAAATATTCAACAGAATATTTATTGAATAGTAAAAGCAAACAATTTGTACAAAAACGCATAGACCGTCTTCAAATATGCGTTCGTGACGTACTTATCGACGTCATTCATTATGATGTCATTCTACACATCACGCAGTGCATTATGACGTAATATGATGGGTGGGTACTCTGGAAAGGTGAATTATTCCAGGTGTTGCTACAACAATGCGTCCTTTACTCGCTGAGGTAAACTGTATCCCGCTAAATATTACGTGTAAGCACATGCACTGAGTGGGCGGTCGTAATGCATGCTTACGCTTAAGGTTTACTCGGATGCTGTTTACGTCAGCAGTTAAATTCCATAATCGTATTAATTAATTCATTATTTATCAATTAATTAACAAATTTTGATTTATACTGGTCATAGACCGCTCATAAGTGACCGGAGGCGCTCATACTCGGGTCACGGAACATGGGTCCTATGGTAGTTATACTTAATTCTGATGTTATTTCAAAATTGTCAATGTACTTTAAATCATAAATTATTACTAAACTTCTGTATTAATTATTGTATGTTTGTTCCATGAATATTTGAGTTGTTACACTCAAGGGAATATAGCCTATTGTGGCAAATAAATATCTATCTACCTATTTCATTATTTCTTGACGGATTGAAACCAAACCTGGAAAACATGGTTCTACGGGCATCTAATACCAGCCTGGTGAAAATAAAGTTTATTGGATGTCAAACGTCAGAGTTATGGCCCTTGGACATTTTCTGAGGTATTGGAACCAATGGGAATAAATGATACTTTGGTGGACTGTTTCGTCATATTTAGACTGCTTGGCACCAGGTTTGGCGTGTGTACCTTGGGACATCCTATACCAACCACACAAAACTAGGTCAGTCTGGCCTACATTCTGCAGAATATAGGTCAAAGGTCAATTTTTCATTTGAAGTTATAGTAAAATATATAGCCCTCAGATTCTGTCGCACGCTTATGTATTTGCACAAAGGCATGTCCAACAGTTCGTATAAGTGCACTTTATATCAACACTGAAAAAGAAGTTTATTCTATGACACATTCCAGGGCTATGGCCCTTAGAGTTTAATATATACTGAAGTCATTTGGGAAATATAATACTTTCGGTATCTTTAGAGATGTGAATCTTTATCTTGGCTGGTGACAGCTCTAAATATAATGAAAGGCACTATCGAAATACTATCTTTCCCAAATGATATCAATACTTTTGAAGAATTATAATGGCCATAACTCACGAAATTAACGTAATATCAACCGCTATTTCACAATACTGATATAAAGTGTTTATATAGGAGCAGTTTGACACGACTTGGTGCATATAGCTCAAAATAAGACACAATCTGATGGCTGAATGTTTTACAATAGGTTCCAGTGAAAAAAATTGATCTTTGACCTATATTCTGCGGAAATAAGCCAGACTAACCTAGTTTTTTGTGGTTTGTAGCGAGTGTCCCGAGGTACACACCAACCAAAGTTGAGGACAAACGTTCTAAATATGACGAACAAGTTGACCAAAGTATCATTTATCACCATTAGTTCCAGTACTTCAAGAAATGTTCAAGGGCCATAACTCTGGTATTTGTCATCGAATAAACTTCATTTTCACAAGGCTGCTATTAGATGTCAGTAGAACCATTTTGTCCAGGTTTTGTTTCAATCCGTCCAGGAATAATGAAATAACATCAGAATTAAGTAGAACTACAATACGACCCACGTTCAGAGACCCGAGTATGAGTACCTAGAGTCCTTACATTAATTAAGGGGTGTGTGATAATAGTATACCTCGTCTAAAAAAACGTGTAGGGAATGAACATTTCCAGTTTATCCATCCATCACATAACGTCATAAGCAACTACGTGACGTATATAATGACGTCATAATCAATGGCGTCATGAATGGCGTAGATAAGGACGTCACGAACGCATAATTGAAGCCGGACTAAGGGTTGTTGTACCAATTGTATGTCTTTACCATTTAATATACATTATGGTGAATATTTTGAAACTAATTTGACTGGGCGCTGCTGCTGCCATAGGCAGCAGCAGTACGCTGTAAAATTAGTTTCGAGATATCCAAACAGTTTACCTGTACAGTGTTCTGGAAATTGATAGTCTTGGCGTTCTGAAATCGATCCCAACAAGAGCGAGGTGTGAGCGGAGCTTAAGTAGTGATGGGCTGGACATAGCTAAAACTGGAACGGTCCATAGCTGGTAATGTTTTCAAATGTATTCCCACAAGGATAAAAAGGAGGAAATCGGCCAGCACATTGTTAGGTATTGATATTATTTATATTAGATACAGATTGGTATTGTTGTCGGAAGTGCGACGTGATCACGTTATCAAATTAATTAATGTATCAGAAACCTGCTATACATGGATGGCGTGTTTATCAATGTATTGGACCGCGTAAATTCATCTTGAGAGAGAGAGAGAGAGAGAGAGAGAGAGAGAGGGGAGAGAGAGAGAGAGAGAGAGAGAGAGAGAGAGAGAGAGAGAGAGAGCCGTTTAGAGATGGAACAGATAGGGGTCAGGCACGGTTATTTGAAAAGTCAAGACACCATGTTCTCGCGTTCCCTGCACGTTCCCGCCAATTCACGGCAATATATACACCCCATTGTAATGTATTTGAGTCGCAGGAAGCTGTTGCTGCCTCTGTTAGTTATTATGTAAGATGGAGTTGGCGGCCTTGGATGGAGAGATATGCCTACACTTCAGAAATCGTGTGAATGTAAGCGAATCCTTGTTCAATCATAACTTAATAGTATATACTTGTCAATGGCATGCCGTTGATCCCCTCTGTCGCTGTACGAACGCCTTCTGTTAACGAGCAGTAAATTGTAAATTGGTATCTTATATTTGCCGCCTGAGTTAGCATTATGGGTCACGTCAGTTAAAATTAGGCCCTAATCAAACTAGATTTTACACGGGTCGCGATGATTCATTAGTAATCCCCATGATTAGCTAGCTACAAACTCACGCGAACAAAAATCTCAGAAAGAATCGCGGTTATATTAGATTTTCGTGACGCATTGTGGGATACGGACGCTGGTTCTGATTAGGTCCATAATATTGTATAGAATCGCTCGTTTTTAATTTCCCGCGTCTATTCATCGCGCGGTGGTTAATCGTGTTAGTTCCTGAGACTGACTGCCACGCCACGCAAAGGTTAACCCACCACAGCCTTACAGCTAACACAGAAATCAAGCGCACACATAAAGAAGTCGAGCTGCATTTTTTCGCTACATTTATTTTCAATTTCATTGATCTAATTTAGAGTAATAAAATTCGATAGGGATTTACAGGGAAAAGCCGCCGTGTAAGACCTGGCAGAGACACACAATACGCTGTCGTGATTAACAATTCAAGCAGATCCAAGCAGAAATTACTCTTCGTCTATTAATTAATTTTATACTAATAATAATAATAAAAATAATAATAATAATAATAATAATAATAGTAATAATAATAATAATAATAATAATAATAATAATGAACAATTTGACAGTTATTGCATTCGTAGGCCTATGTTTTAGTATGTAATGCGTGACGTTAGCCCATATTTCCACCCCTGTTTCAGTCCGTAGTAATTCCAGCTTTTACCTAGGACTGGCGTAATTATAATCCAGTCTGGATATGAGTCCTATTAGACAGGTTATATTAAAGGTGCATATTCACACCAGAATGCATGAAAATAAAATTGTTAAAATTGTATTCTTTTATAGGCTTAAATTATGTGTCTATATGTAATGAAACGACATAAATGTTAACATATGATGATTTCATCCCATATAAATTAATATAATTTTCTTAAGTTGCGAACTTGGAACAGAGGCTCGTGCCTCTATTTCAATTTCGTAACTTACATTTTTTATTAATTTATATGGAATGAAATCATCATATGTTAAGATTTATTTCGTTTCATTACATATAGGCTCACAGTTTAAGCCTCTAAAAGTATATAATTTAAACAAGTTTACTTTAAGTAATTTTGCCGTGAATATGCACCTTTAATTACTTATAACGTTAGGCAATTAAATAGGTAATTAAACATTCCTCTATCCATGAATCAGGTGAATTACATTCCCGTTACACAATCATAGCAATAAGAGCGACACATCCCCAACTATTCTCAGTGACGTAACAATAGCCACAGCAGCAGATGTGTGTGCGTGCGCGCGCGCGCGCGCGCGCGCGTGTGTGTGTGTGCGCGCGCGTGCGTGGTGTGATCAGCGCAATGAGACATCTTTACTCAGATCAAACGGACAGAAGGTAGAATCATATTCGTGTTAATTGACGATAGTTATAATTCCATATTTGCGAGAAAACTAATTACATTACATGTTGTTGTTGTTGTTGTTGTTGTTGTTGTTGTTGTTGTTGTTGTTGTTGTTGTTGTTGTGGACGTGAGGGTGTGGGTGGCGGGTGAGTGGGGTGGGGTGGGGGGGGGGGGGGTGCTGTCCTTGACATGAGCTAGCGGAACTGGTAAAGCATGCGAGGGTTCGGAGAGGATTCCTGGCAATTTTTTTAACTCTGGCCGCTCTCACCTTGCCTACCCCGAATTTCCGGAGGTAAATCTGGACCCTTAACTGGCTCTTAAACTATTATTATATGTTTAACCTTCGTTTTGATTTCTGCTTAATAATAATTCTTTGGTAACAGCAGCGGAACTCAGTCCAGCAAGTAATCGCAGGTGGATCTTATGGGTTATACGCATTTTCAGAGTGTTGGTGCTGAAGGTGGTGTGGTTATGCTTCTGACGCATTCTCCAGAGGTTGTGAATCAGAGAGAGGGTGTGAATGTAAAAGAGGTTGTGAATGTGAGAGAGGTTGTGAATGTGAGCGAGGTTGGGAACTGGAGAGGTTGTGAATGAATGAAAGGTTGTGAACGAGAGAGAAGTTGTGAAATTTAGAGGTGTGTGAGAGGTCGTGAATGTAAGAGAGGTTGTGTATGTGAAAGAGGGTGGGAATGTGAGAGGTTGTGAATGTAAGAGAGGTTGTGAATGTGAGATGTTGTGAATGTGACAGAGGGTGTGAATGCTAGAGAGGTTGTGAATGTGAGAGGTTGTGAATGTGACAGGTTGTGATTGTGAGAGGTTGTGAATGTGAGAGGTTGTCAATGTGAGAGAGGCTGTGCATGTGGGAGAGGTTGTGAATGTTAGAGAGGTTGTGGATATGAGCGGCTGTGATTGTGAAAGGTTGTGAATGTTAGAGGTTGTGATTGTGAGAGGTTGTGAATGTGACAGGTTGTGAATGTGAAAGAGGTTGCGATTGTGAGAGGTTGTGAATGTGAATGGTTGTGAATGTGAGAGAGGTTGTGAATGTGATATGTTGTGAATGTGAGAGGGTGTGAATGTGAGAGGGTGTGAATGTGAGAGGTTGTGAATGTGAGAGGTTGTGATTGTGAGAGGTTGTGAATGTGCGAGAGGTTGTGAATGTGAGAGAGGTTGTGAATGTGAGAGAGGTTGTGAATGTGAGAGAGGTTGTGAGAGGTTGTGAATGTGAGAGAGGTTGTGAATGTGAGAGAGGTTGTGAGGTTGTGAATGTGAGAGGTTGTGAATGTGTGAGATGTTTTGAATGTGAGAGGTTGTGAATTTGAGAGGTTGTGCATGTGAGAGCGGTTGTGAATGTGTGAGAGGTTGTGAATGTGTGAGAGATTGTGAATGTGAGAGAGGTTGTGAATGTGTGAGAGGTTGTGAATCTGAGAGGTTGTGAATGTGAGAGGTTGTGAATGTGCGAGAGGTTGTGAATGTGAGAGGGTGTGAATGTGAGAGAGGTTGTGAATGTGTGAGAGGTTGTGAATGTGAGAGAGGTTGTGAATGAGTGAAAGAGAAGTTGTGAATGTGAGAGAGGTTGTGGATGAGAGAGAGAGGGGTTGTGAGAGGTTGTGAGGGGTCGTCGATGTTAAAGAGGTTGTAAATGTGAGAGGTTGTGAATGGAAGAGAGGATGTGAGCGATTGTGAGAGCTGGTGAATGAGAGAGTGAGGTTTTGAATGTTAGAGAGACTGTGAGAGGTTATGAATATGAGAGAGAGGGAGAGAGAGAGAGAGAGAGAGAGAGAGGGAGGGGGAGAGAGAGAGAGAGAGAGAGAGAAGCAGAGAGCGACAGAGAGAGAGGTTGTGAATGTAACAGATTGGGGTATGAATGTGAGACAGGATGTGAATGTGAGAGAGAGGTCGTGAATGTAAAAGAATGTTAGAATATATGTTGGGTATCTTAAGGCTTCTAAGAGGTTTTTAATAATGTAAGTGCAGCAAAAGCTCGCTAAATTAAGTGTGAATTACTCTGGTTTTCAGGCAAATGCATTATTTTTAAGAGCCTCTAGAAATCAGCACACCTTGTGTGCGTCTAGCTTGTACACCCCTCTGCATAGTGTCCATTTTTGTAGGTTTGGGAATTTCATCACAACGCTGTCAAAGTCTTACCAACAGAAATACCGAGACATGACTAGATAGTGAAATTGACCTTTCCAAAGTACCCACCCATCATATGACGTCATAATGAACTGCGTGATATGTGAATGACATCATGATGAATGACGTCATGAATGACGTCGATAAGTACGTCATGAACGCACATTTGAAGACGGTTTATGCGTTGTTGTACAAATTCTTTGCTTTTACTATTTAATAAATATTCTGTTGAATAGTTTGAAAGTAATTTGACTGGGCGCTGTTGCTGCCATAGGCCACAACAGCACCCAGTCAAATTAGTTACAAAATATTCAACAGCTTCCCTGTATAGTTTTCAGGAAATTGATAGCTAGGGCATTCGGGGATCGATCAATCGCAACACGGTGAGGTGTGGGTGGAGCTTAGCTAGTGATGGGCGGGGCATGGCTAAAAATGGAAAAGTCCATTGCGGACTAAACCAGGCTAGAGTATCTAGATAGAGTCGGACTCACCAGACTAACTAGAGGAAGGTGGTTTCCCTCCATTCTAGAACAACCTCATTTTCGCGCACAAGGAGAATTCTTTTTTGGTTAATTCCCTGTTTCCGATCAAGATTAATACTTTCTTTAAAGGTACACATTCACACCAAAATGGTTGAAAATAAAATTGTTTAAATTGTATACTTTTAGAAGGTCGAAGTGTGGGCCTAGATGTAAGGAAACGAAATAAATCTTAACATATGATGATTTCCTTACGCATAAATTAATTAAAAAAATTTAAGTTGTGAAATTGAATTAAAAGACACCACTCCCTAATTCAATTTCGTGATTAAAAATTTAGAATAATTTGTGCGGAATGAAATCGTCATATGCTAAGATTTATTTCGCTTCATTACTTTGAGGCGCACAGTTTAAGCCTCTAAAAGTATACAATTTAAACAACTTTTATTTTCACGCATTTTGGTGCGAATGCAAACACAATTTAAAGTAGCGTTCGCTATTTTACCGTAGCTGCTCGGGTAGCTTGTAGTGACTAAAAGTAGAATGATATTTAAGAGAAGACTATTTTTGGGAAATTTACAAATGGGATAACTGGCTCTATTATTGAGCCAGTGATTGTAGTGGTAAATTAAAGAAACATATTCTTTTGGTCTGCAAATGGGCGTTAAAACAGATTACTGAAGACAGAGCGTTACTTAATTCACCTTTCCAGAGTACCCATCCATCATATGACGTCATAATGAACTGCGTGATGTGTACAATGACATCATGATGAATGACGTCACGAATGACGTCGATAAGTACGTCACGAACGCATATTTGAAGACGGTCTATGCGTTGTTGTACAAATTGTTTGCTTTTACTATTTAATAAATATTCTGTTGAATATTTTGAAACTAATTTAACTGGGCGCTGTTGCTGCCATAAGCAGCAACAGCACCCAGTCAAATTAGTTACAAAATATCCAACAGCTTTCCCGTATAGTTTTCAGGAAATTGATAGCTAGGGCATTTGGGGATTGATCAATCCCAACACGGCGAGGTGTGGGTGGAGCTTAGCTAGTGATGGACGGGGCATAGCTAAAAATGGAAAGGTTCATTCAATTACATGTCTTATAGTAAGCAGCTTCTGGAATCAAATACTGGTGGATCTTTAAAGCGAGTGATTTCCCCTCACACATCTTACTAGTACTACCAGCTTCTGAACACACACGAAAGCGCATGTTATAGACACGTCCAATATACACAGAATCAAATATAGGGCAGATCCTAGCCGGAATATACGATATTTGCTCCACTGTAGCAGAGGTGGCTGACTAACAAAGCACGTATAACGCTTGATACAATTACTTAATTGTTTAACATCAATATTTGCTTTATTATAATTGATTGATTTACTTAATTAGGCGTTCAAATCACTCCAATACGCGGTGTTATAGTTATGCGTAATTATCACTGTTTGATCATAATCACTGTCTGCTAACAAAATGATGAGCCGCTATCTGGAGAAGTACAATAAAGCTAACTCCAGTGGAAATAACACTCAATTGACCTTTCCAGTGTATCCATTCATCATATGACGTCATAATCAACTACATAACGCGTAGGATGGCATCATAATTAATGGCGTCATGAATGACGTAAATAAGCATGTCACGAACGCGTAATTGAAGACGGACTAAGCGTTGATGTACGAACTGCATGTCTTTACAATTTAATAAACATTCTGTTGAATATTTTGAAACTAATTTGACTGGGCGCTGCTGCTGTCAGTCAAATTAGTTTCAAAATATTCAACAGCTTACCAGGTATAGTTTCCTGGAATTAATAGTTAGTGCGTTCGGGGATCTAAAGATCCCAACACGGGCGAAACGTGAGTGGAGCTTGACTAGGGATGGGCGTGGCATAGCTAAAACTAGAAAAGTACATTGTACTCACTAACTTAAATAGACTTTACAAAATTGGCGCTCGAGTGGGCTTACTGTGATAAGCTATGTTTTAATTGTAAATTATAAGTTGTGGTAGAGCCTTATCGTCAAAGAAATCGGGCTAGTCTTTAAGCTGTGGGTAGCAGCCCAATAAACCATCAGTCAGTTAGTTATAGTCAGTCACAAATGTTTATTCCGGGGTGTATCTAAAAAACTACAGATCCAATTTGGCCCAAATTTTAACACTACGAAGAAACTTGGCGTACAAGAGGATTTCCAGACGTTGGTCGACCATGGTCCACCTTAAAGAATCCGGATCCTGATCGGATCAAATTCAGGATATGTGGATATAGTTGAGAGTTCATGTCTGAATTGACTCAAATTTTAACACAGAGAATGGTGTGACTGTACACTAGGTTTCCACAACTACGGGCCTGATCCGAACAAAATCCGGATAATCAAAAAATCCAGGAATCCCAGCTACCGAGATTCTATCGACCTTGTTTTATAATACGCGGTATGCTAATATCAATGTGGATGATGATAGTCGTGGTGATGATGATGATGATGATGATGATGATGGTGATGGTGATGATGATGATGATGATGATGATGATGATGGATGGATGGATGATGATGATGATGATGATGACGATGATGATGATGGATGATGATGATGGATGATGGCTGATGGATGATGATGATGATGATGATGATGATGATGATGATGAGGATGATGATGATGATGATGGATGATGATGATGATGATGATGATGATGAGGAGGAGGAGGAGGATGATGATGATGGATGATGATGATGATGATGATGATGATGATGATGATGATACTGCTGCTACTACTGCCGCTGCTGCTGCTGCTGCTGCTGATGATGATGATGATGATGATGATTATGCTCCTGCTGCTGCTGATGATGATGATGATGATGACGACGATGATGATGATGATGAGGAGGAGGAGGAGGAGGAGGAGGAATGAATGATGATGCCAATATCTGTAATAATAATACTATTTTGTAACTGTAGTACATGTATGTTCCCCATATCTCACAACGTGACCTGGATTGTAAATAATAAATTGGATTGAATTGAATTGAATGTTTAATCTATAACAAATCTAGAAAAAGGTGTAGTTTCTTTGAAATGTTCCTATTCTTCATGGAAATGCTCATTCAGTTGGATACATTCTTTCTAGGCAATTGACTGATGCTTTCAACGGAGCGGATACGACCCAGTCTTCAATGTAACAAACACGACGTTAAATATTTTGAAACTAATTTGACTGTAAAATGTTGTTGTCTGGAGTACCGACATAGTTCAATAAAGTTGTTCACAAGATATTCAACCGCTTATTTGCCCAACTGTTTGAGAAGTAAGATTCTGAATTTTTTGGATAGAAAAGTGTATTCGTGTAGGTTTGCCTAGATAGAGGGTGGGCGATTTGTGCGTCCAGTACACTACCGCGTGTTGAAAGTTACGCAATATTCCTGCTATCGCTTCTGTATGTACCGAATGTGTGCAGTGAATAATAATAATAATAATAATAATAATAATAATAATAATAATAATAATAATAGTAATAATAATAATAATAAATCATGTGATGATGATGATGGTGTTAGTGTTGGTGTTGCTGTTGCCGTTAGTCGTGGCGGTGAAGGTGGCGGTGGTACCGCTTACCTGTGACGAGATCAGTGATGCTGCCTGGTGGTGTTCCGAGACCAAACATTGTGTTAACACCTGGTGTACCGGGTGGGGCACCTGCTTGAAAAGGTCCCAGAAAGCCTGACCTCCAAGCTGCAGCTGCAGCAGTATATGACATGGCTGCAGCTGCACTGCAAACTGGGCTAGTGAGAGCCGCAGCCGCAGCCACAGCTGCGCTACTGTGATGGTCTGACAGAGTGGTTGTCCGTGTGGAGAGGAATGGTGACGTGGTGGAGGCTAGTAGAGCCGAGTGTTGAGGAGGGGTAGGGCTTGGAGACACCCTCCTTCCAAGAGCTCCACTATTGCTGTTTCCAGTAGAGACACCGGTATGTGGATCTCCGATTCCAGCTAGACTACCTCCACCAGCACGAAAACTATGGTTGTTATGATGCTGGTACAGGCTATGGTGGAAGTTATGTAAGCTACTTGACCCAGAATGTCCCATTGCACCTCCTAATGACGCTACAGCCCCACAACCTACTCCACTTCCAGTAGTTCCGCCATTGCCTCCGATATTTCCGAGGCTGCCCTGTCCAGCAGAGCCTCGCAGTGGATCAGGATCGGTACCAAAGTGTGGATGGTGTGTGTGGTGATGCGCATTGACGACTGCCGCTGCGGCTGCTGCGGAGCTAAGTCCGAGTAATTCCTGTATTGCGAATGGTGATCTCTGATGTAAGGCTGTGGCTGTCTGTGGATGGTGGGCTCCGAATGCTTGTGATGACAGTCCGGCCAGGCCAGTGTGGGACGCCATTCCCATTCCAAGGACGGACACCGGGTGTCCGGCATGAGTCAAATTCATAATTAATATTAAGTCCGATTAAAAAAATCACTCGCTAGTTTAGTCACTCCATCAATATATAATCCACCGACAGAATTAAATGTCTCGCGTAGTTGAGTTGCTAAGCCTCGTTAGTGAAAAACTCTCTTCTGTCCAGTCGGTCGCTCGTAAATTCACCTGACCACTTGCCGCTCCGGCCTCTGTCCGGTGATTAACCACCGCTAATTGTATTGCTTTCTTGCATCAAAAACGATTTCTAAGAATTTTCCGCTTTATTTGCATTTATCAATAGGTTTGATGTTAGTTTTTAAACATCTCAAATGTGCACAAAATCGTCATCAGAAAGAATTAGGTGTGTTTAGGTATTTGAGGCAAATATTGGCTATTGAATGGCGTTGATCATTCATGCTAGGAAACTGGACGGTAAGCGACTATCTACCTTAAAACAGTTATTCCACAAAACATTTTCTTCTCATTTTTAAGTTCAGCAAATTGCCGGCGCATTTAAATCTATGTTAAGAACTCACGTTATGAACTCGCAATTTGACAATGTACTTTGAACTTTCAATAAAGATGCATAAGTTTCAGACGATGTATATAGTTAACTAATGATGATAACAAATGCGATAATGATGTAGCTGATAACGAAGACGATGACAGTGTAACGCTTTTTTGTCATCGGCCGCACTCTAACTCAGATAATGCCGTCTAAAATGTCCGCGCACAATTTGTCCAATTCCATCTGACGACGAATCATCCAAGCAAATCATCGGAGCGTTTGCTGGGAGGGCGAATCTCCCGCTGCGGTGCTTAGACCGGCAACCACCGACAAATCATTTATACCCCGCCTGAGACCCGAGCAACCATCACCACCCAATTCCACCACCATCCCTTCTCACAGACTCGCTAGATTAATTGACTTTTTGTCTATGCGAACAAATTGCCGGCCTTCTTAATTGAAATATCAATAATCACCGCCTGCCAATCATTCTGGCTGAACCAATGTAATGTCAGAATAGCCGTGGCGCGTGATTAGCAATGTTATTTCTGCTGACAAGTCATATTTCTGACTGAGCATGGAATCACCGCGGGAGCCACCAACGCTAGCGAATGTCTGCGCCGTAACGACCCACGCCGAGCTCATACAGACTCGTCTTTTCATGTCTTACGAAAGGAAAGAGACTCACAGACGAAATCATCTAGAGGAAAGGTTAATTGTCCAATTATTAATTATAAAGTTAGACAATGCGGGTAAGGCTAGGACTTATGAGCCTAGCAACGCAAACTCATATTCGCTGAAAAGTGATGGCTGTGTGTTGCTGTCGACGACGACGACATCGACGACGACGACGACGGGAACGCATGCTGCAGCAATATGTTCTATCATCAGTTATTAATCTAGGCAAGTTACAACAAGTTATGGTATGGCGTGGCAAACTGGACCACAAATAAACCCTTCTCGATTTCTTAACGTTGCAAACCTATAATATGTCCTTTCAACTAAACATGTTAAAACTTTTTTGTGTGCAAAAATGACCCTTTTAAATTATCTTTTAACATTTATAATATTTTACAATTTCTGCGTGTCACGTGCTCTAGTGCGGGATGTTATTATTCTGATTGCTTAATTATGAGAATGATTGGACGTGTCCTTGGATAATTCACATACATTTATTGCTACCATTGAGGCAGATACAAAACAAAGATAAGACACACGTGTTGTGATACGCTTCTCGATTCAAAGAGATTTCTCGCTCAATAACATGCGTAAATTTGATACAGGGCCAACTGAAGGCATTTGGTGACTCATGTTGAGTTTGTATTTTTACCCGCGTTCTAAACGCAAGGGTTAACGCGAGAATGGAATGCGTGTTTCTTCTTCTTCCTCTTCTTCTTCTTCTCCTTCTTTTTCTTCTTCTTCTCCTTCTTTTTCTTCCTCTACTCCTTCTTTTTCTTCTTCTTCTTCTTCTTTTTCTTCAGGCTAATGTCTGTGAAATCATTCTATCTTACCTTTCCACTAATTTTTCATGAATACTTATGTGACAGGATCGGATCAAAGTGCACATCTAATTGATCCAAGCAAAGCAGCGCTGGGCCGACACATGTGTGGGAACTAGATGGTCTGCGGTACAGTGGCATGGTATCTTGACATTTACAAAGGTACTCCAAGTGAACCACGGATGGAGTGGACCTGTCCAGAGTATCCATCTATCATCTGACGTCATATGACATCATAATCAGCTAAGCGGCGTGTAGGATGACGTCATAATCATTACGTCATAAATGGTTCTCTTTGGCCCGTCTGTAACTCTTAATAGTCCGACATGTTGTACGAATTGTATGTCTCTACTATTTAATAAACTTGCTGTTGAATATTTTGAAACTAATCTGACTGGGTGCAGTTGCTGCCATAGGCAGCAACAGCACCCAGTTAAATTGTTTCAAAATATTCAACAGCTTACCTGTATAGTTTTCTAGAAATTGATAATCATGGAGTTCAGAGATCGATAGATCTCAACACGAACGAGGGGTAGGTGGAGCTTAGCTAGAGATGGGCGGGGCATAGCTAAAAATGGAAAGGTGAGTTCGCACACATTACTCCATACCTGGATTTGATACATACATACAGTGACGTCACCATAACTATATTTACCACATTCCACGATCCATGCTTCTCATCATCCACCCTAATGGATATCCACACACTTCCAAATTAAAACAGCGATTGGAAAGTCTGCATTGCCGTAACCCTCAACGAGCAACACACATAAACTAAACTAATTCAATGTGGTTTTAAAGAGAATTGTTGAACATTGAAAATGTTTCCCTTCTATACAATTCTCAATAAAGTTGTGCGCTTGACAGGTTAATTCAAGCGTGTTCTTGCAACAGTTAAAAGCCCATATTCACAGCAAAATTACTGAAAATAAAATTGTTTAAGTTATATACTTTTAGAGGCTTAAACTGTGAGCCTATATGTAACGAAACGAAATAAATCTTAACATATAATGATTTCATTCCATATAAACTAATATAACTTTTAAGTTGCGAAATTGAAATAGAGGCACGAGTTTGTTTCAATTTCGCAACTTAAAAAAAATTATTATATTAATTTATATGTAATAAAATCATCATATGTTAAGATTTATTTCGTTTCATTACATATAGACACAAAATTTAAGCCAATAAAAGTATACAATTTTAACAATTTTATTTTCAAGCATTCTGGTGTGAATATGCACCTTTGATAAAGAGCAATTATATTGTTAGGTATTTGAAAGCGTTCGTTCATATCTTCGTCTAGTTCTCTTAAAGTCAGTCGTTTGGCTCATATATAATTAATGTACATATTACAATTTGAAAAGTTTATAGACATTTGTTAGAATGAAAATAAAATACTTTTAGTGTAGAAATTGTTTAACGTCCTCTTAATGCGCGCTGCTGCTTGTGGAGAGCAATCGGATATGTGAATAAGCTCTGGTGTTTGTTTGCTTTTCTCGTCTTTCAAACAGATAGAATGTGTTAAACAGCGAGTCATCTTAAAGGACGCGTGCTACGTCATAAGAAACTATTGGCAATATGGAGGATTTCTACTGCATGGCGCATTACAGATGTCCTCAGAGGCTGTATCCCTATAGCTTGCCATCGTTTTACTGGTATCTTCACATGCAGAATAGCTACAGTTCAGCTCAGAAATAACTCAACATGTTTCCAAAACAAATTGAAACGTACTGTTGAATACTTTGCGCCTAATTTGATTGGAAGACATTTGTAGGCGTCAGGCCCACGTCACGCCGGCACGCCCATCTCTGCTGCCACGACTTCAGCCAAGTTCAAGATCACCTTATTACACCCAGGCCTTGCATAGGCATATGAGACATTACACATGACAATATATTGCATGACGGTAGATTTTATATATATAATTATGTTCATTATAAATTTAAAGAAAATGCAATTCATACGTGCTCGAAAGTAGCACAGGAGAAAGGTCGAAATATTCGACGGCTAGTGGATTGTGACTCAAATCGTACACTTGAAAATGGCGCAAAGAGAAGGTAACTTGAGTATTTTTGGCCAAATTAGTTTCAGTATAATCGAAAGTCATTAAATTGCTGATTAATAAATGACATACAGTTCGTACACTTGAAAAAGGCACAAAGAGAAACTGAATTGAACATCAATTCACAAGTCAAATAGTTTCAGAATACATAACAGTTATTAAATTGATTTATCAATAATATACAATTCGTAGACACGAAGGTGATAGAAGGAGAATTGCGAACTTTCTCCAGTTAATCGTGAGAGAGAGAGAGAGAGAGAGAGAGAGAGAGAGAGAGGGGTGGGGGGGGGGGCAAGGGGCACTATCGTATTAATATATCGTGTGGTGGATTGTTAAAGCATAAATTATCATTGTTCCTTAAATTGCAAATTATTACATATATACATACATAGATATTTGGGTTATTACACTCAAAGGCTTATGGCCTATTGGGAAATATCGATAACATTTCTTCCTCACGCGCCATCAGTATTTTGCCTGCACTTCCTTGTTCCTTGAAAAGGTAAAAAAAACCGTACACATCTTTTCAAGCACAGGTTCATTGCACATTGTTAGAAGCTCTTTTGTTTTGTTAGGATTTGCGCTTGCAATATAGTAAAGTGGGATAAATTTTGCTCTTAAATCATTGTATTTGTTGCATTTATAAAGAATATGACTTTCGTCATCGAGTTCGTTACAAGTTGTACATAGTCTGTTGTCCCTGTCAATTCTCGTCCATCGTCCAGTTTCAATGGTCAATTTATGGTTTATGGTCCTAAAATGAAATAGAGTAATGGCGTTTCTTGTTGTAAGAACATTTAGATAATTTTTAAATTTAAGGTCTTTTTTAATGTCCTTGTAGAATAATAGTCTAGTCGATGTGTAGAGTTTGTCTGTCCATGTATTCGTGTATTGCATCTGGAGCGTATTCTTGTCACCGTTACTATATGGGGCTTGTTGACATACTCAGCATTAAATATGTGTTCTTGATTTGTTTCTCAGAGAATCGATTTTATAGCTGTTTACCATGCAAAGTTAAAACTGGTTTCCTGTTCCAATTCTCGACAGATATAATAAAGTACAGAGGACAAATTTCCGTACCCTGTATTCACTAGATCTGTCCACACCCGGACCATGGTAGTCTTGATGGTAATACTTAGTGGATAACGCCCTGTTTCTCCATACAACATGATTTTTAAAAAGTACTCCGAGAAAGAGATACTCGCTTACTATTTCAATTTGTTCCGGACCCAGATAAAATGTTTTATTATTATGTTTTTTACTTTTAGAAAAAACCATTGCTTTTGTTTTACTTAAGTTAACCATTAATTTCCAATAAGTACAATAGTTGTTAAAAATATTTAATGAAGTTTGAAGATTATTTGCTGAGTCGGCCATTATAACAGTATCATCTGCGTACAGCAGTATGGCTAAATACAAATAAATGTCTAGTTTTTCATAACTTATATTACTAATGGACGCAGACCTGGTACTCTTTCTTTCCTTAAATAGTTTTCCAGATCGTTGATAAAAATGCAGAATAAAAAGGGTGACACTTTTTCCCCTTGTCTTACACCAGTGGCACTGATAAAATAATTTGATGTGTCTTGGTTTTGCACCACAAATGATTTTATTGACTGATACATGTTATAATTAATGTGATAACATTTGCCTGTTATGTTATTTCTGATGAGTTTATGCCACAGGCCAATTCGCCACACTATCAAATGCTTGCTTGAAATCTATAAAGCATTGGTATAGACATTTTCTTTGCGTTAACAGTATTTTACTGATTGTATATAAAGAAAATATATTGTCAAGTGTTGACCTACCCTTCCTGAACACTGCTTGTGCCTCTGTGATAATCTCATGCCGCTCAGCATATGTTTTTAACCGGTCATTCAGCACAGAAGTGAATAGCTTTACCAAATAACTCAGTAAAGTTATGGGTCGATAGTTTGTGGGATCCGATGGGTACCCCTTGTTTTTATAAATCAGTATAATCTTTGCCTACTGACCAAGACGCTGGCACACAGCCACTATTAAAACTGTATTATATCACATCACACAGACAGGTAACATAATTTCAGATCAGCTTTTTATATACTCATTTAGGATTTCATCAAGGCCACTGACTTTTTCATTTTATTTATTGCTTTTGTGATCTCATCCTGGGTTATCTAGTACATCTAGTTCCTGACATGCTGGTATTTTTGCGTTTATAGTGGTCATATTGTAATTGTTCACTTTGTCAGTTTGTTCAATAACAGTCTTAAAATGCTCAAATAATTTTTGGACTTCTATTTTCACATCTGTGTTCGTCTTATTACACATTCTATTGATTATTTTTCAGAATGTTTTTGAGTCAGATTGTTTTAGGTGTCTCAGTTATCAAGCCCATCATTTCAGTGGAATCTGCTCAACAGTTACTGAGTTATGGAGGATTGAAGTTTTCCAGCCGACATGCTTGGGATTGCTATTTATAGGAAGAAGCAATAGTTATGTGGTCGACTTCCTGCACCATCCCATGCATGCTGATTGAACCTTCAAGCAATCCTTTCTGAAATCAAGGCATCTGAGTATAAAATGAGCTTTTTCGGCAACCCCACGGGCACGTTTTACAAAGTTCTAATAGTGAGGGGCAGGCTGACCATAAAATTTGAGTTTAAGGAATGGCAGCCATCTCGAAATAATGATTTCCACCTTCGCCTGCCCTCTATGTGGACACTATCGTGTGACCAAAATTATTATTATTATTATTATTATTATTATTATTATTATTATTATTTTTATTATAACTAGTAGAGTGCTAAACAATTTATAAATTAGTCTGAAGGGAACGTTTTCCCAAGTATGTGTGGCATCTCTCAGCATGATCCACGCAAGACAGCCAGATGGCATCTGAAGAAATTCTGTAATATTGCTTATTAGTATCAGTGGGCTAGACCGGCCATTGCACATATCTCTTCAGTAAAACAAGACTTTCTGAGTTACCATCTAGACATCCACGTTTAGCGACTGGGGACTTCAGCAAGGTGGTACTGAAATATGGTGAAGAAGTTAGAACTGTCTCGCGCTATTTAAGTGAAGCAGATGCCCCTCCATAAATTCGCATCCACGACGTACACCCATTACAGACAGAAGTTATCATGTTACCTCTACATCATCAACAGTTAAAGGCTGCACGGAGGTCTAGGTCTGCAAGGAACCAGAACGAGACTGACTTCCTTATCTTCTTATGCTAATTCTTGCATGTGGTCCACCGCCATTCTGGAAGTATCATCTTTCTAAAATTGGGTACTCTTCTAGCTACTCTAGGGCTGTGGATAGTGACCCGTTCCAGTAGCATGTGCTCCAGGAATCTTCCTCTGATTAATATTTCAGTCAGTTGGCAAATGGCCATGTTATCACATTGAAGGAGCGTGGAACTTCATTTCGTACATAATGTGCATATGTTTGCCTATTTAGCAGATGTTAGATGTCACACAGTGTTTGGCCTGCAAGTGGCACTACTTGATCTTCTTTGCATCATCATTACTGATGAGGAGTTAAACATTTGGCTAGGGTTTGTGTTTGTTCCGAAATTGTTCTCCTCATTGTTGATTGTCCAGTGTTCGGTACATGCTGTTCTGAGGATGGAGATTCAGTGGCACTGTGGACAGCCCCCACCATCACCACCACCACCACAAATACCACACACCCACCCCCCACCACAAGGTGACGATTGGTAGATGTACAAACTGACAGCCGTGTGTGGCGACAACCGAACTCCATAGACCGACAGGACATTGAGGACGCTAGTGACACATGTTTTCCTTCCTTTACTGACGACCATTAGCTCACAAAAATATGTTCAATCCATACACCATGGGAGGGACAAATTGGTTACGCCATTGTGGTTGCAGCAGGTACAACATATGGTAGATTAATGTAGGCAATTGTAATAGTTAATGGCGGGGTCTGAGATTGACAATCTTGACCTATATTACGTTTTATGCATTAAAAGAGATTATTATATGCTATAATAGCTCGATAATTGATTTTCTCAAAAACTGTTTCTTGGGGTATCTCGTTTAGATTGTCTGGAAAGTGTCTATCTTTGATAGATTGGATCTCTACATGCTATGTGCACTAGAAAACGGTCACCTACCTGGAGAATCTATAGAATGAATCTACTGCTAACTAAAGAGTTGGGAACTTGACTTTAAGGTCCTTAGTGGTAAATCGTCGAAGTCAAGCTTTTAGTTAGATAATCAAGCGAAGTTAGTTCATCATTGATTTCGTTGTCATTTTGACATTACAAGTTGAGGAATCACTCACTCAAGTGGAGTAGGTTGGAAATTCACCTGCTGAAGTATACACTGTTCTGTCATAAAGAAGTATGTGTGGTCTGCGCTATCGATCTTGTAAACTGTTTGTCTTGTGCCATCGAATGATGGTAACTGTTTGCATCTCGATTGTCCTCTGACATATTCAGCCTGTGTTCCTACAGTCCTCACCTGTATTCTTTGCATCAGTCTCAATTAAAATAGCAGCCTGTGTAAAGGGCAATACTTCTGAAAATATCTTGAGATATTTACACAGTTATTTCTTTATTATTTTATCCTTGAAAAGAGTTCTCAATTCAGTGAATTCCATATACAGCCTGCGGGTATTCAAAATTACAAATTATCCTTCAATCAATAAACTTACATACAGCCTTTTACCCAATCATCATCTGCACAAAGCAGATATACTAGGAGGAGTTCTATATAACATGCATATTTATACCTGGTTAATTAGCTATTCGTCGACTCAGTAGGGAATACCTTATGTGCCTAGTTTTATATACACAAATGATTTTACTATTATTGTTTTATTATTTGCTATTGTATTGCATTAAGTACCTTATCGGAGGACTTCATAATTATCTTTTCTTCAATAAATGCTTTTGTTATCTTGTTAGTCTGAGCTATGTTGCCTTTTTGTACCTCTCGAAATGATGCATACCCCTCTCCGAAAGATCTAAGTCAGAAGATGAGAGACGTTTCTACTTTCCTTTCGCACCCTTAGACTACCTCTGGTCCACCCAACGTCAGCGCGGATTTAACACTTGAGATAACACTAAGAACTTTGTAATGTCATCTCTTTCCCATATTAGGCCATTCCCCATCTCTATATCCATATATGGTCATGATTGCAGGACCTTTAAAAGTTTTAAAAAATTTAGGCCTCGCGCCCATGTCCATATATGGCCATGGAGACGTGGCCTAATATGCAAATGAGATGATGTCACAAAGCTCCCGACCAATCAGAATTGCGTGCACCCAGCCTCTCTTCTACTGACCATTGGTCAGGGATCAGGGTTGCAGAGGGTGTTTGGTGGACGACAAATGGACAGTGATCCCGTTTAGTGTTGTGGTTTGATGGATGACCAATGGGCATGGATCATTGTACTAACGGATATGGTGGACTTATCAATCCCAAGAGCCAGGCTTTACCTTCCTGATATATATATATATAGTAAAGGGTAAGTACAATAAATAATACTGCTGTAACCAGAAGTTGCTCTTTTGTTTTATGTGTGTCAGTTACATTTTTGTAGATTTGTAGAGCATTACCTAACGCGATACCCTCCAATATTATAATGAATCGTTCATCTTCTGATAGCTGGATATGATGACTATAGATGATCATAACCTTGGTGCCCAGCGGCTAATCTGCTATCATTAGGAACTCAGAGTCTAACATGATTGTGCACAGTTGGAAAAACGCCTCTTCGTGTATGGTCATACTGTAGTTTGCTGTATGGTAATTTTATAGGTCACTGTATGGTCATTCTGAAGTTCAATGTATGGTCATATTGTAGTTCACTATATGGTAATATTATAGTTCACTGTATGGTCATTCTGTAGTTCACTGTATGATCATATTGTAGTTCACTGTATGGTCATATTATAGTTCACTGTATGGTCATATTTTAGTTCACTGTATGGTCATTCTGTAGTTCACTGTATGGTCATTCTGTAGTTCACTGTATGGTCATACTGTAGTTCACTGTATGGTCATACTGTAGTTCGCCGTATGGTTATATTGTACTTACACTGTATGGTAAACACGTCTTTCATCGCCAGTAACTTTCATTCCATTATATTTTCATTTTATTGCATTTGGAGCAATTATATTTTTTGTTTTCTAACAACCTCCCCAACAAACTTAGTATGAATACCGTAAGTGTGCGTGCGTGCGTGCGTGCGTGCGTGCGTGCGTGCGTGCGTGCGTGCGTGCGTGCGTGCGTGCGTGCGTGCGTGCGTGCGTGCGTGCGTGCGTGCGTGCGTGCGTGCGTGCGTGCGTGCGTGCGTGCGTGCGTGCGTGCGTGCGTGCGTGCGTGCGTGCGTGCGTGCGTGCGTGTGTTGGCATCACCATTCTACTACGAGAATACTACGAGAATCACACGCCCCAATGCTCCCCTCCCGTGTATATACCCTATAATTATCATCTTACTGGCTCACCTCAGGTGTCAGAATATAACAAGAAGCGGGCCAAGAACTTCTCTTGTGAAGCCATGCTAAAAGACGTCACAATCACATTCTCAATCGTCTAACTGCTCTAGCAGAAAGGAATGATCGCCCAAAGTAATAATCACCTACCATGAATACTATAATTTGTTCCAATAAGGACGGGGCGGGGGCAAAGGTTACGCCCTGGGCTTTGTCCGCGCTGATCGCTGAAAACGCCCATATATTTTGTTCAGTGTTCTGGTCACCTGCAGTGTCCAGAGGCTTTAACTAGTGACCAGCGCTATGACAGGTTATTTAATGCGTGAATAAAGGCACTTGAATTTTGCTCCTATTTCATCTTGCATCGCCGAGTGCATCGGTTTGTCTTTTGAGTGTCGACTCGCTATTGAATGATTAAGTTCTAAGGGGAATTCTGCCGAGTCATGTTCTCTGAATTGCTAACAGGTGAATGTATAGTTGGTATTGATTCAGACCTGATCCCCGCCTGGATCTCTAGATTCGTTCTCGCAAGCCGCAAGTGATTACACGTGAAATTAGCATTTAGCTCATAAACCTAATTTCACTATCTACTGACTCGGAAAGTAGCTGGGATTATTAGGTCAATTTACACTAATACAGACATTGCTGAATGGCAGATGAATATATAATAGTCATATTTATAAGAAGAATTACAATCAGAGGTTGAGCACTGAACTCTTTGCCCCGCATCAGCGGCAATACAGTGGTCTTACGCGGGTCAAATGACTTTTTATCTTCTGGCACCAAAACCAATACCGTTCCTCGGTTCTATATCCGCAACCTCTTACCCAAGCTTGGCGAAGATCTGTCCAGGAAACTGGAGTTATACTCCGGAAACGTACGAGTATTTCTTTAATTGTTAGGGCTTCAACACTTCTCGTAAGAATCTTGATTTTCCAATCTTGTGTTTTCTAGAGAATCCTTTAGAACGTATCTCCTAAATTACTTGACAGCTTTTAGCCTAATTTCGCCGGATGGATCATGTGGTGGTGGCCTCTAGAACTTCTGTTCAGATTTTGTAAAGTTTTTGAATTAATGAAAGGTCTAGTCAAATTAATGTTAATTATAGTGATGATGATGATGATCATAATAATCATAGTGATAGTAATAGGCATACTAGTTCTGATAGTAATACCTGTAAAATAATTGTAAAATATTATTAATAATAATAATAATAATAATAATAATAATAATAATAATAATAATAATAATAATAATAATAGCACCAACTACAACGGATGTTAATACTGGCATTAATGTTATCATCATCGCTATTATAACCATTGGCCACGTCACCATCATCACTATCGCCATTATCATTATTATCACAAATATCATCAACATTATAGTTAGCATCATTCTTATCACGCTTTTTGCTACTTTCATGACTACAGGTATTAGTATACTGTTATTATTATTTTAGACACGTCAATACAGTGCAACTTACAGGTAAACTAACACGTCCCACAAACAAAGTAAAACGCCTCGTTGAATATTTTGAACCGCGCTTTTGCGTATTCCGGACACAAAGAAGGATTCCAGTTTATCCATCAATCATGTGACGTCATAAATTTACTATGTACTAAACATGCTGTTGATTATTTTGAAACTAATTTCAAAATTAATTTCAAAATATTCAACTGCTTACCTGTTTAGTTTTCTAGAAATTGAGATTAAGGGAGTGCATGGATCGATCGATCCCCACACGGGCGAAGCGTGAGTCGAGCTTAAGCAGGAGATAGGCAGAGCATAGCTAAAACTGGAATTCTCCATTGGATTGGCGGACAGCGCTGCCTAAGAGAGTAGCTCTACGCGTTATGGACATGATGGCAGTCCATCACAGGTAACTATACACGTTTTGTATTGGTCCCTATTTACACGTCTAGTTAGAGCGAGACAGGGAGTTAGAAGTGGATTACTCAAATTTCCAACAATTCGACACCAGACGGCTGACCCGAGATGCGAACCGCGGGTAGCTGGTTTCCCGGCTCACCGCATTACCCACTGAGCTTATCATTCTAAGATAAGCTAAGTTTGATTTGTAATGATGTCAGCCTGACCAATCTACTTCTGTGTATCTCTTCCACGAAATTTTACCAAATATACTTATTCTGGTTGAAACTAGCAATCTTAACAAGAGCTTTGACATAAGCAATTACGTCACATGTAGGCTGCCATCACAATTAAAATGCGTAATGAATGGCGTATCTAGGTCCATCACATAGATATCATATATATCGGCTGGCTCAGTCATGAACCTCTCAAAAGCCGCATTTCAGAGTTCAATATTTTCTGGACGGATGTATAGTTTCCAAAATAATATGTTTTTGTTACTAATCCTATTACGTAGTCGAATAATGTGTCAGATTAATATAGCCAATGCAATTTTATCTCTGATAAAAATAAATAAATTTGCGTCTGTTCAATTCCTCTTCAAATTATCAAAAGAGAATTTAGTCATTTATGGAGGCTATATATGTAGCTGATAGTCTGTGCCAGTCAGTCAGTGAATACCCGGTCATGCGCAATTGCGATTTAACGAACACGGGCAGCCAGCGGTCGCGACAACTAGCCCAATAGTTCAAGTTCAAGTTCGCTTTATTCTCTCAAGCTGTTACAATAGCATATGGGTGTAACAGTGTATAATACTATTATTATGGCAATGGTGCTGATGCATGCGTAACATATTTATAGTGGCCTATGTACAGATAGTATTATACAATACTGGGAGTAAATACATGTATT
Source organism: Chaetoderma sp. LZ-2023a (assembly GCA_034401795.1). NCBI lineage: Eukaryota > Metazoa > Mollusca > Caudofoveata > Chaetodermatida > Chaetodermatidae > Chaetoderma > Chaetoderma sp. LZ-2023a. The sequence goes on along the minus strand of CM067373.1, from coordinate 29,619,119 downwards.
GAAGTGGTAGTAGTAATAACAATAGCAGTAGTAGTAGTAGTAGTAGTAGTAGTAGTAGTAGTAGTAGTAGTAGTAGTAGTAGTAGTAGTAGTAGTGGTAGTAGTAGTAGTAGTAGTAGTAGTAGTAGTAGTAGTAGTAGTAGTAGTAGTAGTGGTAGTGGTAGTAGTAGTAGTAGTAGTAGTAGTAGTAGTAGTAGTAGTAGTAGTAGTGGTAGTGGTAGTAGTAGTAGTAGTAGTGGTAGTGGTAGTGGTAGTAGTAGTAGTGGTAGTGGTAGTGGTAGTAGTAGTAGTAGTAGTAGTAGTAGTAGTAGTAGTAGTAGTAGTAGTAGTGGTAGTGGTAGTAGTAGTAGTAGTAGTAGTAGTAGTAGTAGTAGTGGTAGTGGTAGTAGTAGTAGTAGTAGTAGTAGTAGTAGTAGTAGTAGTAGTGGTAGTGGTAGTGGTAGTGGTAGTAGTAGTAGTAGTAGTAGTAGTGGTAGTGGTAGTAGTAGTAGTAGTGTAGTAGTAGTAGTAGTAGTAGTAGTAGTAGTAGTAGTAGTAGTAGTAGTAGTAGTGGTAGTGGTAGTGGTAGTAGTAGTAGTAGTAGTAGTAGTAGTAGTAGTAGTAGTAGTAGTAGTAGTAGTAGTAGTAGTGGTAGTGGTAGACGACGCACTAGACAAACTCGTTCTTCTTTAGCAATATTTTTCCATCTCCCAGTTTCATTTTTAATGTATGGTTTACGGTCCTGAAATGAAAAAGAATAATCGCTTCTGTGAGTGATAACTTTTTAAGGTAGTTTTCAAATTGTAATTTTTCTTTAATTTCTTTATAGAATGTGAGTCGGTTTAATGTGTTGATTTCATGCCTCCAATAAGCTATATATTGAATTTACAATGGTCTTTGGCCAATTTAAGCAAATGTTCTTTATTTACATGTTCAGCTCTTCTTGTCTTATTGTTCCTAAGATGGATTTGATAGCATTGAACCATTTGTAGTTATGATTTTCCATATATCGTTCCCTACATATATAATAAAGCGCTGAGAACAATTCACTAAACCAGCCCATAATCTTATCAAATCACACTTCACCGTTATGCGTAATGGGTACCGTCTGGTTTCCCCATATAGCATAACATTGGGTGTGCTTTTCTTTGCTCTTAAACGAAACTTTAGAAAGCGGAGTTGACTTTTTTCAACCATTTCTAGATTTTCAAATCCCATATCTCCAAGACATATAAAAGCACCGGTGTTATATATATTCGTCTGCTACTTCAATTTATTCTACTATATAAAATGTTTTCTCATTGAGCCGTTTATTATTTGAAAAGATCATTATTTTAGTCTTGCTTAAGTTTACTTTGAGTTTCCAATTTGTAGAACAATCATCAAATAAATATAATTCACTTTGTAGGGTTTCTGCTGAATCAGCCATAACTAGTGTGTCGAACGCGTAGAGGACGATTGCTAGGTATATGAATAGATTTAATTTGTCATAACGCAACGCATTTATAGATGACAATCCACGTGCTCCTCTCTCTTTCAAATATTCCTAAAGGTCGTTAAAAATTGAAAACAGGAAGGGTGACAGGGTTTCTCCTTGCCTTACCCCAATTAAGCTCAGAAAGTAATTTGAATTTGTTTAGTTTTGCTTTACGCAGGATTTTATTGACTAATACATATTATATATTACGTTATAGCATTTTCCAGAGATTTTGTTTTTAATGAATTTTTCCGATAACCCAACCCTCCAGTAGGCCGATGTGCATGAGTGATCTAGCGAGTATATACTATACACTACATACTTTATTGCTTTTTATGCCATTACAGCTAATCAGTGCAGTACAGTTTACAGCTATGAAAAGAACACAGAAAACAATATAACAAAATAGACCTAATCTTAAACAATTCATAAACCCTACAAAATCATATACCAGATATTGCCGTGTTACTATAGCTACGGTCCATCATAAGCATTGAATAATCTGTCAAGTGTGCGAATTGTATGTCTTTACTAATTAATAAACATTCTGTTGAATATTTTGAAACTATTTTGACTGGGCGCTGTTGTAAGCAACAACACCCAGTCTATTTAGTTTCAAAATATCCAACAGGTTACCTATAGTGTTACCTTGCTATTGAAAATCTGGGAATTCATGGTTCGATCAAGCCCAACACTGGCAAAGCGTGGATGGATCTTAGCTAGAAATGGGCGGGGCTTAACTGGAAATTGACCCCTCCATTGTAACTAGGAGGGTCCAGCTTTCACCATGTTCCATAATTCAACGTCTACTCGAATATAAGCTGAAATTGGACTATTTAGCTCGTTTGTGATATTCCTCAGTTGACATTTACTCAAAATAGTGATTTAGCTTGGGTTTTTTCTGCTTTTCCGAAATGAACGAGTTTCTTCATCACTATCCAAAAGGACAAATTATTCTCTTGGCATAACTTCAATCACATTTAAAACTGACCCTTCACATATGATTGGTTTTTTGCGTTATCTTTGGCACTCTATGTGGTTATGGATTTTCAACCTCATTGATAGTATCTGAAATCGGACTGAATAGCTTCGTGTGTTAAAGGAATCAAATAGGATAGAGCACACATCATTCAAATTTTATCTGTTGCTAGAGTTTCGAAAGAATGTGATAATTTTTGTCGAGCGGCTGATGATATTTTGTGGATTTAGAGAACACTTTATATTCTAATTTTCCAGAGAGATCTAATTAAGGCCTGCCATCCGCCGGCCCGCCGACATCTGTATATCTGTATGTCTGAATT
>CM067373.1:29426363-29613863 GCA_034401795.1 Chaetoderma sp. LZ-2023a | reverse complement strand
GCATAACAGTGTCGTCTGCATATGAAATGACCATTTGTTTAAGCACAGTTTTAAGCACGTCGTTGTTTGCCATAGATAAATAAGTACAGCCTGCATGGGCAAGGGAGTCTTCAAAATCATTGATAAATAAAGCAAAAAGCAAGGGGGACATATTTTCTTCTTGCCTAACTCCAACTGATGTTTGAAAGAATTCGGATTTGTAATTGTTAGTAGATACGCATGATGTGGCACTTTTATAGATATTTACAATCACGTTAAATAATTTGCCTTCAATTTTGAAGTTCACTATTTTGTAACATAAGCCACTACGTCAAATCTTGTTAAAAGCTTTTTCATAGTCAACGAATGCACAGAATAATGATTGTCCGCCGAATTTATAGATATTGATTAGGCAATTTAAGACAAACAGATGATCGGTAGTAGAATGCCCTTTTAGGAAATCAGCCTGATTTTCTTTTATAAGACCATAATTATCTGCGAATTTTGTCAACCTGTTGTTTAGAATGCTGGTGAACAATTTCCCTAACCATGACATGAGCGTAATGCTTCTATAATTTTCTGCAGATTTTGTATCTCCTTTATTTTTATAGATAGGAATAATCATTCCCTCGACCCAATTTTGCGGTATTTTTCCAGAGTTCAACACAACATTGAATAATTTGACCCAAACCGGCATTAGCAATTCAGTAGTTGATTTAATAAATTCGTTTTTAATGCCATCAAGATCGCAAGCTTTACCGTGTTTTAATGATTGTAATGCGGACATTACCTCCTCTTCTGTTATGTTACTGTTAAGGACCTCACATTCACCACCTCCCCATCGACGCTGTAGGCCAATGTAGGCACACTTATCGCACTACCCAAGCCCAAGAAGCCACCTGGGCTCCCAGCCAATCTGCGGCCCATTGTGCTCCTCAACAGCATACGGAAAATCCTATCCAATGTAACTCTATGCCGCATCCGAGACAAGAGCAATTACTTCACCGGATCATGTCAAAGTGGCTTCAAACGTGGATGCAGCTGCGCAGACATTGTATGGGATTACCGCATGCTTGTGTCGGTAGTCATGTCCAAACACTGGGACTTCCACAAAATGGGCATTGACATGTCACGAGCCTTCGACATAATTACATGCTCAAAGATCCTAGATGTACTACGCCAGGCCAGTTGCAATGAAGATGAGCTACGACTAGTGAGACTACTGCTTGCAGACACCAAGCTGAGAGTTCGAGTCAAGTCAGTTAAGTCTGTAGAGTTTGAGACATCAATCGGCTCCCCACAGGGAGATGGTCTATCTCCGGTGCTTTTCACCTGCTACCTTGCTGCCACATTGAAATCTGTGCGGGAAAGTTCCACAAGACCAAACCCACCCAACCACCCCCACCCCCTAGTGTCAATACTGGGCATGCCGCTAGAGATGGAATATGCCGACGATGTGTACTTCATAGACACGGAAAAGAAACCCCTTGACGAACTTCTCCCAATAGCTGCAAGCAAACTAAAAATTGAGAATCTCTTTATGAATGAATCCAAAACAGAGTTCACCCACATATACCTATCGACAAAGCATGAAACTATAGAAAATGACGACCCACTTCGTGGCGGCGAACCATGGAGGAAAAGTAAAATCCTGGGCTCACTGCTTTGCAGTACTGCTGACATTTCTGCACGCTGCGTCATGGGGAACATAGCTTTCCACTCCTTCTGGAAGCTATGGATTCATAGATCAAAGATGCCCTTGATAAAGAGGCTACGTGTATACAATGCAACCTGCGTATCCTTGATGCTGTATAACTGTAACAGCTGGGTAGCTCCAAAGGCAGCTCTAGACAAACTCGATGCCTGCAACCGCAAACACCTACGCACCATCACTGGGCACCGATGGCCGAACAGCATAATTTCCAACGATGCACTGTACAAGATGTGTAATACGTCGCCGCTCTCCGTAAAAGTCGCCCAGCAAAGATGGTCCATGTTTGGCCATGTGCTAAGGAAGCCAGAAGAGACACCAGCACAGAGAGCCTTTATATATATATAATTTATGGATTGTAGTTTTTAGGTTCTTTAATTTCTCCCTTCCCTTTATATATATATATATAAAGGGAAGGGAGAAATTAAAGAACCTAAAAACTACAATCCAACTGTCCATTGAGGGCTGGAAGTTGTGAGCATGCATGATTGGGAAGTGATCAGTATCAAGATTAGACAAATTTGACTTACTATCACAACTCACTGAATATTCAAGGAAATTAGGCCAGGAATTTTAACTCCAATACACCTGATGACAGTCTCTGTATCTTTGAACAAACTGTGTATGCGAGAGGCCACTTTTCAATGTGACGTGAATTTGATTACGGCATGAATGTAATCAATTAAATATGAAATATACATAGAATCCTCACGTGTTTGTTAGCGGGAGAATGGCAAGGGCCATTTGGTTTAAACATTGTCCACTTTGTGGTGATGATCCACATGGCACTCATACGATTCTATTTGGAGCCATAGTTCTTGTGAACGACTATTATATCGGATTCTAAAATGTACGCACGAACAACCACGTGATCTCTAAGCTCTGTATCATAAAGGAAGACCTCTTAGTCACAAGATGGTGGGTTCTTGAATAAATTCGAAATTCTGAGAATAATAAAGGGAACCATTCCTATCTATACCACGCCAATTTCTAGCTATACCACGCGCATTTGTAGCTATAACACGTTCATTTCTAGCTATACCACGCGCATTTGTAGCTATACCACGCGCATTTGTAGCTATACCACGCCCATTTGTAGCTATACCACGCCCATTTGTAGCTATATCACGCCCATTTGTAGCCATACCACGCCCATTTGTAGCTATACCACGCCCATTTGTAGCCATACCACACCCATTTGTAGCCATACCACGCCCATTTGTAGCCATACCACGCCCATTTGTAGCTATACCACGCCCATTTGTAGCCATACCACGCCCATTTTGTAGCTATACCACGCCCATTTGTAGCCATACCACACCCATTTGTAGCCATACCACGCGCATTTGTAGCTATACCACGCCCATTTGTAGCCATACCACGCCCATTTGTAGCTATACCACGCCCATTTGTAGCCATACCACACCCATTTGTAGCTATACCACACCCATTTGTAGCCACACCACACCCATTTGTAGCTATACCACGCCCATTTGTAGCTATACCACGCCCATTTGTAGCCATACCACGTTCATTTCTAGCTATACCACGCCCATTTGTAGCCATACCACACCCATTTGTAGCTATACCACACCCATTTCTATATATGCCACGCCCATTTCTAGCTATACCACGACCATTTGTAGCCATACCACACCCATTTGTAGCCATACCGCACCCATTTGTAGCCACATCACACCCATTTCTATATATGCCACGCCCATTTGTAGCTATACCACGCCCATTTGTAGCCATACCACACCCATTTGTAGCCATACCACACCCATTTGTAGTCACACCACACCCATTTCTATATATGCCACGCCCATTTGTAGCTATACCACGCCCATTTGTAGCCATACCACACCCATTTGTAGCTATACCACACCCATTTGTAGCCACACAACACCCATTTGTAGCTATACCACGCCCATTTGTAGCTATACCACGCCCATTTGTAGCCATACCACGTTCATTTCTAGCTATACCACGCCCATTTGTAGCCATACCACACCATTTGTAGCTATACCACACCCATTTCTATATATGCCACGCCCATTTCTAGCTATACCACGCCCATTTGTAGCCATACCACACCCATTTGTAGCCATACCACACCCATTTGTAGCCACACCACACCCATTTCTATATATGCCACGCCCATTTGGAGCTATACCACGCCCATTTGTAGCCATACCACACCCATTTGTAGCTATACCACACCCATTTGTAGCTATACCACGCCCATTTGTAGCTATACCACGCCCATTTGTAGCTATACCACGCCCATTTGTAGCCATACCACGTTCATTTCTAGCTATACCACGCCCATTTGTAGCCATACCACACCCATTTGTAGCTATACCACACCCATTTCTATATATGCCACGCCCATTTCTAGCTATACCATGCCCATTTCTAGCTATACCGTGCCCATTTCTAGCTATAACACACCTATTTATAGTTATACCATGCCCATTTCTAGCTATGCCGCGCCCATTTCTGGCTATAGCTCACCCATTTCTAGCTATGCCGTGCCCATTTCTGGCTATACCTCACCTATTTCTAGCTATGCCGCGCCCATTTCTGGCTATACATCACCCATTTCTAGCTATGCCGCGCCCATTTCTGGCTATACCTCACCCATTTCTAGCTATGCCCCGCCCACATTGTGTGCACATATTAAACTATTTAACACTTTGAAACCCGACTTGCCAGAATCTCAATTTCAAGATGACTGCATCTACATTGCTCCCAGTATATTTATTAACTTGCAAATTCACAAAAGACATGCACCGTAGGCGCTTAATAGCAGACCCTTTCCTCTTTCATTGACCTACGTCATTTGATTGTGACGTCAGCTAATGAATGACAGCTGGAATCCCTGCATTCGCTTTATCTCCAGTAAATGTCATTAAAGGTGTCGATCACGTGACTGTCTTACTCCTTAACTGCTGTGAATTCATCTAAAGCCATATAGTCGTCTCTCCGGCCATTATGTTTAAGCTTCTAACTCGATGAAACTGAGAACGATATCTAATTTCTTCTTCTTTTCGTTCTCTGATCATACCGGCAGTCCTGTAAGTGACTATCGACATGATCATATGCGTTAAGTGCGTGGATCCATGGTTTATTAGAGTGCGCCGTGCGGCCTGGAACCTCCGTCTTCAGCACTCGAGGTTTCTGTCAGGGTTACCTCACCCTTACCTCCTTTAGTCGCCTCTTACGACACGCAGAGGATACGGAAGGTGTATTCTAAGCCCCACCTACAGGGCCAAATCTAATTATTGATACTTATTTATTTGAAGAGCAGTGGTATTAACTTTGGCACAACATAACACCAATCTCAATTTTTTTAAAGCAGCAATCCGGATAATTTCAGGGAATTTTGTTAATAATTAAATAAACTGCAAGTAATAAATTACAATGGCGGTGGCTATGGTATGACTGAATAACGAACTACAATCAGAGTAACGAAACCATATCAACCTCACCCACCCCTACCCCTAATCATTAGAATTACAAATAAACAGAACCCGGTTTCACAATTTTTGCAATTAGTTCTTCATTCACTCCTTTAAACCACGCCACATTGTCATTAGAAACTAGAATCCCTTCAACCTCTGTAGGCAATCGTGACGAACACCCGCGAGACACAGTCCGCGTGGATGGTGTCATGGAGCTAGATTGGAAGAATTATGCTTTGTTAAAAGTTAATTCTTTGATTTGAAACTGAGCTCATCTTCATAAGGTTTCACACTGCAACTGGAATAAACCAATAGCCAATAACATTTCTGTGAGAGAACTTAATTTACATGCCTCGTGTCTGCATTCAATGAATATGAATGATAAGAATAATGACGCGTTTGGGATAGTCAACGGCCTGGAACATCTTGATTCAATGACACATAATTCGTAAAGAAACAGTAGCTAAGATGTTCACACGTCGCTCTAACCTGGCCTTATCATAGGATAGGAAATGTAGGTCAAACGGTGAAGTCGAGAATCTATATTAAAGCCACCAAACACATGGAAGGCGCATGCTCATTCCAAGTGGAATCGAGGGAGATGTGAACACGTGGCATAGATTGGTGACGACACATTGACCCATAATTAAGCACGTCCTCAAATTGTCTTGTGTAATCAAGGATATCTGTCACCATAACTACCTCCGCCAAGTTCAACTTCGCTTTATTCTCCCAGGCTATCACAATAGCATATGGGTGTAGCAGTGTATACTACTATTATTATGTCAATGGTGCTGATGCATGCGTAACATATTTATAGTGGCATATGTATATTATACAATAATTTTGGGAGTAATTACGTGTATTGAACTGTGCATTGCATGGTAGTAGTAGTAGTAGTAGTAGTAGTAGTAGTAGTAGTAGTAGTAGTAGTAGTAGTAGTAGTAGTAGTAGTAGTAGTAGTAGTAGTAGTAAGGACAGCAGCAGCAGCAGTAGTAATAGCGTCGTGTGCTTTGTGAGATGTGTGTATTTGTCTATTAGGTCTATGTACGTCGTTTACATCCCGATGCTATATGGTTTACGGTCTTGACTTTTAACAAATAATAATAACTTACTTAATTTTTTAAGCACAGGCCCAATTGCACATTGATAGTAGTTCATTAGTTTTATTCGTGTTTGGACTGGCTAGTGTGCCATTGTGACAATGGCACAAGGGCCCTTCCTGCTCGGAGCCTCCGTTTAGCATCTCTTGGTCCTCTGGGCCCTCTCCAATCATTTGATGGCACGGCCCCTAAAGCATCCCCAGTCCGAGTCTGCCAGGGTTTTTGCTTATCATATAATTTTGTAGAACAAATTTGGATTGCACATTATATTTTATATTTAGCACACCTGCGTAGAAAGTGACTTTCATCCTCTACCTGATTGCATACGATGCACAAGTCGTCCCTCTCTAGCAATACTTTTCCATCTTCTAGTTTCTATTTTTAATGTATGGTTCAGGGTTCTGAAATGATAAAAGAATAATCGCTTCTCTGAATGATAACTTGTTAAGGTAGTTTTCAGATCGTAATTTTTGTTTAATTTCTTTATAGAATGTGAGTCGGTTTGATGTGTTGATTTCATGCCTCCAATTAGCTATATATTGCATTTGCAATGGGTCTTTGTTCAATATAAGTAAATGTTCTTTATTTGCATGGCCATCTCCGATAAGGTCTTCTTCTTCTATTGTTTGTAAGATGGATTTAATAGTAGTGAACCATTTAAAGTTAAAACTATTTTCCATATCGCCTTCCCTACATGTATAATAAAGCACTGCGGACAGTTTTCCATACCCTGCCAAAGCCGCCCAGTATCCTATCATATTACACTTTACAGTTATGCTTAGTAGGTACCTTCCGGTTTCCGCATATATCATTGGGTGTGCTTTTCTTCGCTCGTAACCAATACTTTAGAGCGGAGTTGACTTCATTCAATCATTTCTAGATTACCAAATCCCCATATGTCTGCGGCATATAAAGTAAGTTGAATGGTGTATCGTTTTCTGTTAGGTTTGCGGAGTAACTTGAATATTGCCTTGTTCCCCTGTTCTAGATTTCTGGTCCTACGTGCATAAAAACCACGGTTACTTTTAAAAACTGTTCCTAGATATATATGCGTCTACTACTTCAATTTCGCTCCCTCCCATATAAAATGTTTTCTCCCTGCGCCGTTTATTATTTGAAAAAAATCATTATTTTAGTTTGCTTAAGTTTATATTGATTTCCAATTTGTACAGTACCCATTAAATAAATATAGGGCACTTTGTAATTTTTTGAAAATTAATTTAAATTAATTTCAAAATATTGCACAGAATATTTTTACATTGTAAATTCACCAAAGACATACAATCATAGGCGTCGGCAAGGGAGGGGGGCGTCCGGTGCGAACGCCCCCCCCCCACACACCCACACCCACAACCACCACCACCACCACCTCACACACACACACCCACACACAACTCCCCCCCCCCCATCCCAAAATAATAATCATTATTTTGGGGTCTGAGCATATTTTAGCCCTTCTAATTTTGATCGAATTTTTGTATTTCTTTTTAGGTATTTTGTATTAGGTTGTGTAACCTTGAGAAATGCAGGATATGCATCCTGAGAGCATCTAGATTTCAAAATTTTTCGGGGGAGAACTCCCCCCCCCGGACCCCCCCACCGCAATGCGGGAGGGGGCGCGGGAGGGGAACATCCCCTCCAGGACCCACCCCCAAATTAAACCCCTTCTTTAAAATTGATGGCGACGCCCATGACAATTCAGATGGTTACTCTCAGAAAGCTGCCATTTTCGTATCGGACTAACTTCAGTTGTGTGTCACGTCAGTTAACGAATGACGTACTTTGATTATGATGTCAGATACGTATCCCTCTATTGGTTTCAGAAATGATCTGAGGGAACAAGGCCAACTCTCTCTAGTTTCGCAAATTACTGTAATTCAGAGAACTATTCAAAAGTTTTGATTTAGTTTCCAAATCAGTAAACATAAAAGTGGATGCATGGCAACACAATTGTTTAACGACAAACGAGATTTTCTCGAATCGAATATTGTGGAGAATTTGGGCCTCGTCTGCAAACAGTCCGAAGTCCACCAAGAGTCGGAAAAGTTAATTGTCGTGAGCGCGACAAATCTAATTTCTTGCGCTGTCCGCCTGAAAAGCCGCACTGTTCGCCAAATCTCGTATGTTTAAATACGGAAGCCGTGGAAGCAAGCGAGTGTCAACACTACTGACGAGATGATTTGCTGGCTTTAAGAGGCATAAGAGAAATTGAAAGCGGATTACGCTCCAGCCTCTGCTCCCAGTAATAGATCATTTCTGGAGCTTATCAGAAAACTTATTGAATCTGCGAGTTAATTCGTCGATACTTCTTTACTTGCACTTGGGTTCCTGGTAATAGACTTATTATCAAATTACAGCCCAATATGGCGTGTAGCACGACAATTCCGATGAAACGTTTGTTGTCTGAACGCTATTTGCATTTGGCTGATGGAATCTAATGGGGAGAGTCAATATCGGTTTTGTTGGGATTCTCATCTTCGCTTGTCCATTATTCTGGAACCGGAACCGGCTAGAATTGCTATCAGGACAAGTAAGGATTCCACTGTCATGCAAAAGATTACAATTATTATTATTATTATTATTATTATTATTATTATTATTATTATTATTATTATTATTATTATTATTATTATTATTATTATTATTAATGTCGTCGTCGTCGTTGTTGTTGTACGCTTTAAAAGCTGACAAAACAGGCTTATTGGTATGTATTGAGTACGCTTATTGCAGTAAGATCGTTTGCCAAGCAGTATTTAAAAATATTTTCTTCGAAACAGAAAAACCCCGCATATAAATGGAAAAACCTACATTTTAATGTTTTCATGACAGCCGTATTCCTTTGTTTACTTGCGAAGACATATTTCTGGCTTAAACAGAATGTTTCCCATGGCATCTAAATTGTGGACGTCCCAGAGACACCCACACCATGAGATCTGGAGGTCCCAAACTCAAATTAAGCGGGTGGGTGGGTGGGTGGGTGGGTGGGTGGGTGGGGTGATCTTGTGTTCTCCTGGAGTTTTTTCATCAGAATGTACCATGGACTCATAACTATGAATTATAGGGGTCACATGGTAGATTTTGTGGGTATTTTTGTGTAAAAACATAAAACCAATTAGTATTTAACCCCTTCACGACGAAGCCTGCCAAGCCTGCCTCTGCAGTGGTCTTGGGAAATGTCTATTTGCAGGCCAAGTGAAGACTATTTTTGAAAATTTACCACTGGAATGACTGGCTCCATAACCGAGCCAGTCATTCCAGTGGAAAATTCTCAAAAATAGTCTTCACTTGGCCTGCAAATGGACATTCAATAAGCAAATATTTTAATTTTTTTAACGAATTTAATCATTAAAGGGTTAACAATCATACACTATTTTCAGGTGGTCACATGAAATGAAATGAAATGAAATGAAATGAAATGAAATGCTTTATTTACACCCCAGACCATATTACGATGATATATGGGAGATTTACATAATAGTTATATAGAGCAGGTACACATTATATTTTTACAGTTAGATTTTGTCTTTTTACAAGATACACTATACGCCTATGCCATAGATGCTGGTAATTATTATTATTATCGTTGTTGTTGTCGTCGTCGTCGTCGTCGTCGTCCCACTTTTTGTCGTTGTGGCCGATGCAGCTGTTGATATTATTATTGTTGATGTTGTTTTCTTTTGTTATTGTTGTTGTTGTTGTTGTTGTTGGTGGTGGTGGTGGTGGTGGTGGTGGTGGTGGTGGTGGTTGTTGTCTTCCTTGCTATTGATGTTGTTGTTGTTTTGCTGTCCTTGTTGGTGGTGTTCCTGTTGTTGGTGTTGGTGTTCTTTTCGCCATCGTTGTTGTTGCTTTTGTATTGTTGATATTGTCATTGTCGGTCGGTTAACGTCGTCATCTTTGTCTTCGTCGTCATCATTGTCCTTTTTGTCATCATCGTCATTGTCCTCCTCATCATCATCTTCGTTGTCGTTATTGTTATTAGCGATCAGTGGTATTCATATCGAGACTATTGTTGTCATGTTCAATGTCCTCGTATTTTCTATTATTATTGTCGCCGTCATTTCTAATATCATAGTCATCAGGAGCATCATTACTATTGCTGTCGGTGGTATAGTATGTCATCATCGTCATTGTACGTTTTGATTCATTATCTTCCTACGGGATGGAAATTGGTGTGATATCACCTTGATAAGTCTAGAGAGTTTCACTGGCAACTTTGTATTATGCATAGAAAGTAACTTATGGAATTTAGTCATTTTTAAAATATATCTTTTTTTAAATAATCACAGGTGATGATGCATAACAGTGGTATTCATCACCTATTTCATTCTGCGTACATAATTTACAGTCTTTGTTCTCTTAGTATCCCCTCCCAACGCCCTGCTTCAATAGGTAAGTAGTGGTTTGTTGTTCGGAAGTGGGTAAGAGTAATTCTCTGGTAATCTGTTAGATGGGATACGTAATATTCTTGTTAAAACCGTTTTTCGAATGTGTGATATGTTTTCCTTTTCCATGAGTTCATCATTTGCCCTTCCCATCCTTGAATATATGAATACATGAGACGCACTGCCACTACGTTTAGGTCCCAAGCTTCATTTTGGGGTAGGCCCTATATACTCTCAAAGGACGCCTTATGAGATTGCGTGCCTAAATATGATTCAATTCTTTCAATTAAAGTATACAGGTATACATGTATTGCAATGGGATGGGCATTGTAATTTCCAAACTAACATATATTGGTTTGAAGATCGCCGTCTTAAAGAGAAGATATAATGTGTCCAGAAAAGAGAGATGGTCCCTAATAGAATCCTTACTACAACACATATCTAACATACACAACACGTCCCGAGATGTATTGACACATAGACACAGCCAGCTGCTAGTAGCCTTCATTAGGCAACGCTTTACGATGCATGGTAGTTCGATATCTTTAGCTGAAGACACGTTTAAAACAATGGACGAAAATGAGACTTGGTTAAAGCCCGATTAGTATACGTAATGATTCCAGTTTAGACGGTAATGACAGTCTCTACGCAATACAGGTACCAGCTTGTCAAAAAAGGATCGTCGTATTGCAGTCTCGTCTACGACCTGGAATTGACCAAAACGACCGTGAATATTCCAGTAGTTATGAATATAATTTTACTGTAAATATAGTGCACGAGTTTTCATATAGCTCATCGATGTTAACTTATTTTATCCAACAAAATTGAGGAATCAAGTTTTAGATATGGTCCGCCCATCTTTAGCCATACTTCACCTGTGTTGGGATCAATCGATCCCTAAACTCTATAACTATCAATTTCCAGAAAACTATACAGTTATGTTGTTGAATATTTTGAAACTAATTTTACTGGGTGACTGCCTATGGCAGCAACAGTGCCCAGTCAAATTAGTTTTAAAACATTCAAAAGAATGTTTATTAAATCGTAAAGACATACAATTCATACAACAAGGCTTAGTCCGTCATCAACTAAGCGTTCGTGACGAACTTAATTACGACATGCATAACGTAATTGATTATGACGTCATCCTACACGTCACGTAGTTTGATTGATGGATAAATTTGAATCCTCCATTAACATCCCAACATCTATGTGGGCGGGATTCGATCAAATTCACAGTGAAAGCAAACCTTCAAAAACGTATGTTGACCATTTGTGAATCACTCAAGCACCAAGCGGGCGGTATCGACACACGTAGCACAGTGGTGCAGTGCAACACATGCTTCAATTTCATATCAAATAATGTGCTCACAGTTGATAAGGTTTCCAAGATTACTTGAACATAAATGTTCTATACCTGAGTATACAGGTGTGCTCATACCGTGATTATGTGGTCTGCAGACAACACGAAATTCTCATGGAAGATTGTGGTGTAAGTTCTATTCCAGATCAACATATATCAGAGCAGACCATTGCAGACACATGGTATGCTTGTGCTTACCTGGTAGACAAGACTGCAATGCAGGCATCACAGCACCTACTCCTTCTACAGACTGACAGATATTTAAACGAACATGACAATGAGTTAGAAAGAGTACCTTTACATTAGTATGAGGAGTGAAGGGTTATGTCAGCTGCATTTATACGCTTCCATGCAGTTTTGGTACAAACATGTGCCCATCACAGATGAGTAACGGCTTTTGTTGAAGAAATGCACTAGATTTGCCTAAAAAGTACGTAATGCTTCCAGAATGGGCACTTTGTCATGAATGAATAGGACCACAAGTTCAACTAAGTTTGTTCGAATCAAAGTTTGGAATTGTTGAATGTGACTGGAGTGGAATGTGGCGTGATTGTTGACCTCTAACGTATGATCTCAAGGGTTTGATTCGCTGCAAACTAAGACCAACATGTCTGAAGGTGAATATGATTATGTATATGATGAATCTACTCCAAACAGGATAAAATGTGACCAAAACGATGAAGACGAAATTATATTCACAATTCGACAAGTTAACGTGGTCAGTGAAACTATATCTATGATCATGCAGGAAGTGCCACCAAAAATTGCTACAGATGACATTCAACAATGTCTGTAATGGACCTTTCCAGTTTTAGCTATGCTCCGCCCATCTCTAGCTAAGCTCCACCCGCATCACACTCGTGTTGGGATCGATCGATCTCCGAACTCCTTGACTATGAATTTCCAGAAACTATACAGAAACTACACATGTAAGCTGTTGAATATATTGAAACTACTTTGACTGGATGCAGTTGCTGCCATATGCAGCAACAGCGCCCACGCAGTCAAAATGTTCAACAGCATGTTTCTTAAATAGCAAAAACATACAATTCGTACACCGTGTCGGACTATTAAACATTAAAGACTGGCTTAGTCGAATCATTCATGACGTCACGAAGTTGATTATGACGTCATATGATTGAAATGGATTAAAGAATTGGTGCTTGATGCAGCGACGTTAGGACTGGATCAGCGAGACAGCTTGATATGTCTGTTGAATAGATCCTTATGCATCTACTGGAAGGGGCGGCGCAAGTTGATCTCAGCACACCTTTGCTCACTATCTTACATGCATGAAGCACTTACATTGGAAACAGTTTGAAGAAATTAGAGATGTTGAAAAAGGGGATGGAGGAGCAGGCACACACCTTTTCCGGGATAGTAGATATAGTGGTACCCGGAAATGCATTGTCGATAAGAAGCGAGCGATTGCAGTGGGTGAGCTGGTATGAACAGAATACCAGAGAGCCAGGGAGATGAAGGGACTACAACTCTGGCCAAGAATGGGAGAGCCTCATCTGGCAGGAGGAGGGCGTTGTGGGCCAAACTTGTATGATTAGTTGGATGACAAGTGTGATGAGTCTGTAGAAGTCTTGCAATGGGAAGAGGAGAAGTATAAATCCAAGTAATTACACCAACGGCGGGCGTACTATCAGTGTGACAAGGTGAAGTTCCTGATGTCACGGCTGCGCAAGCTATTGGCCCCTGAAATTATGCTGGATGAGGGGTGTTTGAGGGAGGTATGGTTCCACACCATCAAGCTCGTTCGGTTCGCCACTCTCCAAGAGGAATCCCACAATGACTCATCAATAGATCCTACAGGTGATGGCACGAGTTTAAGACCTAGGTATACCATGGCTAAATAGTAGTGGCGAAAGCAGCCTGAACTACATCCCGCCCTGACAGCTGAAGAGGGTGGTAGAGTCCATGGTTGGCGACTCCAGCAGATAGACACCATCAGACAGAATCTCGTCCACAAGACAGACAAGTACCGCAGAACATGCAGGCGATATAAAACTGCCTATAACAGTCTAGCATGCACAACCACAGCTGCTGGTGTGATTAGAGCCAGTGCTGTGTGGCCGCCGTTGCCACTCTCGCTACAGGGGTGGGTGCTATCGTCGCTATCCCGCTGGTTGGCGTGACCCTTGCTGCTACTGTCCCGGCCACCAGCTTGGCAGTTGGACAGTGTCAGGTCACCAGGAAGGGGGAGAAGCATGCTACGTATGTAACACTGGCACAGAGCAGCCTACGGGCTATTGACGAGTCTCTCAGCAAAGCTCTCAAGGATGGGCCGGTCAGTGATGAAGAGTACCGCCATATATTGAAGCTCCAAACCCTGTACCACACAGAGAAACCCAAAGTGTGCCAGCAATACCTCAAAGGCTCCAGCGGGAAGGTGGACATGGAGGAGTTATAAACGAGATGCTGCGGCAGGGCCGCATCGAAGATCTCTACAGTGCCAGATAGTATGTTGTGTCCATGGCTGGAACAGCGGCTTTAAGATGACTACTATAGATGGCATTCCCGACGAACCTCACGACAATCGACCAGAGCCAACTGCCCCTTCCTGGGTACACTCTGGACCCGCTCGAGAGCTGGACTACGTGGTCTACTGGATGACATACTGGACCTAACACCTATTTCGACACAGCCGACGGGCGGTCCCGCATCAGCTTCTCCATCAATCTACAACCACTGACCAACCTTGCAATCACAATCAAGGATGCGAGGAAAGCTCATACCTGGATGACAGGCCCGAATCTCTCATTCTGGAACCAACAGCTGAACTTTTCCATGTAGTGTGCCACAGCAGGATGTGGCATTGGCGCAGGTTTGCTGCACTCCTATTCTGGTACCCTCGAAGGTGTACTTATTGCCAACTGTCTCAGATTCCATGTGTACTACATGGTGAGATGAATCCTCCATGAGCTGGGTGCAAGCCTGCCTGACACGAACGATTTCAACCCACAGTCCACGGGAACCACTAGCTACAGCCTCACAGCAGCCAGTAGACTCCAGCAAGAGTTCAACACCCACTCAGAATATTGGTGACATGGTGGTGACAACAAGGGCCTGGGCATTATGTATGGTGACCCAAGACGAGACTACTCAGGCCTCCCTTATCAGACAGCACGGAAAATCGGCTGTCGGAAGACAGCGATGTTCTCATTCGATCCAGACTCAGAGGCCAGAGTGATGGTGCAGAATACGCACATAATCAGCATCAGGCAAGACCACATAGATGCCTGGAAATACTTTATCCCACACACAACCTCAGGGCTTACACCAGCGGGGATCGTTCAAATCAACAAGTCCTTAGAAGCATTATGTTATTGTCTTCTGACAGCCAAGACCAAGCTGCGCCACTCTATAGATGGGGTGAGCGGCAAAGAGGTGCAGGCTATGTTCAGCAGTCTCGTCGATGATATGATCATCATTGCAGACCCTAGCAGTCTCATTGCCAAGTTCCAGCAAGCCTTACAGAAGGCCCGCCACCAGTTGGACTTTGCCATATCTCCACACATATGGCTTATTCCGAGCAACTTGATCGTGAATATCGAGGACCTGGTGGTCAGTGGTTATACCAACATGATAGTCGAGCGAAATTCCCCCAGTGTCCACTTTGGGTTTAACACTGACATCACCTCGGCCACGCATGCCATCTGGATGCCCATGACACCTAGGTCCCAATGGTATCCTACGAGAGCCAGTGCTGGATGACAAACGGCGACCCATGCTGACACCCACCGCCTGCCCGGCAGTGCTAGCAGGACGATAGCCCTACGAGTGGTGTTAGGTCTGGCTATTGCTATCACCAGTCTTCTCCACTGCTAGTAGATCCAGCTCTTCGAGCAATAGATCATCCTGACTCTTCTGGTGCAGGAGTCCTGACAAATGAGATTGCCTGAACTAGCTTGGCCTGCCCAACAGCCCCCAAACATGCTGTCAGCATACACACCAAAGGACTGTATGCTTCGTTGATACAACCTTTTTCCAGCTTGTAGTAGCGCAGAGCCTTATTCAACTCAGGGTCAGGGGATGCCATGGATGCCTGGAACTGCTGGAACACATCCGACAGATACTCCCGATCCTTGTAGAATCCCTTAGTATGCAGGAGCTACTCTACGACACTGCCGCCCATAATGAGGTATTCGATGAAGCAGATCTGCCCCTTACCAAATCCTAGGTAGAGCTTCACAGCTGTCAGCTCCTCTGTTACCTCAGCATTAGAGCGCTGGGTGAGCTCATCTAGTGACTTCTTCTTGTAGCCCTTCAATTCGATGTGGAAGACATCATAGTACTTTGTGCATAGGTTCATGGTTTAAACCTCTATGTATAGTGATATGGATGTTCTCGAGTACCAATATAAGCAGCTCACAGATGCAGACTGGTTTGAGCTGCTTAGCACTTTCGAGGTAGAGCGTACACGTTTAAATGCGTATACTCAGGGCGTAAACAATGACGTCAATGGTACAGATTGTAAAGCAACTCTCGGAGAGCCAGGCGAGTCTCCAGAAGGTGGAGAAGCTGCTCAAAAGCAAGACCCAGCAGCTACTGACACAAGCTAAGCCCCTGGCCATTCATGTCGCCAGTAACGTGACCATGGATGTGGCTGTGGTAAAGATGACGGGTGGTAATGAGGTTATTCCTGCTGCTGGGGCCGCTGTCATCGCTACAGTGGCGAGTACGGTTGTCAACCACTGCCTAGGAATAACACATCCCATCCCAAAGATCGTCATCGGTGGCGCCTCCTATACTGTTGCCACCAAGATTATGGGTGAATGCACTCCTCTAATGGAAGCCGCGGTTCTAGGGCTAGTGACGAGTGCTATAGCTGAGATCATTGTGGCCTTTGTCTAGCTTTAAGACGGGTATATATAATGGAAGCCTGGCAGGTCCATGACACAACAGTAGCCTATGAGGTATGGTGGGCTATGACAGAGTCGGTAGCGCATAGTCGATCACATGGATTGAGGATTTCTAATGCCCCAGAAATGGTGGTTAGCCCACAAGGCCAGTATCCTGAGCACTGCTACCCATTTCTTTGGCCCGCTGTCTGGGCTACCTATGCCCATCTGTTTCACTTGGGATATGACTAGGTTTAAGCTGCTATATATACCCAACACTGTCTCTATCACTTACAGACTTAGAAAGCATGAAGATTGGTGAGTTGGCCCACTTAGGTGAGGCTCGCCTTGGCTCAGAGGATACTGTTGCCCCATCTCCTTTATGGACTTCGATGAGAAGGATAAACTACGAGAAAGCCCATAACAGTGCCACCGCTACATACAAAGGCATGACACTAGAGGACAGGCTAATTGTCAAAGGTGCCCTTGGGATGATTGATGAAGGAGCCATCAAGCTGTTGGCTGAATCACAGGCACATGAGCTCGTTCAGAACAAGTTCACGAGCAGAAACTCCTTCCGACTGGATGGAAATAATCTAAAGATTGGTAGGATCATGGTCAGTCATGTTAGTGTTGATGGTGAAAATGGGATGCCTGTAAACTCCAACTCCCTGAGGTGAAGAAATCAGGGTTCTTCGGCTTACCGTTTAAGACCTCTTAATAGACATGACCTCACGTGCTTGCCTCATATGGATACTCGATATTCTGGACACTACTATTGACACAGGCCCTCTGCGTTACCTTCTCAGCTGTTGTTGGGATTTCATGCTTGACACCTCCATCACATCATTTGCCTCGGCTGGCGGTAAACGATTCCGGTCCTGCAGGCAATAGAGCTCATACAAGAAGTGCTTCCATTTTAAACTCCCAGATATAGACGCAGCTACAGCCAAACAAGTGCTGGCTATCCTTCACGCACACAGGCAGCATGTCCGTACCATACAGCAGTAGACCAGCCGATGCTGGGCAGGTGGTATTGATCATCGCCCCTTCGGGACTGGAAAAAACTTATTGCACGCCTTTCTGGCAGAACATCTGCATGAGCGCTACATACTCCTACCATCAAACTCTGCAGCTGTTCCTGTCGACGACAACGGCCAGTGGTATAAGGGCACAATACCCAAAACGAGAAACCTAAGGCACTAATGGAGAAGCTGCTCGCAGCTCTACTTGATAGACCCACTTGTTCTAGTCATCAATGACCCTGTAATGGACCAGAAGACAGTCACCTACCTCAGCGACATCACAAGGTGCATCCATCACACCACGATTACTGTCTTCATCCTCTTTCAGAAGTACACACATCAGATCTCGCCAGATATCTGCCACAATGCTCGGTTACTGTACTTCAGCATGAAGTATGGGCATGTCCTGCTGGAGACCATATATGACAGCCTGACCCTCAACGAGATCAAACGGGACTTTGTCGCGGGAGTACAGAGAGTGGGTCAGTGGTACCAATTCATCTTCACCAACAAGGAGACAGGCGAGCTGTCACACTTCAAGCCTTCTCTGGAGAAAGCAGAAAACTTCAGCTACAAGCTGGATCCCACCAGGAAGCTAAAGTGAAAGCCTTAGCCTAGGAAGTTGGGCCGCGACAGTAGTAGTAGTAGTGGGGACGCTTTTTCAGGGTCGAGGAACTTCGTCAGAAGCTTGAGGAACTTCTTCAGAAGCTTGAGGAACTTTCTCAAAAGCTTGAGGAAGTTCTTCAGAAGCTTGAGGAACTTTGTCAGCTTGAAACTTCTCCCACTCAAGATCAGATGGCCTGACTCTATTCTTCTGAAACTTCTCGCAGAAGACCCACTTCAGCCACGACCTCTTAGCATCTGCCTGGGGAACAGTTTTGATGAGGTGGCCTGGGTAGTTCTCGGCGGGGAATATTCTAAATGCTGCCTCATCTCTCATCCAGCCACTCACACCCTCTGCTGTTGAAGATGCGCTCAACCGCCTCCTCGTGTCCGGCGGCCAACACCTCTTCTCTACCTTTGGTGTGACCAGTGACATGCCCAGCCTTGCGGCTCTCAGTCACAACTGTACTGATCTCCACTCGGAAGTAATCTGTGGCTCCAGTCTGTATATCATCCAAAATCCGGTGTTCATCATCAGTGTGGATAGCGAATACGCCAGCCCACTTCCCTACCATTAGGAGATCTTTGGGATCAACCTTAGCCTTCTGGAGAGCTAGAATTACAGGACTCTTAGTGGGTGTCCTGGGGAGATCTAGTGACCTGCCCTGGGCACTGTAAAACTTCCTGTAGAGCATCTGAGTTAATAATTCCTTCATACTATGGGCTGGTGTGGTCGCATCAGACGGAGGTGAGACCTTGGCTCGCTTGTGGATAATGTTGATGTCACGAAGTAGTCATTGGACCCTGTTAATTGGCAGCTGTACTGGTTACTTCTTGGCGGGTGATACAGGTTTCTTCTGCTAACAGAAGACGAGCTCATGAAGTAGTACTTTATACATCGGCGTTTAAAACCTGTATATACCTAGACGTTAAACATGCAGCAGTATGGACAGCATCCAGATGGGGCAGTTGAGCCTGCGGCCTCGCACCACACTGATCCTCGGAAGATCTGTCTGACAGTCATTCGACCTAGTATCCATGATGCGAACCCTCTATCCACAGCGGGGAAGGTCATCGACTTCACCCTCTCGGGACAGATCCATGAGATTAGGAGCATAACACTCAAGTTCAAGCTCAATAGCACTGAGGCAAAGAAGGTAGAGCTCCCGCAGGTGGTCAGCAGGTGGAAGGTTATGCAGAGCAACAACACCATGGACACCACCTATGTGAGCGATGAGTACCGGGTCCTGGATCCACTGGCCCGTGTACCTTCGTATTATGTGATGGGGGAAAGGGTACTATGCCATCGGATGTAATGAAGGCTTCACAGAATTCGACTTACAACCAGACATAGAAACACCTGTTGCAGTGCCACTCTGTGGTGGTCCAGGAGGTGGGGGACCTAGACGACTTCAAAGTTGTGGTGGATGGGACCAATGTACTCGGTGAGGTGCATGATCTGGCTGATTGCTGTCTCTATCGACAGAAAATGGAGTCATGACCAGTGGCCACGAGGATCTCGAGTTGGCGCTCGAAGGTCAGTGCCACCTCGGAGGAAGGGACATCCTGCCTAACCATGGCAACCACCTCAGCTTTCATGTTGGGAACCTGCATGGAGAGCGAGGGGGCACTCGCACGGTCGGAGTAACGGTGCTGTACTTTGGATATAGCCAGGTTCACTTCTTGCAAAATGGAGGTATTCAGCTTGAACACGCGTAAAGCATAACCCCAGCAGCTGTCCCAACTACCACTGCTCCTACAGCAGCCACTACTACTATGGCCTCGGCCATCTTCTGACCTCCTAATCCTCACAGTCGAGCGTCAGCTTGGAGAGCTTTACAGCCTCGCAGTACTCATCAAGACTCATCAGCCTCGTGGATGTCCTGGATGACGTGAGTCTCCCTTTGGTGTATATGCTCGAGTGCCTTGCTGTACTCAAACTTCTCCTTAGACAGCTTCTCCATCGCCTGGATATTACGTTTTCTCTCTACCTCCGCTGCCTCATGATCAGCAAAGCTGAGACCCCAGTTCATCAACACAAACACGCCTTCATTCAAGATTGCGGATGCCATGTCTATACAGGTGATTTAAACTAACCATATAGTCAGCAGGATCTGCAAGCAATGTATGAACCAAAAGCTTTCGAGGATCCAGTTGAGGACTATGATGAGGGCTATGATGAGGATGACTATGATGAGGACGAGGACAATGATGAGGATGCCAATGATGAGGACGCCTATGATGAGGACTATGATGGTGATGATGTAGAGCCAGAATCTCGGTGACTAATCCACAGAGCCAAGGGAATTTATCGTATGTACATGAATGATTCTCTTGGCTCACTAGCGACAGTTGGGGCTCTGATTACTCTGTTCATGACGAAGGCTGGCGAGACAGTCCGCAAAATCGCCAACAATGCTCCCATGGACTTGAGAAGATCTCTGAGGCTATTCCAGCCATCACCTCGGGGGTAGGCACATTCTTTGGCATTGCCAGTGCAGGCTCCAATATGTTGCAATAGCACTCGCAGTCATCTGGGCTGCTGAACATTTAAGACGTGCTATATAGGATAGCTTCTCTGCATGATCTCGTCAAGTCTCTTAGCTGGCAAGCCTTTGTCAATAAGCTTCCTTTCAGTGATGGCGCCAGTGCTACAGAGATTAGACAGCAGTGTTCACTGGTATTCAAAGAGGTGTTCATCGATGGTCGGATGAATGATGGTCATCTGTTCGTCTGTCTAGAGTTTGCGCGAGCTGTACAGGAGAGGACAGGATTCAATGTCAGTGATGAAATTCGACAGCCTCTCTTGAAGATCTCTATTAATGGCCCGGCAGCTATTATCGCGAGCCTCACCAGCTGCTCGAGACTGCACGTCGCAAGGGTCATAGATTCACATTGGAGATGGTTAGCCAGTGGCTGACAAGACAGGTGATGTGGCAGATCTACAGACCTCATCCACGGCACATTCAGAATGCACACTTCGATGAACCTGTCCTGAACAGAGTCCATCAGGCTGATGTGCTGTTCCTTCCACATAATCGGGACTGTTCCAGAGAAACATGCAAGACCGACAAGTACCGACAAGTACCAAAATCCCCTCCAGTGGCCAGAGTTGCTGCAAGTGGATGAGGGTAAGGAGTTTGGAGGTGAAACTGTAGCCCTCATGCAGAAACATGGTGTGGTGATTAGGCGAGACGAGGTGGGACATCACCGTGCCCAGGCTATCGTCGATCGCTGAAACTAGACACTGGCAGCGAGGCTGTTCCCACATCAGTATGCCCAGGAGATGGCTGTCTCAGCGGGCAGTTGTTCCAGGGTATGGGTGAGAGGGTTGCCCATTGTGGTGGAGAGATCCAATGCTGAAGTTACTAGGCTGATAGGACAGAAACCAGTCAAGGTCGTTCACCAATCCTCTGTGGCCCAACCTCGATGTCAATCATGCTCGGAGTATAGACTTCCATCCGATTCCCTGGTTCAGTATTTGTATGAGTCTGGCGAGTTGGAGGGTGGGTGTAGGTGGGTGACTGACCCCAACTGGTCAATAGATGTACACAAGATTGACAAGTATGTGGAGACGGCTGGACAGCCTACGCTGTACTACCTGGCACAGTCGGAGAGCAGTCCTAGGTGACCATTTGTACGAGAGGAGCTTCACCTGGTCCAAACAGACACCCAGCTACCTTCACCCCAGAGAGTAGAAACCGTCCACTGGCTGTCAGTTGAACATGTCACATGATGCTCATACCAGCAGCTCTTCGATGAAAGCATCCATTGGAGTGATGGCATCCTTGTGACCATACACCACGGTGTGAATACCATTGGGAGCACTCCATCACTTTGTGCCTGAGAGGCTGAGACTTGTTTTGGTCTGGTGGATCCAGTAGAGGTGGTGACCCTCACTTCGCAGCATGTTCATACCATGGTGGAAGACCTTTCGCTCGAAGAGGCATTTCTTGTACTGCTCATGGCGAATCTGTCTAACCACAGCCCTACGCAACCCTTTGCCTTCTTGACTTCCTGCTCATTCAACCGTTTGATGGAGTACATCTTCTGGTGCAGGACAACAAACATTCATCCTTAATCTTGCCCAGGACCTTCTTGGAAGTACTGTGTAGCAGGTGTGTTAATGGGTAGTCGCTTGTGTCATAGAGGTCGCTCCTCGCAGTCATGTCAGTGTAGATGTCCTCTGTCTGAACCTCCAGCATGTGTCAGTGTACAGGAGCTTACAGTTGGCACCATATAGTCGCTTCAGCTCGTTGTAGTAGAAGTCATACATGAGGTGCTTCGAGAGGTCCAGGATGGACATTCCCACATAGACCTTGCAGTTCAGCAGCAGGCTTGTCTTGTACATGTGGAGAGCAGATAGATCATCATCGAACACCTTCGCCTGGGAGAAGCTGGGCTTGGCTATTAGGTGGCGCAGCCTGTCCTCCTCAGACGACCACACTAGCTTGACATCCACTTGCTTGCGCATGTTCTTCATGATCTTAACAAAGACAGCATTATTCATCCGCTTGTAGAGATCCTGCTCAAAGTCGTTGTTGGCCTTCTTATGGCGCTCTGTGTTGAGTCGAATGTAAGGCTCCATCCACGGCGACCAACTGAAGTGTAGAACTATGTGCACCTTCTTCAACCTTATACACAGGCTGAGGTAGAGCTTCAGGTTGCGGTAGTGGAAAATGTACTGTTCTTTGTCTCTCCAGTTAGGCACCAGTTTTGCTGTTGCCGTCTCTGCTATTGACTGGCCCAGTGCACACTGATATTCTGAGAGCCACTCTGCCTTCACCTTCATCCATTCAGGTGCCAGCGGGTAGGCATTGTGCATGTCATGCAGCTCTTGTGGGTACTCAAGTTCAACCTCTAGGATGTAGCCCTTTTCATCATCATCAGGATGTTGGGTAATCTCTTTGACATCAATATCCCCCACCCTCTCAACAATCTCTATGGCTGGGCAATGAGCCAACACCTACCGACTGGGGGGAGTCGGTAGGTGTTGGCTCATTGCCCAGCCATAGAGATTGTTGGCTATTATGAATTAAAGCCAGCTGTGTATACGTTGTTTGCCTTAGCACAGCGTTTGCTGACCATTGATACACCACCTCTGAGTCCTTTCTCTATGAAGAGATGCATGTCGTAGTCAGTGATGAGCTCCAGCTCCACACCTGTCTTATTTAGAAGTGCATCCCAGCTCAAGAATGGGCTTGTTTGTGTAATAGTGTGCTGGGTCCAGAAGATACTGCTGGAGGCATGTGATGCGGAAGTTCTCAAAGGCATCTGCAAGGAGCAGAGTGTCAGACCGCAGATAGAGGTCATGATAGTCTCCCATGGTCTGGCAGTCGAACTGGGCCCAGACAGCCTGTGCATGGTTGTAGTCGCTGTCAGATATTTCCCTGCCAGAGAGTTTACTGTAGAAGGCAGCTTGAAGTGGAAGAGAGGTCTCATTGAAACGGTGCCACCCATCCATGTGCTCATAGGGGTATACACCCTTGCGGAGCAGGAGCTCATGCTTGGCGGTGCTAGGTTCATACAGTTTTGTAAGTGGGAATGTTGTGGAACTAGCTACCAGCTTGTCAAGTGATGCTGGGAGGAACTAGGCCGAGTCGACGGAGGCTGAAGGAGATGTACTTCTCCATATTGTTGGGGATGCAGTTGATCTGTCCCTCTGTTTGGGAGATGGCCTGCATGATGAGGTGAGAATCATACCCACGCAGGTTGTGGAACACGACCGGGATGGTGGTGGCCCTAGGGTTGAGGTGCAGCTTTAGATTACACGCATTGTGTGCTGCTCCCCAGTAGAGACCAGTGATGTGGCAGTGATCTCTGACACTGTCCCCATCTAATGGTCTGTCACTGACACCATCACAGCAGACCACAATGTATGAGAACCCACAGATCTCATGGTGTTGTGTTTTCTGTGTGCTGCTCTGAGGCGGATTCGTCTCTGGCCCCTCAATCTTGGCTGTTAAGGCTTCAAAGTCGACATAGATGATGAATGGCACCTTGAGGTGCTTGTGGTAGTTGGTGAAATGTCCTCTGTAGGTATTCTTATGCGCATTGGTCTGTCAGTGATGCCGCAGCACTACGGTCTGTGCTTGATGAGGTCTTCGCGAGAATAACAGTGGAGACACCGGATTGTCCCTCATTTCCTGGACTATAGCATCAAAAAACCTGTCGATATCCTCATCTGTGAACTTGAGTGAGGTTTCTAGCTCTGGGTGGGGGGGGCCTCTCGGAAAGGAGAGCTGGGGTTGGCTTCTCGGGAGTGGTTGGTAACTTCCTGCATGGGGCTGGGGGTTGCCTCTCGGGAGTGGTTGGTAGCTTCCTGCGTGGGGTTGGGGTTGGCTTCTTGGGAGGGAGAGCTTCCAGATTCTCGGCATAAGTGGTATGGCTAATAAGCCCCTGCTGCAACAATCTCGCCAGATTTTGAAGTACTTCATCAATGTCCATAACAGATGTGTGTACCTATCCAGTTGCATTTCTCTAATATGGGTTTTTTCGATGGTATCACATGCTGGTGGGGGCCGGCCTAGGGGTGGGGACCAGCCTTGGGGTGGTGGGGGGGGGGGGGAGGTTACAGACAGACAGATGCAGACAGACCACTGACAGACTGTTCACAAAACAAGTTGTACAGCATGCTCTACTACCTGACAATACTGTTTACATTTACTACAGCCTATTAAAATTAAATATATAACGAGATTTGAACCGCCAATTTTAAAGTGTAATTCGACATATAACGAATAATGCCTCAGCCATCTCGGCCATACATGCATTAACAAAAATGACCTAGATTTAGCTGATAACCTGTTATGCGCTATCTATGAAATGAAATTAAAATCCTGTTAGGAAAAAATCTTTACACATATTATAGATTGCTGTAATATCCTTGTCTATGTCTATATCTTTTGCATCAGTATTGTCGTTTGTAGGTGTTTTATGAGGATAGTATTAATTCGGTAAGAACTGTAGTGTGTGTAATTCTTTATGTGATTGGGAGTAATATTTCACGAATTCGCACCGGTTTCACAGAGCAGAGGGAATATATGCATACAGATTGCCATCATTAATGCCAGTAAGCATACATATATACACATTATAGACTGCTGTAGACTGTTGTCAATAATTTCAAAATGTAGTTATCAGTGCGTTATCAGTCCGATTGATCTGTTTGCTATTATTGCACAACAATTCATAAAGATAAATGTCATTATTTGTGGGCTAGTTATCGGTTCTCTGTTGGCTCAATTCATAACAGCGCTGAAATAAACCATGGTTCAAATCTCTCAAAAGACCTCAGCTAGATGGTACCCATTTTTGAAACAAAACTCAAAGGGTACACACTAGTGTAGGGGTACAATGACTAGAAATAGGAGCAATGGGAACCACATAAAAACCCCGCAGGAAAGACAGAAGATGGAGAGAGAAAGAGGCTGGCCAGAGGCCGGCGATAATGCGGTGGTTCTCCCGGACAGCTGGGTATGGGGTTTCTATAGTAGGTTTTTTCTTTGCTGCAACGTTATCATGCCTCTGTTCTGACAGCTCACCTCCCTCCTGTAGCTGCCGATTGGTGATCCTCTGTTCTGACAGCCCTCTGTTCTGACAGACCTACTAATCTACTACTGACCAGACGAGATATATTAACGAAGCTCGATGACTGCTATTCTGGAGCTTTTAAAATGATAATTCTTTGTTTAAAAAATCAATTTTATATTTTCATATTGGAATCTAAAATTGAATGTTTTCTGAACGGAAAGCGATCATTCGGTATTAAGTCAAATTTATTAAATATTGTCGGAAACGCATCTTCAGAAAGATAATTGTCTGAGTAACATTATTCTGGCCTGCAATTATCTGAGTAACATTATTCTGGCCTGCAATTGTCTGAGTAACATTATTCTGGCCTGCAATTGTTTGAGTAACATTATTCTGGCCTGCAATTGTCTGAATAACATTATTCGGGCCTGCAATTGTCTGAGTAACATTATTCTGGCCTGCAATTGTCTGAGTAACATTATTCTGGCCTGCAATTGTCTGAGTAACATTATTCTGGCCTGCAATTGTCTGAGTAAAATTATTCTGGCTTGCAATTGTCTGAGTAACATTATTCTGGCCTGCAATTGTCTAAGTAACATTATTCTGGCCTGCAATTGTCTGAGTAACATTATTCTGGCCTGCAATTGTCTGAGTAACATTATTCTGGCCTGCAATTGTCTGAATAACATTATTCGGGCCTGCAATTGTCTGAGTAACATTATTCTGGCCTGAAATTGTCTGAATAACATTATTCTGGCCTGAAATTGTCTGAGTAACATTATTCTGGTCTGCAATTGTCTGAGTAACATTATTCTGGCCTGCAATTGTCTGAGTAACATTATTCTGGCCTGCAATTGTCTGAGTAACATTATTCTGGCCTGCAATTGTCTGAGTAACATTATTCTGGCCTGCAATTGTCTGAGTAACATTATTCTGGCCTGCAATTGTCTGAGTAACATTATTCTGGCCTGCAATTGTCTGAATAACATTATTCGGGCCTGTAATTGTCTGAGTAGCATTATTCTGGCCTGAAATTGTATGAATAACATTATTCTGGCCTGTAATTGTCTGAATAACATTATTCTGGCCTGCAATTGTCTGAGTAACATTATTCTGGCCTGCAATTGTCTGAGTAACATTATTCTGGCCTGAAATTGTCTGAGTAACATTATTCTGGTCTGCAATTGTCTGAGTAACATTATTCTGGCCTGCAATTGTCTGAGTAACATTATTCTGGCCTGTAATTGTCTGAGTAACATTATTCTGGCCTGCAATTGTCTGAGTAACATTAATCTGGCCTGCAATTGTCTGAGTAACATTATTCTGGCCTGCAATTGTCTGAGTAACATTATTCTGGCCTGTAATTGTCTGAGTAACATTATTCTGGCCTGCAATTGTCTGAGTAACATTAATCTGGCCTGCAATTGTCTGAGTAACATTATTCTGGCCTGCAATTGTCTGAGTAACATTATTCTGGCCTGCAATTGTCTGAGTAACATTATTCTGGCCTGCAATTGTCTGAGTAACATTATTCTGGCCTGCAATTGTCTGAGTAACATTATTATGGCCTGCAATTATCTGAGTAACATTATTCTGGCCTGCAATTGTCTGAGTAACATTATTTTGGCCTGCAATTGTCTGAGTAACATTATTCTGGCCTGCAATTGTCTGAGTAAAATTATTCTGGCCTGCAATTGTCTGAGTAACATTATTCTGGCCAGCAATTGTCTGAGTAACATTATTCTGGCCTGCAATTGTCTGAGTAACATTATTCTGGCCTGCAATTGTCTGAATAACATTATTCAGGCCTGCAATTGTCTGCGTAACATTATTCTGGCCTGAAATTGTCTGAATAACATTATTCTGGCCTGTAATTGTCTGAATAACATTATTCTGACCTGCAATTGTCTGAGTAACATTATTCTGGACTGCAATTGTCTGAGTAACATTATTCTGGCCTACAAATATCTGAATAACATTATTCTGGCCTATAATTGTCTGAGTAACATCATTCTGGCCTGCAATTATCTGAATAACATTATTCTGGCCTGTAATTTTCTGAGTAACATTATTCTGGCCTGCAATTGTCTGAATAACATTATTCTGGCCTGCAATTGTCTGAGTAACATTATTCTGGCCTGCAATTGTCTGAGTAACATTATTCTGGCTTGCATTTGTCTGGGTAACATTATTCTGGCCTGCAATTGTCTGAGTAACATTATTCTGGCCTGCAATTGTCTAAGTAACATTGTTCTGGCTTGCAATTGTCTGAGTAACATTATTCTGGCCTGCAATTGTCTGAGTAACATTATTCTGGCTTGCAATTGTCTGAGTAACATTATTCTGGCTTGCAATTGTCTAAGTAACATTGTTCTGGCTTGCAATTGTCTGAGTAACATTATTCTGGCCTGCAATTGTCTGAGTAACATTATTCTGGCTTGCAATTGTCTAAGTAACATTGTTCTGGCTTGCAATTGTCTGAGTAACATTATTCTGGCCTGCAATTGTCTGAGTAACATTATTCTGGCTTGCAATTGTCTGAGTAACATTATTCTGGCTTGCAATTGTCTAAGTAACATTGTTCTGGCTTTCAATTGTCTGAGTAACATTATTCTGGCCTGCAATTGTCTGAGTAACATTATTCTGGCTTGCAATTGTCTGAGTAAAATTATTCTGGCCTGCAATTGATGCCCTGAAGTTTATAGAAAGTTTTATTTCTTCAGTCTTATTTAACCTCCCTTTATCACAAACCTGACTAAATGGATCTTTGCAGCTTTAGCTATGCCCGCGCATCTTAGCTATGCCTGCGCATCTCTATAACAGCGCCCAGTCAAATTAGTTTCAAAATATTCAACAGCGTGTTTATTAAATAGCAAAGACATACAATTCGCACAACGTGTCGGACTATTCAGAGTTAAAGTACTGTTAAAGACGGACCAAATAGAATCATTTATGACGTAATGATTATGACGTCATCCTACACGCCGTTTAGCTGATTATGACGTCATATGACGTCAGATGATAGATGGATACTCTAGAAAGGTGAATTGTGCAATGTCTTGATATAGATCACATGGAACGTGTTACGTCAGAGTATGTGATGATGCTCATAAACACCTACTGATGATTTCATAAGATAAAATAGGTGGAATATATAGAAAATATCTTAATGACAACGGGAAATATAGATATCTTAGATGCGAAAACGATCAACAAAAGTATATAATGAAGCAGACGAAGAAAACACGTGGATAAACTAAATACAGACATCGAATATGTTACACTTTTATGCAGAAATAAAGAACACGATTATATTTGCGCCATATTTAACAGCACTGTCATATACTGAAGCCATTACACTGTGCCACTTTGTAACTTTAAATCACCAACTAGGCATTGAAATTCAAAGATGGATTGGAATAGAGATAGAGATGAGAGACTATGCCGTAGATGTAATGCTGTCGAAGATGAGAATCACTTCTTATCTTACTGCCAAAAATTTTACACAGTAAACAACAATGATGAAAAGACAAAAGGGCATCCGAATGCGATAAACCAGTTTTGATTAAATTATGTACGTAGATTAGATTATCAAAGAAGACGAACGTGTAACAGAACACTTATTGCCTGCACCTTTATGCATTTATGTTGAGTGATAAAACCCATAGATCCATCAAGGTGTAGTAATATGGTGTTCGGTGTATTAGGACTAGTTTGACTGGAGGTAATTGCTGCATATTGCAGCAGAAACATCCGGTCTGACTGCCTAAAATACATTCAGCAGTTTATCTGATCACGGTTTTGGAACAGAAACGCATAGACACCATTGTTCTAAGGAGCAATGCACATAATACCATGTTAGCTTTGAAAAGTATTACTCCACCGCCACTATGTGATGTAAAGTTTATAGATTTACCTCCATATGCTGTTGTATAGGCGGGAAGAAATAAAGAGAACTTGAACTTGAGTGAGCAGCATATGCTTCTATTAACCCGTCATCTCCACGCGATCCCATATTAACACAGATGAGCCATGTTCCTAAAAGACCATAGGCAACTTTAATACATGTTTAGCCATGGATAGAAATCATTTGTCAATAGTTGTCATCATAAAACAGATAAAGAATATCACATTATTATAGTTAAACTGTCAAAGACTCATCAGTAAAGTACATTAGTGTACTTAAAGGTGCAGTAAGAAACATCTTCTAGGAAGAGATAAGATGGAGTTGGATGATCGGTGTTGACGTCATAGTTCTAACAGACAATGAAAGTGTACTTATTATAGATCAATAAGAAATGGTAGACTTCATTTTGCGCAATCAGAAATGCATATGCACTAATAAACTTGTTGAAAAGATCATTTTCATAAACAGTTTACTGTGATCACGGGCAGGTGGCACCTGTATCATTCTGAACCTTTATTAGTTTCTTTGGAGAGACGGCTAAGATTCATAAAGATCGTAATTTTACAGTGTGGATGACTTATTGGTGATAACCTCCTTGTATTTTACCATCATGTTCGCATGTTCCTGAACCTGGTAAGTGCCAATGATTGTAAAGGTGATGTTGTCCTTTGTAAACGTAAACTCTCCATTAACTAAGCTTTTGCAATTTTTATTAGCATCAAGGGTCCGTTTTCGCGACTGACCGAGTTACTGATTCTGATGACTTGGTTCAAACTACGAACCAGAAACGCCAAAACGTCTTTTATGCAAATTGGTAAAGCTTGCCGATCGCAATTTCCTGGTAATGTTCTGAACCCTCAAGCATTCTAAATTGAATTAACTTTAGATTAACTTTAGATTCAAATTAAAATTAATTTGATCGTATTTCGATTTACACTTTAATTGTAAATCGCAGACGACCGCATACACTAAAATATTGGCAAGATTTCGGCATTCAAACAAGTTGTAAAATTTACCTGGGCGCCACCATCTTGAAATTTACAAACCAATAACCATTGGTAACAACGAGCCGAAATCAAAACATGGTTCCTGGGTCGACGAACCGCAACAGTAAATAGGTCACGTTCACTTCCGTAACATCAAATCTAATGAACCACTTACCATGGCGAAAATAACCCCCAGCTTGTGCAATGTGTGCACATCCGATCAATTCCAGGATGTTTCCAGCATAGACAAATCTGTTGTGACAAAGAGATATGTAGATAGGTCTTTCAAGTGTGTCATGTGCATGAAGAAATCAGTTAATATGACTCTCCACTTGACATTCAGCTGAACAATAACATATTACATGTAGATTCGTAGCCATTTGTTCTTCGGAGCTGATTCATCTCTCTTGTCAAACTCAGCTAGCTGTTGCTCCAAGTTCATGCTTTCAATGACATTCAGCAGATTCTGGTGAGAATCTTCAATTTGTGTCATCTTTTGCTCTGCGTCTCCAACTCTATGTGCGAGAACTAAACTCTCTAAGCTGTTGATCAGAACTTCAAGCACTGACGGTTTCTTTCTGTAGAATTTTTCGATCTAAAGATTAAATAATACATGCAGTTTAATTCACGTACAACAACGGCATGATTGTGGAGGCCGCCGCTTATAATCTGGTTGACGGTTCCACTGCTGTAGAAGACGACGCACGTTTCATCCGGAACACTGTTCTCAACAGTCGTTTCCAAACATATGACTGCACATAACGTTATATTAGCCGGCACCAGGCAGCAGCCGCCATTTTTCTGTATACTGCTGTCTGCGATACTCGAGTTTCAGTGCACTTTATAGACACCCACGCCCACTGTCGCCAATAATGTACTACAACTATTTGGGCATGCAATGACAATGAACTGGTACGCATCTCCATGCATAGTTTTCCATCCATGTACTGGTGCGTTGATTATAGACAAGCTGCAGCTCTCGTCAGTAAGTCACATAATAACACGCACATATCATGCAACATCTACAGCCATATTTTACTAGTACTGTGTCTAACTAATTAATAAAATAAACAGACGTTGATTAACATATTTTCGGTAAAGAGCTATCTTTCTTTCAGAGTTCCTTCATTTCGGCCAGCCTTCTCTCCAGCTTATATGGCGGAACAACATCCTGTGCTAAAATTCGTAGATAAAACATAACCAAGATGGATGAGTTCTCAAAGAAAGGCGACTCACACCCATATTAAATTAATTCACCTTTCCAGAGTATGATCCAGCTATCATCTGACGTCATATGACGTCATAATCAGCTAAGTGGCGTGTGAGATGACGTCAAAATCATTACGTCATAAATTAACTCTTAATAGTCCGACACGTTGTACGAATTGTATATGTCTCTACTATTTAATAAACATGCTGTTGAATATTTTGAAACTAATTTGACTGGACGTTGTTGCTGTCATAGGCAGAAACAGCGCCCAGTCAAATTAGTTCCAAAATATCCAATAGCTTACCTGTATAGTTTTCTAGAAATGGATAGTCAGGGAATTCAGAGATCCATCGATCCCAATACAAGCGAGGTGTGGGTGGAGCTTAGCTAGAAATGGGCGGGGCATAGCCAAACATGGAAAGGTCCATTAACTTCGGTTACTTAGCTTTTTAATGAGAATGGCTCAAATTAGGACGCGTTATGCCGTGCTATTGTAAATTTCTAAGAGAAAAAAATCTCGCTAAAATGATATTGCTAAAGTACGTAATAGAGTATAAAAAGTATCCCATTTTTACCACAAACAAAATGAATAAAGAATACAAGGTATTGTCGTCTGTTAAGTATTGACCAAAATAGGCGCTAACGGCGGTCATCCCGAAAGACAAGTTAAATAGCTGGATGTGGCTGTGTGAAATATCAACCTCACAATAACACTATCAAATTGCCTTGGTCTTCAAACTTTGGGTATAACCACTGGATTGAGGATCATGGCTCATTTGATTAGCGAGATATTGTCTAAATATATATCCACGATGGCGACACGTGCGAACTGGAATTGTAGCACATTGGGATATGTTCTAACCGAATATGGCCAAAGTCTAACTGAAGCAAAGAGCGCAGTGCTATCAGAATTTATATAAAGTCCCAGATTACAATATGCTCAAATCAGAATCTAGATCGCCGAAGAATACGTGCGACGCGCAATAGACCACCAGACAGCGCGGTAGGCTGTCCGACCAACCGACAGACTGACCAACAGACCGACTGACGACTTATGGTAGTTGCAAGTCGCAACTAAGTTAAAGGCCAAAATCACCCAAGGACCAACACACACGTCGGGAGGCACTAGATTGAGCGCCCCTCCATTCTCTATTTAAGTATTTTATGAGACAAAATGAAAAGGAATCATCCGTTATTGTTTAATCCCATACCTGTTGCAATGGATTACTCCAATGTGTCGATCAAGTATATGACGTCATAATCAATTTCGTCACATGTAGGCTGACATTCTATTAAATACGTTTGAAAACAGCACAAGTCAAAATAGTTTCCAAATATTCAACAGCTTACCTGTATTGCTTTCTGGAAATTGAGATTCAGGGAGTTGTGGGTTCGGTCGATTCCAACATGGGCAAAGTGTGGGTGGAGCTTAGCTAGAGATGGGCGGGGCATAGCTAAAACTAGATTCATCCATTGTTGATAACCTTGTGACATTGCATGGTATCAAGCAAACTTTCTTCCATTGTTTAGTCTATTAAATTGTTATCCAGTAGTTATCCAGTAGTTATCCAGGAGTCATCCAGTAGATATCCAGTAGTTATCCAGTAGCAATCCAGTAGTTATCCAGTAGTTATCCAGTACTTGCCCAGTACTTATTCAGTAGTTATCCAGTACTTATCCAGTACTTATCCAGTACTTATCCAGTACTTATTCAGTAGTTATTCAGTAGTTATCCAGTAGCTATCCAGTAGCTATCCAGTAGTTACCCAGTAGTTATCCAGTAGTTATCCAGTACTTATCCAGTAGTTATCCAGTACTTATCCGGTAGTTATCCAGTACTTATCCAGTAGTTATCCAGTACTTATCCAGTACTTATCCAGTAGTTATTCAGTAGTTATTCAGTAGTTATTCAGTAGTTATTCAGTAGTTATCCAGTAGTTATTCAGTAGTTATCCAGTAGTTATTCAGTAGTTATCCAGTACTTATCCAGTAGTGATTCAGTAGTTATTCAATAGTTATCCAGTAGTTATTCAGTAGTTATCCAGTAGCTATCCAGTACTTATCCAGTACTTATCCAGTAGTTATTCAGTAGTTATCCAGTAGCTATCCAGTACTTATCCAGTACTTATCCGGTAGTTATTCAGCAGTTATTCAGTAGTTATCCAGTACTTATCCGGTAGTTATTCAGTAGTTATTCAGTAGTTATCCAGTAGTTATCTAGTAGTTATCCAGTAATAAGCCAGTAGTTATCCAGTAGTTATCCAGTAGTTATCCAGTACTAATCCAGTAGTGATTCAGTAGTTATTCAGTAGTTATCCAGTAGTTATTCAGTAGTTATCCAGTAGCTATCCAGTACTTATCCAGTACTTATCCAGTAGTTATTCAGTAGTTATTCAGTAGTTATCCAGTAGTTATCCAGCAGTTATCCAGTGGTTATCCAGTAGTTATCCAGTACTTATCCAGTACTTATCCAATAGTTATCCAGTATTTATCCAGTACTTATCCAGTAGTTATTCAGTAGTTATTCAGTAGTTATCCAGTAGTCTCGATAGGTTAGTAATTTGTGCCCTGAATTGTCAATTTCAAGACAAATATACAAGTAACCTGTTGAATATTTTGAAACTAATTTGACTAGGCGCTGATTCTGCCAGAGTCAAATTAATTCCAAAATATTCAACATAATTATTAAATTGCAAATGAGTGTTCAAATTGTGCTCCTCAGGTGCAAGTCGTTACTCAGGTGTACGGTGTTGCTCAGGTGCATGGCATTACTCAGGTGCAAGTCGTTAGGACCAATATCTAAATGATAACGGAAGCGGGTATTATAAATGACATCAGTTGTTGATTCCATTTATGCGAGCTAACCAACGCCCGCATCGACACCGTTTTGTTAACATCATGGTCAGTCTCAAAAGTTTTATGTTGTAAATAATTTCATAAACGTTTTCAAGATATGGTAAGCCGTTTTATTAGCAGTTTACAATAAAATAGCACACTTACTAACAGAGCGTCTTAGTACGTGTAATTATTTCTGCCGTTATCATTTGGACATTGATCTTTAGGCCGATATTATATGTATATTCGCGGAAATATGAAATTGAATATTGCTCTTGCGCCGTTGACCAACGGCCGCGCCGATATCCAAATAGATATTTGTCTTGCGCGAGCAGATGTAGCAGGTGACCTGCGTTTGCGATGACGATGTATGTATACTAACTATTCAAAGGCTATCTAAACAATGACTGACCCTAAATTACTAGCCTGTATATCATCAGTACAAACCCACAGCTTACCTAGAATTGAGAGAGTTTATTCAGGGAATATGATGTCTACGTATGTCTAAGTTTATCTGTGCAGGGATCCTGTAAACATCGCGTGTGCCAATTAGTGCTTCATTCCAGCTAAATCATGGCCAATTCACGGCACAAGCAACAGATAATGTTTCACGTTTAGCACAACACAGCTGACATATTTACAAGAACTAATTTCTACAAGACGACGACTTGTCATTCAGGCACTTACACTAAATATGAAAACATTTACATTCTAAATCCATCAACGAATACATGTATTCCATTGACGTATTAGTCATTACGGAACATGGGTGAATCAAGGGACAATTGTTATCGAAGTTGCTGAATCGATATAATATATTGTGTAAATGGTTCTGAGTGGTTGATTAGACATCAAGCCACTATATTATTTTTTCCCCTTAAATTCAAACAACTGTTAATAAAATTTGCATTTTATTTCTTTAATTGAAATACATTAAAGGAACAAGGAAAACTAACTTTCTCTAAGACAGTTATGTAATAGTGTGAATGGACCTTTCCATTTTTAGCTATGCCCCGCCCATCACTAGCTAAGCTCCACCCACACCTCGACGTGTTGGGATTGATCGATCCCCGAATGCCCTAGCTATCAATTTTCTGAAAACTATGCAGGGAAGCTGTTGAATATTTTGTAACTAATTTGACTGGGTGCTGTTGCTGCCTATGGCAGCAACAGCGCCCAGTCAAATTAGTTTCAAAATATTCAACAGAATATTTATTAAATAGTAAAAGCAAACAATTTGTACAACAACGCATAGACCGTCTTCAAATATGCGTTCGTAACGTCCTTATCGGCGTCATTCATGACGTCATTCATTATGATGCCATTGTACACATCACGCAGTTCATTATGATGTAATGTAATGGGTGGGTACTCTGGAAAAGTGAATTGGCAGAGAGATCCCAGACAAAACTTTTGCGGAATAAATCATGAAATTATTTTAAATTATCGCCCTCAGAAAAGCCCCTGGGGTAAGGTTAAATGAACCGAATAGTTGGTGATAGTTTGTGATAAGTTTGAGCCACTTAAGAAATTACTGGCTTGAGGCTTCCGTCAAACACGCGTGACTCAATTAGAAAGTGCTACTTTCCAGGCAAAATTCTGACATGCCAGTCGATAGTTATTCAGTTAAAAGTCGTCACTCGGATTGATTTGATTGGCTGCGTTTGAATTGCTGCCTTAACGCAATAATTATGACTGTTATAAGCCGTAAAATACACAAGAGCCATACCATGCCCGCCAGGAACAACTGTCTAGAACCCCCGACAACGCAATGGCATCCACAGGAAAACGTTAAGGAAACACTCTCTTTCTGGAGAAACATCGTTAGTTATTACCAAGCAGCAAACGGGAAAGGTTAGCCTCAAGCTAAAACCAGATCTCCTCTCCTATTGCTATATTATCGTACACGAACAAAAAACTCGCGCGCACACAGACATGTCAGGAAACTGTTTGGTATTTTAGCAAGAGAAACGTTTATAATTTTCTTTCTCATATAACTGATGTTAGCTGTCATTAGCATCGTGTCAGCCCATCTTGTCAATGTTATGTAGCAACCAGCTGGTCACCATTTGTACCGTCTCTCACCGATTCTATTTACTATAACACACTTCAAAACAATGATTAAGAATACTATAAACTAATAGAATTATTCCATCGCCACCTTTCGCCAATGCTCACTAACATCCAAAAACATAAACATACATTTTGACATGTTTCTACATTTATACCATCGTTATCAATGGTTACTAATTCCCAGTAAACTCTTATTGATTTAAGGAAATACGACCATCTTTCTCCCTCTCCCAACTCTCCCTCTCTCCCTTCCCCATCCCACTTTCCACCACCCACCCACCCTCCATTCCTCCCACCCTCCCTTCCTCTCACCCTCCCTCTCCCCCTTTCCCATCTCCCATCCGCCTGCTTCTCTCCCTTCCTCCTTCCATCCCTCCTTCCACCATCCATCCATCCATCCATCCATCCATCCATCAATCCATCCATCCATCCATCCACCACCCATACCACAGACCCACCATCCACCCATCCGTCCATCCATCCATTCATCCACCCATCAGTTTGCCCTCCCTTTCTCCCTCCCTCCCTCCCTCTCTCTCACGCACGCACGCACGCACGCACGCACGCACGCACGCACGCACGCACGCACGCACGCACGCACGCACGCACGCACGCACGCACGCACGCACGCACGCACGCACATGACACACACACACACATCGTCTTTTAGCTTTGTAACCAAATATAGTTGATAGGCAATCTGTCTATGTGCGTGATGGTCCATGTGCATCTTGGTGTGTGGAGCACTGCCCGTATTCTTGAAAGAAGAACCAATTATATCGAGTTAAATTGAATTGGACAGGTTTCAAATGTTTCAAACATCAATGACATTACCAGAACCATTTCTATTGTTTATTCATGGATATGACTAAATTGTGTAAGTTCCTTGGTCGCCCATCTCTTAGATATAGCATCACTTGTCTACCATAGCTACAAGAGATACTGAGCTTATTTTGCCGCTA
Source organism: Chaetoderma sp. LZ-2023a (assembly GCA_034401795.1). NCBI lineage: Eukaryota > Metazoa > Mollusca > Caudofoveata > Chaetodermatida > Chaetodermatidae > Chaetoderma > Chaetoderma sp. LZ-2023a. Next base: position 29,575,874 of record CM067373.1, on the reverse strand, counting down.
ATGAAAAAATTATCTAGTGAAAAATAAATCATAGAATAAATTTATTGCAGAAGATATTTGGATGTGGAACCCATGCGCATGGTATATCATCCTTTGTTAGGCTCTTTTTTGTGTTAGGAGAAGGTGTTTTTTCTGTTAGGAGAAGGTGTTTTTGCTGTTAGGAGAAGGTGTTTTTTCTGTTAGGAGAAGGTGTTTTTTCTGTTAGGAGAAGGTGTTTTTGTGTTGTTAGGAGGTGTTTTTGCTGTTAGGAGAAGGTGTTTTTTCTGTTAGGAGAAGGTGTTTTTCTGTTAGGAGAAGGTGTTTTTTTCTGTTAGGAGAAGGTGTTTTTTCTGTTAGGAGAAGGTGTTTTTGCTGTTAGAAGGTGTTTTTGCTGTTAGGATGTGTTTTTGCTGTTAGGTGTTTTTGCTGTTAGGATGTGTTTTTGCTGTTAGGATGTGTTTTTGCTGTTAGGAGGTGTTTTTGCTGTTAGGAGGTGTCTTAGTGTTAGTAGAAGGTGTTTTTGTTAAAAGAGAAATAATATAGTACTTTTTTTGGCATTGGGAACAATTTTGAAACATCGTTTTTCAAGCTTATGCCTCAAAACATATTGGATGTAATAATTATCAGTAAAGTTCACATTCCGATCAATGAAACTAAACCCGCATTTGCATAATATCTAACTTCTGCCCATACCATGAAACATGGCGCGAAACTGTCACGTTCAACTTTTCCATATCAATTTGTTCTTTTTTTACCTAATAGTCTCCATTTTCCCCATTATTGCCAACTAAATAAAATATAGCCTCGACTTTGGTGACATATTTTGAGAATTTATGCAACACACCTTTCCTGTTTCGCCTTGATGAAACTGTTTATGACGTTATTTACCTGGATATATTTCTTCTAAGGATGCCATAAGACACACCAGCATTGAGAGCCTTGGAATTCGCCATACTCGGAGACAGCAAATACAAAGCCATGAGAGGACGTCATTGCATAAATCTGCTAAGCGTGCTACGAGGTGACCTCAAGAAAACAGGACTCGGTACACTCAAGTCAAGAATGGACCTGAGGAAGCCAAGCATTTCGGCTGTGAACAAGAGACAGTGGGCATAAGCGAAGAAGGGCTGATTGCATTGTAGAATGCTTCTACTACAACAGCCGCAGAATACAGTAATGATACATACATACATATATTTCTCATCTCATGTTGTGTTGGCGAGTTGATAAGTGCAGTCGTTCTCTTGACCTTTTCTATTACTTTAACTTTGATTCTACATTTCTTTCGTCTTTGATTTTTATAAAGTGACCGTTTTCCAGGTGTAGTTTTGATTCGCCAATCTTCTTTTCCCCCAACATTATTCGTTACTCCATAGATGATTCTTACGCTAACATTGATATTTCTCTCCGAATGCACATTTCTGATCATTGACGGCTTCACTTGCCTCCAATAGATGGATAAGAATCCCTTCTATTTGTTCTTTCGCTTATTTTATATCTCGGCATAGCGAACTTTTCAAAAATAACTATGACCGTGCATAAATGATTGGTCGTGACTTTGAGAAAAGGTATTATGTTGCGTGACGAATTTTCTTAATCAGCGTTGACCAGAAATCAATCAAGTTTGTGATAAAATAAGGTGTGGCAACAGCGACCAGTGTTGGTCATCATGACAACAGTCACCGGAGTCATGATCCCCGTGACAACAGCAAGCAGAGTTATGCTCACCTTGACAACGGCCAGCAGAGTCGTGATCACCATGCCAACAGTCACCAGAATAACGATCACAATAACCACAGCCAGCAGATTAGTGATCACCATGACACCAGCCACCAGAGTTATGATCCCCGTGACAACATCAAGCAGAGTTATGCTCACCTTGACAACGGCCAGCAGAGTCGTGATCACCATGCCAACAGTCACCAGAATAACGATCACAATCACTACAGCCACCAGATTAGTGATCACCCTGACAGCAGCCTCCAGAGTCATGATCATCATGACGATAGCCACCAGAAGACCACGACAGCACTCGACATAGGCATGGTCACCATGATAGCATCCATGATGGCCCCGATGTAGCTCCATTGCGCCACTGATGGCACTGATGTAGCTCCATTGTGCGACTGATGGACCTGATGTAGCTTCATTGTGCCGCTGATGGACCTGGTGTGGCTTCATTGTGTCACTGGTGGCCCTGAAGTATCTTCATTGTGTCACTGAGGGCCTGATGTAGCTTGGTTGTGTCACGGAGGACCTGATATAGCTTCATTGTGCCACTGACGGACCTAATGTAGCTTCATTGTGCCACTGGTGGACCTGATGTAGCTTCATTGTGCCACTGGTGTCCCTGATTTAGCTTCAGTGTGTCACTGGAGGCCCTGAGGTAGCTTCATTGTGCCACTGATGGATCTGATGTAGCTTCATTGTGTCACTGGCGGCCCTGATGTAGCTTCATTGCGCCACTGACGGCCCTGATGTAGATTCATTGTGTCACTTGTGGCCCTGTTGTAGCATCATTGTATTACTGATGGCCCTGATGTAGCTCCATTGTGCCACTGGTGTCCCTGATGTAGCTTCATTGGGTCACTCATTGACCAGATGTAACTTCATTGTGTCACTGAGGACCTGATGTAGCTTCACTCTGTCACTGAGGACATGAGGTAGCTTTATATGTCACTGAGGACCTGATGTAGCTTCATTCTGTCACTGAGGACATGACGTAGCTTCATATGTCACTGCGGACCTGATGTAGTTTCATTGTGGCACTGAAGGACCTGATGTAGCTTCATTGTGCGACTAATGGGCGTGATCTAGTTCATCGTGCCACTGATGACCCTGATGTAACTTCATTGTGCCACTGATGGACTTGATGTAGCGTCATCGTGCCCCTGATGGCCCTTATGTGGCTTCAATGTGTCAGTGGTGGCCCTGATGTAGCTTCATTGTATCACTGATGGCCCTGATGTAGTTTCATTGTGCCACGCGTGGCTCTGATGTAGCTTCATTGTGCCACTGGTGGCCCTGATGTAGCTTCATTCCCCCCACTGACGGGCCTGATGTAGTTTCATTGTGTCACTGAAGAGCTGATGTAGCTTCATTGCGTGACTGAGGACCTGATGTAACTTCATTGGGCCACTGGTGGCCCTGATGTAGCTTCATTGCGCGACTGATGGACCTGATATAGCTTAATTGCGCCAATGATCGCCCAGATGTAGCTCCATTCTGCCACTGGTGGCCCTGGTGTGGCATCGTTGCCACTGATGGAGCTGATGTAGTTTCATTGCGCCACTGACAGTCCTGATGTAGCTTCATTGCCACTATGACCCTGATGTAGCCTCATTGCGCCACTGACGGACCTGATGTAGCTTCATTGCCTCTGACGGACCTGACGTAGCTTCGTTGTGCCATTGAGAACCTGATGTAGCCTCATTGCGCCACTGACGGACCTGACGTAGCTTCGTTGTGCCATTGAGAACCTGATGTAGCCTCATTGCGCCACTGATGGACTTGCTGTAGCTTCATCGTGCCACTGGTGGCCCTGATGTATCTTCATTGTGTCACTGAGGACCTGATGTAGCTTCATTGTGTCACTGGTGGCCCTGATGTAGCTTCATTGCGCCACTGAGGACATGATGTAGCCTCATTGCGCCACTGACGGACATGATATAACTCCATTGTGCCACTGATGGACCTTATGTAGCTTCATTGCGCCACTGACTGACCTGATGTAGCTTCATTGTGTCACTGGGGACCTGATGTAGCCTCATTGTGCCACTGACGGACATGATGTAGCTCTATTGTGCCACTAGTGGCCCTGATGTAGCTTCATTGTGCCACCGGTGGCCCTGGTGTAGCTTTATTGCGCCACTGAGGGCCTGATGTAGCCTCATTGTGCCACTGACGGACATGATGTAGCTCCATTCTGCCACTGGTGGCCCTTGTGTGGCTTCGTTGCCACTGATGGAGTTGATGTAGCTTCATTGCGCCACTGACAGTCCTGATGTAGCTTCATTGCCACTATGACCCTGATGTAGCCTCATTGCGCCACTGACGGACCTGATGTAGCTTCATCGTGCCACTGGTGGCCCTGATGTATCTTCATTGTGTCACTGAGGACCCGATGTAGCTTCATTGTGTCACTGGTAGCCCTGATGTAGCTTCATTGCGCCACTGAGGACATGATGTAGCCTCATTGCGCCAATGACGGACATGATATAACTCCATTGTGCCACTGGTGGCCCTGATGCAGCTTCATTGTGCCACCGGTGGCCCAGGTGTAGCTTCATTGCGCCACTGAGGACCTGATGTAGCCTCATTGTGCCACTGACGGACATGATGTAGCTCTATTGTGCCACTGGTGGCCCTGATGTAGCTTCATTGTGCCACCGGTGGCCCTGGTGTAGCTTCATTGCGCCACTGAGCACATGATGTAGCCTCATTGTGCCACTGAGGACCTGATGTAGCTTCATCGTGCCACTTGTGGCCCTGATGTAGCTTCGTTGTGCCATTGAGAACCTGATGTAGCCTCATTGCGCCACTGATGGATCTGATGTATCTTCATCGTGCCACTGATCTCCCTGATGTAGCTTCATTGTGCCGCTGATGGACTTGCTGTAGCTTCATCGTGCCACTGGTGGCCCTGATGTATCTTCATTGTGTCACTGAGGACCTGATGTAGCTTCATTGTGTCACTGGTGGCCCTGATGTAGCCTCATTGCGCCACTGAGGACATGATGTAGCCTCATTGCGCCACTGACGGACATGATATAACTCCATTGTGCCACTAGTGGCCCTGATGCAGCTTCATTGTGCCACCGGTGGCCCAGGTGTAGCTTCATTGCGCCACTGAGGACCTGGTGTAGCCTCATTGTTCCACTGACGGACATGATGTAGCCTCATTGTGCCACTGACGGACATGATGTAGCTCCATTGTGCCACTGGTGGCCCTGGTGTGGCTTCATTGCCACTGATGGACCTGATGTAGTTCATTGCGCCACTGACAGCCCTGATGTAGCTTCATTGCCACTATGACCCTGATGTAGCTTCATTGCCACTATGACCCTGATGTAGCCTCATTGCGCCACTGACGGACCTGATGTAGCCTCATCGCGCCACTGACGGACCTGATGTAGCTTCATTGCCTCTGACGGACCTGATGTAGCTTCATTGCCCCACTGACGGTCCTGATGTAGCCTCATTGTGCCTCTGACGGATATGATGTAGCTCCATTGTGCCACTGGTGGCCCTGGTGTGGCTTCGTTGCCACGGATGGAGCTGATGTAGCTTCATTGCGCCACTGACAGTCCTGATGTAGCTTCATTGCCACTATGACCCTGATGTAGCCTCATTGCGCCACTGACGGACCTGATGTGGCTTCATTGCCTCTGACGGACCTGATGTAGCTTCATTGCGCCACTGACGGACCTGACGTAGCTTCATTGTGCCTCTGACGGACCTGATGTAGCTTTATTGCCTCTGATGGAGCTGATGTAGCCTCATTGCGCCACTGACGGACCTGATGTAGCTTCATTGCCTCTGACGGACCTGATGTAGCTTCATTGCGCCACTGACGGACCTGATGTAGCTTCATTGTGCCTCTGACGGACCTGCTGTAGCATCATTGCGCCACTGACTGACCTGATGTAGCTTCATTGTGTCACTGAGGACCTGATGTAGCTTCATCGTGCCACTTGTGGCCCTGGTGTAGCTTCGTTGTGCCATTGAGAACCTGATGTAGCCTCATTGCGCCACTGATGGATCTGATGTATCTTCATCGTGCCACTGATCTCCCTGATGTAGCTTCATTGTGCCGCTGATGGACTTGCTGTAGCTTCATCGTGCCACTGGTGGCCCTGATGTATCTTCATTGTGTCACTGAGGACCTGATGTAGCTTCATTGTGTCACTGGTGGCCCTGATGTAGCTTCATTGCCCCACTGAGGACATGATGTGGCCTCATTGCGCCACTGACGGACATGATATAACTCCATTGTGCCACTGGTGGCCCTGATGTAACTTCATTGTGCCATTGGTGGCCCTGATGTAGCTTCATTGTGCCACCGGTGGCCCAGGTGTAGCTTCATTGCGCCACTGAGGACCTGATGTAGCCTCATTGTGCCACTGACGGACATGATGTAGCTCTATTGTGCCACTGGTGGCCCTGATATAGCTTCATTGTGCCACCGGTGGCCCTGGTGTAGCTTCATTGCGCCACTGAGCACCTGATGTAGCCTCATTGTGCCACTGAGGACCTGATGTAGCTTCATCGTGCCACTTGTGGCCCTGATGTAGCTTCGTTGTGCCATTGAGAACCTGATGTAGCCTCATTGCGCCACTGATGGATCTGATGTATCTTCATCGTGCCACTGATCTCCCTGATGTAGCTTCATTGTGCCGCTGATGGACTTGCTGTAGCTTCATCGTGCCACTGGTGGCCCTGATGTAGCCTCATTGCGCCACTGAGGACCTGATGTAGCTTCATTGTGTCACTGGTGGCCCTGATGCAGCTTCATTGCGCCACTGAGGACATGATGTAGTCTCATTGCGCCACTGACGGACATGATATAACTCCATTGTGCCACTGGTGGCCCTGATGCAGCTTCATTGTGCCACCGGTGGCTCAGGTTTAGCTTCATTGCGCCACTGAGGACCTGATGTAGCCTCATTGTTCCACTGACTGACATGATGTAGCTCTATTGTGCCACTGGTGGCCCTGATGTAGCTTCATTGTGCCACCTGTGGCCCTGGTGTAGCTTCATTGCGCCACTGAGGACCTGATGTAGCCTCATTGTGCCACTGACGGACATGATGTAGCTCCATTGTGCCACTGGTGGCCCTGGTGTGGCTTCATTGCCACTGATGGACCTGATGTAGCTTCATTGCGCCACTGACAGACCTGATGTAGCTTCATTGCCACTATGACCCTGATGTAGCCTCATTGCGCCACTGACGGACCTGATGTAGCCTCATCGCGCCACTGACGGACCTGATGTAGCTTCATTGCCACTGACGGACCTGATGTAGCTTCATTGCGCCACTGACGGTCCTGATGTAGCCTCATTGTGCCTCTGACGGACCTGATGTAACCTCATAGCGCCACTGACGGGCCTGATGTAGCTTCATTGCGCCACTGACGGACCTGATGTAGTCTCATTGCGCCACTGACGGACCTGATGTAGTCTCATTGCGCCACTGACGGACTTGATGCATCTTCATTCAGGGCGACCATCTCTCCGGATTTATCCGAAAAAATGCGGATTTTTTAACATGCCTCCAGATTTCCGAACATGATATCATATATCTGGATTTTTTTTAATCCACATATTAAAACAAAATTTTTGAGCTCAATTTTGAGTAGACACGGCTAAGCGAGTTACCTGCACGGTCATGAATGAAGAATGGCACTCGATACTACTCGATAATATTTATGCAATTGTAAATGATTGATTTTCTATTAGTAAGTTGTATTCAAATTGACCTAATATTAACATAACATAGCATATTAACATAACCTAAATGTGTATAAAATGATTTCGTTCTTTAATTTGTGTACACGTGATGGACACTTGTTCGGCGTGTAATGGATGAGTCTCGTGCCGTGTAATCATTCATCTCAATTCTGTAACATTACATGATTACCTATGTCTAAGACTGCTGAAACCATCAGCTAGTCTAAACATGCAGACCACATCGCGAGTGATTTTACATTGTCGCAATGAAGATACAAAAAAACCATGTTTGTTGTCGGATTATTTCTGTACGCGAGACTTATTACAACAAAGCTAAGTAACACAACCCATACGTAGATAAATCTTTCAAGTTAAGATCACAACTTAACGATTACATTGACCAGTCTGTTCGCGTTATATAATAGACTTATATCGATAGGCATATACGCTCCAACCACACCCACACATTGTTACTGATGCCTCCACAGCTTTGTAACAGGCCAAGATGAGCTTTTTTACAAGGATATATCGTATCCAGTGGAAATGGTACCGCTCGCATGTCATCAGAGTTCTTAATGAGGCTAACTGATTGAAAGTTGTTTCTGTCCTTGGCAGCAAAAGATCTCACTATACAGTTTCAAAATAATCGCAGATTATTTACCTGGCTACCAAAGGTAGCTACTAATTAATCAATTACTCTACTATACATATACATTAGAGTTAATCGAATGTCAATGGAATACATATTATTGGTAGTTAGTAAGCGTCTAGAATTTAACAATTATTACTGGCGTAATCAGATATCAAAGTTATATAGGCCTATCTTATTGCTGATGCTTATAAATAAATTAAGTCGTGAGCGTATAATTTGGATCAAACGTTCGTGAAAACACATGCATAATTGCTACACATTAAAAAATATTACGTACAATAATTGTATCGACACATCCTTGACACTCAGCCCATAAAACCAATATCCGGTTTAAAGCGGCTTGAAAATGGCCATCATCACCGAATTGATATTACGTCATACGCACAGTCTTACCTGCACCCTGTTCAAAAGGGAAAACATTGCAAAACGTTTTGTTAAATCTGTAAGCTGTGACAATCGGCGATTTTAATATCCATTAATTCATGCAATATGCAAACTGATGAAATCTGTTACCAGTTTTCGTTTTCTATAGTGCAATTTCAACCTTAATCAAGTCGTCTCATTTAACATATTTAGTGTTTATGAATACATTTGTTAAATTATATGCCTTTGCAATTTGCAATAGACATGATATAGTTTTAATTGATGATTTGTATGCATTTCTGCATACTCACATATGCAAACACTGGACGAGACAAATCGCTCACTCGTGCGCAAGCGCAAATCGTGCGCACGCACTCTCGTCCAAACTTATTTTCCAGACAAAAAATCATGCCAAGCTGGCAGGCTTGGGTCCAAGTGCAGGGTATTGCATTTAAATGCAAATGCAAATGTTTGTAAATGATTCAAATGCAAATGCAAGTGCAAATGCAGCCTATCGCCATTGCATTTAAATGCAAATGCAAATGTTTGCAACTCATTCAAATGCAAGTGAAAATGCATTTGAATATTTGGGCACACGTCTGGTACTGAAATTTTGGAATCACTGTCCCGCTTATTGAACCAGTCTTTCCAGTGTAAAATTGTCAAAATAGTCTTCTCTTTACCTGCACATGGAACTGTACTAGGAAAATACGATACTTATTTCACCATTAACACTTTAACCCTAGAATTTGTTAAAAAACATTTCAATTTTCTCAAGGAAAATGTCTATTTGCAGACGAAGAGAATACCATTTTTGAAAATTTACCACTGGAATGACTGGCTCGGTTATCGAGCCAGTCATTTCAGTGGTAAATTTTCCAAAGTGTTCTTCCGTTGGTCTGCAAATGGACATTTCTCGAGACCACTGCAGAAGACGTTTTTGCTCATATGAGGGTTAAAGGGTTAAGGGGTGATCATTAAAGCATTGAATTTTCAGATTCCTAAATATTATGTTGACTATTTTGAAAGGTAATTTCATTGATAGCCATTGCACCCTATGGAAGCAACACAACATGTGTCAGTTAAATTACTATGCCTATGGCAGCAACAGGTTCCAGTCAAAATACATTCAAAATATTTATCAGCGTATGCAATACCTGTATGAATTTAACAAATATTATGTTGAATATTTTGAAGATAATTTGACTGGCAGCTGTGGGTTAAAGTTTCCAGTCAAATTTGTTTCAGAATGTTCATCAGCATATTCAAGACCTGAACTAAGATTCTGGCACTTTTAGATTTAAATGTTTAAACATTAACTTTGTCTGACATCATCTTAGTCACACATGGCTGAGTATGTGCATATAGTCAGACTGAATGACAGGCGCTTCTAATCACAATGGGCGAACTGTAAATTAACCCATGTCAATAGAATTATTAGCATCCATTATTTATTGATCTTGGCAAATGCCTATTTGCATTCCAAGAAGATAATCTTTGAAATTTTGCCACTGGAATGACTGACTCGTTTACCAAGCCAGTCATTTCAGTCAAAAATTTTCAAAAATTGTATTCTCTTATAATGCAAATCGACATTCAAAAAGCCAATGTTGACAACTAATGGATTAAGGGTTTTCTGAATGAATGGATTTAACAACGCCTACCCTATTCATAGATTGGGAAAACAGAGATATATTACTAAGCTCACGCTAATTAATTTGAAAGGATCTTGACAAAGAATATAGCAAGTACTGCTTGAGTAGATTGTTCTGTAGTCAAAAGTGCTCGAGTGACCACCTGTATTTTGGGACTAAAAGATTGCGGTTCTTTAACACAGATGATCATATGGAAATTATTAAGTTTCCTGAAAATCAACGTATTGACTAAAGCAGCAACAAGGTTTAGTCCAATTGTTTCATTAACCATTTGGTGCCCAAACCGGCCCAAACCGGCCTTTGTCGTGGTCTTTACAAATGCCTATTTACAGGCCAAGAGAAGACAATCACTGAGCCAATTATTTCAGTGGTCTTTATTATTTGATAAGGATTTATAAGGTGATCATATTTGGTTTAAACAGAATTTTATTTTGTTCAATGGGAGCACAGTAAGTCTTATACGCGTGTCTCCCATACATACAAATACAATACATTAATAAATACATCAAGATGGGGTATAATAAAACATAATTAAATAGTAACGTATGTATAACTAGTTAAATGATAATTTATATCAACCACTGATTACAATTGTCTAGGTAGTTCGCACGCTTACGTATGTGTACGTGAATATGTGCGTGTGTGCGTGCATATTGGCGTGCGTGTGTGCATAATGCGAGAGAGATAGAGAGAGAGAGAGAGAGAGAGAGAGGGGGGGGGGGAGCGGGGGAGAGAGAGAGAGAAGGAGAGAGCGGGGGAGAGAGGGGGGAGGGAGGGAGGGAAGTAGAGAGCGAGAGAGGGAGAGAGAGAGAGAGAGAGAGAGAGAGAGAGAGAGGTTGGGATGGAGTGTGTATGTGTGTGGGGTGGGGGGAGAGTTAGGGAAAGAGAGACAAAAAGAGAGGAGAGGATAATATGAGAAACAGGGTATAAACTAAGAATTTGACAAGAGTGAGAAAGGTAAGGTGAGGAGCTCTTAATGCTGCGTTCACCATGCTTGTATATGCTGGGCTGTTTGCATTTCGCTCTTATAGTTGCGAATTTAACAAATAGGAAGTTACTTAAAGCGGTTGGTATTGACTATGTATTGGCATACGGCGTTACATATTGTAATATTCTTTTCCAAGTCGACATTGTTAATGCCGTATAGAAGTTGATTAGCTGTCAGTGTGGCAAGAGAGATATTCTTTAGGACGAGCTGATTTTGGAGAGAGACTCTTTGGTCGTTAAAAAGAGGCCAGTGGAGGAAATAGTGATTTGTGGATTCATCAGTGTATCAGTGTGATCATATTTATTATGTACTAAAGATTTCTGTAGCTTATCTCAGAAACAAATTAACAAAAATCTCAACTGACTCAAGTCAAACTAATTGCAAAATATACACGATTTTGCATATTTAGGTATATTGATGGCTGAGAGCTACATGCTAAGAAATTCACAGTGAAACGGGTTAATAAATCACAGAGAATTACATTTCTAATTTCTAGCAACAGAAATACCATTTTTAGGATTTAACAAATAATGTGGTTGAATTGTTTTAAATTAATTTGACTGGGTGCTGTGGCTGCTATTTACAACAGCAAGTTCCAATCAATTTTGAAAGAAATGCAAAATGAGAAAAGTAGTGTCTTTGAAAAAAATCAAATGCATTTGAAAACTCAAATGCAAATGAAACCCTTTTCATACAAATGCAAATGCAAATACATGAGAATCAAATGCAAGCGCAAATGCAAATGCGTCAGAAATTTCATAATTGCATTTAAATGCAAATGCAAGTGCTAATGCAAGTGCAAATGCATTCAAATGCAAATGCAAATGCAAATGCATTTGCACTTGTACCCAAGCCTGGACTAGCTTCATTGTGCCACTGACGGACCTGATGTAGTCTCATTGTGCCACTGACGGACCTGATGTAGTCTCATTGTGCCACTGACGGGCCTGATGTAGCTTCATTGTGTCACTGAGGACCTGATGTAGCTTCATTGTGTCACTGAGGACCTGATGTAGCTTCATTGTGTCACTGAGGACCTGATGTAGCTTCATTGTGCCACCGATGGAACTGATGTAGCTTCATTGTGTCACTGACGGCCCTGATGTAGCTTCATTGTGTCACTGACGGGCATGAGGTAGCTTCATTATGCCACCGATGGAACTGATGTAGCTTCATTGTGTCACTGAGGACCTGATGTAGCTTCATTGTGTCACTGAGGACCTGATGTAGCTTCATTGTGTCACTGACGGGCATGAGGTAGCTTCATTGTGCCACCGATGGAACTGATGTAGCTTCATTGTGTCACTGACGGCCCTGATGTAGCTTCATTGTGTCACTGACGGGCATGAGGTAGCTTCATTATGCCACCGATGGACCTAATGTAGCTTCATTGCGCCACTGATGTAGCTTCATTGTGTCACTGACGGACCTGAGCAGGTCTGTCGCACAATGAAGCTTGATCGTGTCCATCAGTGGCACAGTGAAGTAAGCTTCTTCATCATCTTCACGGATGGCACAGTGAAGTAAACTTCCTAATCATCCGCATCAGTGGCACAGTGACGATTGATCAGGATCATCAGTGGCGTTGTGGCACTTCATCATGTGAACGGGTGAAGCATTATCAAGCGCAATGGTGGCTTAGTGAAGCCCATAGCTTGAGGGGACGCTGCTGGTATACCATGATGGCAATCATAATGTCGCTATTAGGAAACTGGTGGTGTATAAGATGACTACAGTAGCCCAACGTCAGTCCAATAAATGTTAGAATAGGGGTTCAACGTTTGTTGCCATGGCTACCCTAACACCATTCTTTTCATTTGTCTAACATTGGTCCAACAAGTTGGTGGTTAACATCTCGAGACAATGTTCGTACAGCGTTAAGATCCATTGTCTTTTTGTGAGAGACTCTCATAACATAGACACAAACGTACCCTAGTATACATTCGCTAGACTGTAGGGAATGCCAGCTAAATCTGCATATGGAGGTAGATGCATGTGGCACGTAACATGTAAAGCCAAAAGAGGTGTAATAGGTGTATAATATTTCTTTTTCATTTTCGACATGCAATGGACCTTTCAAGAGTAATGACGTCATATGACGTCATAATCAGCTAAGCCGTGTGTAGGATGACGTCATAACCATTACGTCATAGACGATACCATACTATACGCTTTAACTCTTAATAGTCCGACACGTTGTACGTATGTCTCTACTATTTAATAAACATGCTGTTGAATATTTTGAAACTAATTTGATGGGGCGCTGTTGTTGGAAGGTCTAGCAACCTTTAATATTACTGCACCATGATCATATTGAGTGCAGAATTTGGACTGTTCTTCAGATGGAACTATAGCATTGTGTGATATGCGAGATGATCTATACCGCTGCCCGTCACTTATTATCAACCCGAGAAACATTAACCAGATCATGATGCGCACAGAAATCGTTGAAGGATTTTCGCTACTGAATTTTCGCGATTTATTTTATCAATAGAATTACATGAGGCGATTGAACAAATAAATAGCACTCCAAATTATCTGCTCTCCGCTTCATGCGAGATTTGTTGTCTATTTCAAGCGGATTGGCACTCAGTTAATGAGTAACATACGTTGATTCACCGACGACGCCATCTTGTTTTTTCACGTGCTGCTCGTTACGTGAGTGCAATATAAGCAAACAGCTACTTGGTTTACGTTTTTAAGTATCTCGTTCTTAAAAGTAAAAACACTCTCAGCAGGGGGAGAGAGAGAGAGAGAGAGAGAGAGAGAGGGAGGGAGGGAAGGAGGGAGGGAGGGAGGGAGGGGGGTGGAGGGATGGGAGGGAGGGGGAGGGGGAGGGGGAGGAGGAGGGAGGGAGAGAAAGAGAAGAGAGAGAGAGGGAGGGAGGGAGGGAGAGAGAGAGGGAGGGAGGGAGGGGGAGGGAGGGAGGGAGGGAGGGAGGGAGGGAGAGGGAGGGAGGGAGGGAGGGAGGGAGGGAGGGAGGGAGGGAGGGAGAGGGAGGGAGGGAGGGAGGGAGGGAGAGGGAGAGAGGGGGAGAGATGGAGAGGGAGAGAGGGAGAGAGAGAGAGGAGTGAGAGAGAGAGAGAGAGAGGGCGAAGCGGAGGGAAGGAGAGACAGAGAGAGAGAGAGAGAGAGAGAGAGAGAGCGAAAGAGAGAGAGAGAGAGAGAGAGCGAGAGAGAGAGCGCGGGAGGGAGGGAGAGAGTGGGGGCGGATGTTGGAGAGGGAAGGGAGGGAGATGGAGAGAGCGAGAGGAAGGGAGGGAGATAATGAGGGAGGGAGGGGAGAGAGGGGCATGGAGGGAGAGAGAGCGACGCAGAGGGAGAGGGAGAGAGAGAGCACGCGCGAAAGAGAGAGAGAGAGAGAGAGAGAGAGAGAGAGAAAGGGAGAGAGAGGGAGAGAGAGAGAGAGAGAGAACGAGAGAGCGAGCGAGGGAGGGAGGGAGGAGAGAGAGGCAGGGATGGAGGGAGAGAGGGGCAGGGAAGGAGAGAGAGAGCGACGGAAAGGGAGTGGGAGGTGGGAGAGAGTGGAGGGAGAGAGAGAGAGGGAGAGAGCGAAGCGGAGGGAGAGAGAGATAGGGGGATGGGGGAGAGAGTGGGGGGGGGGAGATTAGAGAGATTAGCGAGAGGGGCATGGCAGGAGAGAGAGCGACGCATATGGAGGGGGAGAGAGAGAGATAGAGAGAGAGAGAGAGAGAGAGAGAGAGACTCCTCCTCCTCCTCCTCCTCCTCCTCCTCCTCCTCCTCCTCCTGCCTCTTCATCATCATATCTGTATCTTCTTTCGCGTTCGGTTCTATGTCACCAGACACCTAGACGTGAGCTTCACCACAAGGATGTGTACCGGTTATTGACGATGAGAGTTATTCACACAAACAGGCGATAATTATTTTAATTTTTCATTTCCAAATTTTTACAGAAAAGTATTGTCCAAGCTATCGCATATGATTGATGTTCAAATCGAATACTGACGGAAATACACCTTTCCCAGATTGACGTAATTACACACGGATTCCCCGTAAATCAACGCTCGGAGCCCGATTGCTGGCTGGTAACTTGCTCAGCTTGCGGTTAGCACACATTGAGTACTATTGCGCTAAAAGACACTGCATTTTACAAAGTTTCTATAATAAACTACAATCTCAATATTATTGAGGTCATAAACCATTGGAAAGTTCGTCCAATTTCCTAAACATTTATGTATTTGTTTTGTTATGTTTGTAAGATTTTCACTAAGTTATGCGCATAATTAAAATACACCATTGTCCCAGCGGCCAATAGGATGTATTTTGAAATCATAATTATAGTTATAAAAATAGGGTGTATTTTAAAAATTTTAATTAGCTTGACAATAATTTAAGAAAAATAGAACTAATACAGAAATGTTTAGAAAATTGTATGAGCTTTTCAATGATGCAGGACTTCAATAATATTACAATCTTACTTCTTCGTATAAACAGTTTAAAGGGCATTGTATCTGAACCTAATAGCGAAGTAATACTGTGCGAGCGTCGCCTGGCTAGTAAGCCAATCAGAAGTGCTGTGGCAAGGCATTTCCCCAAAATACGTCAATCTGGGAAAGGTGTATAGTGGTTCAAGGTAGCCGGCAATAAAGTCGTTTAGCTATAGCTGGCAATCACCATATTCACACGAACAGGCGATAACTGTTCATCCCAGCAGGCGAGACAGCCGATACTTATTAGAGGGCTTAGTGATATTTAAGCAGAAATTTGGGCAATTTGTCTGTTTCTGGTGTGTCCTCGGTATTTTCTTACCACACCTGTGTACACAAATTACATTAGGCGCGCAAAACTGGAATATCTTTTGATTGAACTAATATGCGGCTATTTCAGGCACTTATAGCGCCATAACACGAGTGAGTTTACACAAAATTATATATAATAAGCACAATATGGCTACGGATGCCTAAAAAAGTTATGGTTTCTGCTAATAATGTTTGCTTCCGGCGTGATATCTATCTTAATCCAGTCCATATGAGCGAAATGAGGCCACGTCCACGCTTTGCACGCGCGATATGGACGCTAACCTGACGTTAGCGTGTTTGGACATCATCACCTTAAAGTCAACTCACAATAGATAGGCAGGCGAAAACAAATGTTTGGCATTGTTATCCCGATGACCGTTAAAATAACCTCACAGGGGTCAATTGAGGCCTGAATGTTTATCGTTCAATGTTGTTATTTGATGTCTTTTATTCCCCGCCCAGTTCCATGACAAAGTCAGGATATAACGCCACCAAGCACGCTGATAGAATAGCGCGGACTGTCTGAAACGACCACCTTATGGAAAGACAGTATATGGTAAAAGAAATTACAAGCCATCTCTAAATGCAAAGTAATAGGATGTGTCACCTAGGTTTCAGAAAATGTTTATTTCTTAGAAAGTGTGTCTTTCGTTAGTAACTCATCATCTTCGTTTTGCATCTCAAATGTTAAAATCACATCTTTTTCCAGGAGCTTACTTTATTTCCTTAAATGCTCTACCTTTAGGTGTGTCCAAAATTAGACCTCTCATTAAAATACGATGTTAAGGGATACAGAGACGCATCAGTGGTGGCTTCTATAACTGCCAATGGTAGGCTATTAGTATGAAAGAGGTGATGTTACCAGCATAGATAATATCTCGAGGAAGCGAGGGATTGCGCGTGATTTTGTGATCAGGAGCAATAGAGGGATACGGTCTGTCACTCAAGTATCTGACGTCAAAATGAATTACGCCATTAGTTAGCAGACTTAGACAATCAAAATGACTTATATGATAACGCTGTCATGAAAATCGAAAAGTGTATGAATTGCAGGTCACCAGCAACAGCCCCCAGTCAAAATAGTTTCAAAATATTCAACAGCTTACCTGCATCGTTGCCTTACAAATGGGAGTTAGGATTCAATGTATATAAATCGATTTTAATACACGTAAAAAAGTAGGCGGAGCTTAGCTAGAAATACGCGGAGCATCACTTGAGATGAATCCCTCTATTTTCACTGACGGAGGCAATACCGGTAGAGATGTTTATCTTGAAATGTTAGTGCTTTGTTCGCTGATGACGCTGTTCAAAATAAAATTGTTAAAAGTTTATACTTTTAGAGGCTTAAATTGTGTGCCTAGATGTAATGAAACGAAATAGATCTTAGCGTATGCTGATTTCATTACGTATAAATTATTACAGTTTTTAAGTTGTCAAATTGAATTAGAGGCACGAGTCCCTAATTCAAATTCACAACTAAATCTATGAAATTTATTTATATGTAATGAAATCATCATATGTTAAGATTTATTTCGTTTCATTATATTGAGGTACACAATTTAAGCCTCTAAAAGTATAAACTTTTAACAATTTTATTTTCAAGCATTTTGTTGTAAATATGCACCTTTAAAATTAATAAAGATAAAACAAAGGTAGACATCTTTGGAAAAAAATTACGGTGTTGGAGAAGGCTGAATTTTCAAATACAAGAGAAGGAAACTGAGATAATTGACAAACACAATTATTTAGACATATGTCTTAGTTTAATGGGAAAACACTGGAATGTTGTAAGCGAATATTACATGTTAAACACACGATACCTCATTCATAAATGCATTTCCTCAGTCAATCATATGACGTCACAATCAACTAAGTGACGTGTGGGATGACGTCATAACCATTACCTCATGAATAACTCGATTTAGTCTGTCTTAAACGCGTTGTCCGTCAGGTTGTTTGAATTGTATGTCTTTAGTATTTAAAAAACATACTGTTGAATATTTTGATACTTACATTGACTGGGCGCTGTTACTGCCATTGGCAGCAACAGCACCTCGTCAAATTAGTTTCAAAATATTCAACAGCTTACCTGCATAGCTTTCTGGAAAGTGATAATCCCGAAGCGTGGCTGAAGCCTAACTAGGGATGGGCCGGGCATGGCTAAAACTGTAAAGCTCCATTATATGGTATAGAGAGAGCTGGGAAGATTAACATTGAACATCACGCTAACGTATAAGCAAATCAATTTCTGGTGAAAACTTGTGTGTGAAAAGAAAGTAGACTGTCTTCCATGTTATACAGGTATATCCACAAGGACTTCAGCAGAAATAACGCATCGTATAGACGGTTCGGCAGAGTTAAGGGTAGCCTATACTTAACGTGGATATGCAGCATCTCTGGGATACGCAGTCGATAAGGCATTCCATTACAAAACACATGAAGAGAACTACTTAAAGATCGCCTCTCAACACGTTAACCCTCATATCAGCCAAAATGCTTTCTGCAGTGGCCTTGAGAAATGTCCATTTGCAGACCAAGAGAATACTATTTTTGGAAACTTAGCACTGGAATGACTGGCTCGATAACAGAGCCAGTTATCCCAGTGGTAGATTTTTAAAAATAGTCTTCTGTTGGTCTGCAAATGAACATTTTCTAAATTGAAATTTTGTTGAACAAATTTGAGCGTTAAATTGTTAACAGGATGGAGATGGAAAATCAGCATATCATCAAAGGTTAAGAGCATAGCTTATATAAAACTGATTAGCACTAGAACCTTGGGAAATCATGTAAATTCGGGGAGTAAATAGACAATTATTATTATTATTATTATTATTATTATTATTATTATTAGTAGTAGTAGTAGTAGTAGTAGTAGTAGTAGTAGTAGTAGTAGTAGTAGTAGTAGTAGTAGTAGTAGTAGTAGTAGTAGTAGTAGTAGTAGTACTAGTATTATTATTGCCGCCACCGCCACCACCACCACCACTACCACCATTATTATTATTATTATTATTATTATTATTATTATTATTATTATTATTATTATTATTATTATTATTATTATTATTATTGCCACCACTACCACCATTATTATTATTATTATTATTATTATTATTATTATTATTATTATTATTATTATTATTATTATTAATATTATTATTATTATTATTATTATTATTATTATTATTATTATTATTTACTCCATAATTTCAAATCACCATCACTGAAATTTGTAACCGTATTATTTATTTAATTGAAGTACATTAAAAGGACAATAAATCTAACCAGTCCTGCAGTGATGTGAAATTGGCAGAGAGATCCCAAACAAAACTCTGGAGGAATTATGTCACAAAGTGACCAGGGAGTAAAAACGTAAATAAACCTGAAACCTGAATCTCGATTTAATGATATTACACATGGCTAGAATTCTGATGGTAAGCATACTTACCGTCATCATGACATTCCAAACTGGTTCATTCCGTATACAGAACCTAATGTGAGTTTGCACGGGTATTCAGAGCGCGTGTAAGCACAGCACCAACCAGTGCTAGAACAGCAAAACAGAATTGGCGACAAGTGTCATTATTTATTTAATATCACAAGGAATAATGTGTTGACAAAATGTTATTTTATCCCGCCAAATTCCCATAAGTTGTACCAATTATACCAATTAGTACCCAGTAGGAATCTATCCATATTCTACATTAGGCAAACACTGGAACCATCAACTTCAAATAATTTAATAATTGTCTCCTGATCATTGCGGATGAGATTATACTGCGAGACAGTCTAGTGCTTGCACTTAGAGCATAGCGGATGTTTGTATCCACGCCTTTTCAAGTAACGGACCATTCCAGTTTTTGCTATGCTCCGCCCACCTCTAGCTAAGCTCCACCCACACATTGCTCGTGTTCTATACACGTAAGCGGTTGAATATTTTGAAAATAATTTCACTTGGTGCAGTTGCTGCCTACACATCATCTTTATTAAATAGTAAATACATACAATTCGTACAGCAACACTAAGTCCGTCTTGAATTAAGCGTTCGTGACGTACTTATCTACGTCATCCATGGCGTCAATGATTATGACGTCATACTGCACGTCACGTATCTGATTATGACGTCATAAGATGGATGGATGATCTGGAAAGATCAATAAGAGATGCTCATGTTTCTCATTGGAGGCGGGTTTAGACCGGTTTCACCATGGAAGCGTTAAAGTATGAACTCGGGAAAGCTAGTGAGTATATATGTCTGTGATTTCAGGGGAAACTAGTGTTGCTGGAAGCAGCATTGCGTGCCAGTTAAATCAAACCCAGAGAATATTTACCAGGATTTTCGTTTCATCGTACATAATTTGTCATACCTATTCTGATAATAATCTGATAAATACATTGGTGTTATTTAAATATATGGTCAGTTTAGGTGACGTTTAGCCGTTCCGATGATATATAGGCCCCCTATGAATGAATGTATAGACGCCTATAATCCAGATAATTAATTATTGATTTATTAATCCACAAACTCTTCAGCTAATTTGTAATTAATGATAACTAATATATTACTTTAACGTTAAATTAATTAAATGCAGTACTTGTATCCCAACATCATGTGAGATCTGAGGGTAACAAATAAACTGAAACTGGTCAGCGAGCTAAAGAATTCAGAAGATGAATGGCCGCGTGCACTGGTCAAGCTAGGAGCTTAACACTCTGAACCACGAATTTAAGTCACAGAATTTCAATTTCGGAGTGATTATGCAAGTAAGATGTTGAACCCAGAGTAGTTCCAAAATACTCAACACAATGTTTATTACATCATATATTATTTTGGTACTTTGGATTTTCGGATTGAAACAGTTAAATAAACCAGACGTTCTAAGCGACGATGCCGGGCATCATAATGTCAACAGTCTTTCTGTCCACTAATTGTTAAAAAGCATTTGTTTTAATTAACATAATTAAATTTGTTCTTAGATAATTAAAGTCTAACGTCAGCATATTTTGAGTTTAATGCAAATGTAACCTAGATGTTATTATGTTGCGAAATATGAACCTTGATTCGTTTTATCTTTGATTATTTCACGTCGTTTTGCAGCTGTGGTTTGGTTCTCCTTTTAACCAGCACTGTCTGCCTGATTGCATTTTGTGTATACAGCAAACACAATCCTACATGATGATCACTTCTGAAGGGATCTAATCTGGAAGCTCACCCACCACCTTCAATGTCCCCACCCCTCGTACAACGTCCCGCTCTTGTACAAACAGCGATGATGTTAACTTCCCGAGCATCATTCTTTCTTCAGCATCAGCAGTAATTAGACTAGCCGTGGGCATCCAGCGGGGTTTTGGTGAGCAAATTACCTTCATTAGAAGTGACTAGCTGTCTACGGGCGCATCGCTGTCACTCAGACACGGCTAAAGAACACTCACCAACAGCCAATCACCAGCCGGCCAGTCACGCTCTCGCTAATTGCTAGAGAAAGCATCCAGTTTACTCGTTTACTCGTCATATAGATCACACAGTACGAGCGAATGTAATTGTCATGGAGACGTTTATAATTATGACTCTTCTAACTTTCATAAGGCATATAGCAGTCAGTGTCTGGACGCTGGTCAGTGGAGGATTCAGGATTATGGTCCATGCTCTACAGCAAATATGGCAGATACAAAGCAGCACAAGACAGACAAATAAAAATAAATTGTGGGTGAAATAAATGTGCGAAAATAAAAAATAAATTAAATAAATATGTGCAAATATGTGTTTGAAACTGTATGCATTATGAAGTCTAGTGTCCGTGTCTTCGCTTCTGCGCAATAAGTACATCGAACATTTCTCTATAAAACCCGTCATAAAGCTCGAATGAAATAAGCTGTATAAACAGACATCCGGGTAAATTTTTTCATTTTGGACCACTACTCATTCCTGGGAATTTTGACGATTCTCCTAATTCACGCACACGTATAGACACACACACCACCCCGACACACGCGCACACACTCACACGCACGCACGCACATACCTCACCCTCACTTAACCACGTCACAACCAACAGACATATTCTCTGACAAATGCCTTCCCTGATTCTATTTTCACAGCCTATAACATTTATCTGTAAGTTCACAAAACGTTACATCACAGTGCTACTTTAGCATAACATACAGCTTGGTAGCACGTAACAGATGCATAGTTCACGCGTTCTGTTTCACTCCGAGAGCAAAAAGTCGAGAATGGTAACCACAACTGGCTACTTGTGGGCGCGCTCCTCATCCTTAGATATATAATGTGTCGATAGGGGGTCAGTAAATGGTGTATTGATTGCCGAATCGTGATTGTCCCTTCTATTAGACACAGACCTCAACAAATGCGTAAACATAAACACTCATAAATAGCCCATGATTTTTAGTACCGAGAATTAATCCATGTGAGGCAGCTCTAATACAAAGGGTCATTCTTTTGATTGATTTATCAATTTATCGGAGAAAGCATCCAGTTTACTAGTTTACTCGTCATATAGATCACACAGTACGAGCGAATGTATTTGTCATGGGAACGTTTATAACTATGACTCTTCTAACTTTCATAAGGCATATAGCAGTCAGTGTCTGGACGCTGGTCAGAGGAGCTCCTATCGGACGCCGTGACATGTAGTTGCGCCAGCAAGCGTCATAAGACTGAGGAATCATATTGCTGCTAGTTAATTATAGTCACAATCAGAAGAAGAAAGAAAATGTAATAACGTTTTGAAAACTATCTGCTTTGTTTTTACAACATGCTTTCTTACATAAATACGCCTCATTTGGGCCTGTTAGGGCGCTCGACTGGTGATCAGCTGGGCGGGTTTCAAATCCCGAGATCGAGATCAGGTGGCAGACGAGAAATCGGTAGAAACATAGACAATCTCCTTCACTCCTCGTTGCCTCTCTCCACCCAGGAGTATAAATGGGTACCAGTGTAAAACTGGGGAAGTTACCAATAATAGACATAAATATAAACCCATATATGTGGGAAAGCTTGTTGAGAGATAATAAAGTTAGTCTTAAAAGTGACCACCTTTTGAACCCAGGTATCATTATCAACAGACTAAGATGGCCACCACAACCTTTAATCATGTCCCAATCAGTTCTCACTTGTAGTAAAATAAACTACTTAAGAACCTGGAGGTAAATAACGTTAATCTTTTTGGACTTAACTTGGGTGAATGAAATCCGACCTTCAGAGAACCATCACAGAATATATTGACTTACAAGTACATTCAAAATGGGGATATGACTAACGTGGCAATATTCGCAACCATATATACACATAAGCAAAGATAGGCAATACTACAAGCAATCATCTATTAACGCGAACGTCTTTGTCGATGCACTGTGATAATAATGGAGCTTTCCATTGTTAGCTATGCCCGCCCCTCTAGCTAAGCTCCACAAACACCTCGCTCGTGTTGGGATCCATCGGTCTCTGAACTCCCTAACTATCAATTTCCAGACAACTATACAGTAAGCTGTTGAATATTTTGAAACTAATTTGACTGGGTGCTGTTGCTGCCATAGTCAAATTAATTTCAACATATTCAACAGCATGTTTATTAAATAGTAGAGACATACAATTCTTACAACGTGTCGGACTTTTAAGAGTTAGAGTCATTTATGACGTAATGATTATGACGTCATCCTACACGCCGCTTAGCTGATTATGACGTCATAGGAAAGGTCCATTAATAAGTATGGCTAGACGTGATCATATAGTATGACTTTATGAAATATAATCCTAGGATAAGTAGAAGCAAAGTGGTTACTGAGAAAGCACTAATCATCTTCCAGGCAACAACACTCATACATCGTGAAAAAATAGCTTGTTATCGCAACATGGCGTCACACCTGATGCTAAACATGCGTATCTGTAAACATAGATGCAGTATGATATTTACTGTGCGGACTGTTCACCTGTCCGGGTGCTCGCAGGTAATATACCAATCAAATATTCCATGATGTATAACTGTCTACAAATATGCTTGGCACCGGATAGGACCTACAGAAAGTAAAGGCAATCACTTCTTCATGTTTTAGTCTTAACCCGACCCGTTGCATGCCAGTTATACATGCCAATTCTATATCTGTATTAGCACTACAAAGATATGTGTGCTATTATGCCATGCCAGGTGTACGTCCTTAGAGGATATTAGTATTTAAGTTCTTAAAATAAACCATTGCTACTATCCTTGGATCGTTTTTCGATTAGGACGCATACATCATGGACTTCTGAATCTTATGGTCACTGCCCAGACGATTATGGCCATATTACCTAAATTTAGGTCTTGCATTCTCTGACTGTTATATCGTCGAAGGAAAATATATTCAATGCATTGACAGACGACGCTTTCTTTGAGTGCGACTGGTAGAATCCATTTAGCTTTTTCTTTAACCAAGCCTGTGTCGAACCAACTCAACCAGTCACAAGATGTTATGTTCGTATTATAGTCTCTTTCATCACGACGCTATCACTCTCAGGACCGGGAAACCAGCCAGGCCCATGTAGCATCCAAACCGCTAATATAGTACTGAATTCACTCTCGGTCTAGTGCCGTTGGGTAACGGTCCAGTTCGCTTTCATCAAGAAGGGTATGAAAGTCCAATGACGAAAGAAGTTAAAAGCAATAGCAGCATGCTTCTATGCCTACTTACATCTAATAAAACAATAGCAATATGCGTCTATACATACTTACATCTAATAAAATCAATAGTAACATGCTTCTATTCATACTTATATCTAATAAAAACAACAGCAACATGCATCTATGCATACTTACATCTAATAAAAACAATAGTAACATGCTTCTATACATACTTATATCTAATAAAAACAATAGCAACATGCTTCTATACATACTTACATCTAATAAAATCAACAGCAACATGCATCTATACATATTTAAATCTAATAAAAACAATAGCAACATGCGTCTATACATACTTACATCTAATACAATCAATAGCAACATGTATCTATACATATTTAAATCTAATAAAAACAATAGCAGCATGCTTCTATACATACTTATATCTAATAAAAACAATAGCAACATGCGTCTATACATATTTACATCTAATAAAATCAATAGCAACATGCATCTATGCATATTTAAATCTAATAAAAACAGTAGCAACATGCTTCTATACATAGTTACATTTAAATTAAAAACAATAGCAATATGCATCTATGCATACTTACATCTAATAAAAACAATAGTAACATGCTTCTATACATACTTATATCTAATAAAAACAATAGCAACATGCTTCTATACATACGTATATCTAATAAAAACAAAAGCAACATGCTTCTATCCATACTCGCATCTAATAAAAACAATAGCAACATGCTTCTATACATACTTACATCTAATAAAATGAGTGATTGTAAGATACACAGGTATAAAAATAATCTGGATTTGGTGGGATTGGGGGTCACCTTAACAGCTCAGAATTTGCCTATGCAAGGTGTAGTAAATTGTTCTCTTGTTCAAAGATATTTGGAGTAATCACTACACGATATGTTCATTAGTGTCCACATATATAGATAGTGCATTGTTAGAGCAAACGTATGTCCTTTTCAATGTAATAACTGCCATTTTAACGAAGTATATTTAAGTGTTTTACACCCCACCCCACCCCGAGATGGTCCTATGCATGATGGATATGCTTCAATCAATCAGCCAGTCAGCCAGCCAGCCAGCCAGCCAGCCAGCCAGCCAGCCAGTCAGTCAGTCAGTCAGTCAGTCATTCATTCATTCATTCAGTCAGTCAGTCAGTCAGTCAGTCAGTTAGTCAGTCAGTCAGTCAGTCAGTTAGTCCGTTAGTCAGTCAGTCAGTCAGTCAGTCAATCGGTCAGTCAGTCAGTCAGTCAGTCAGTCAGTCAGTCAAACAAGCAGGCAGGCAAGTAAGCAATCAAGCAACCAAGCAAGCATGCATGCATGCAAGCAAGCAACCAAGCAACCAAGCAAGCAGGCTAGCCAGCACAGCTACTGAAAAATTAGTTGAGTATGGCCATTAATAGGTAGAATACATACCTGAAGTAACTTATCTAAGTAACTAGTCTTATCATATATAATCTGGGTTACTAACCGGTCCTAAAGAGCACAGCCTTCTTTGCCGGAGTATTGGTGAGCTGATAGTTTGGTGCCTCAAGTCTACATTCCGAGTAGGAAGGCTGTAGATCCAGTGCATCGAGGGCCATATGCATTCCATCCACCAACTCCAGCAAAGAACATGGCATGCTCTGTAAGGTTCAGAGAAATAGATGCATTGAGATTAATGTCTCGTGACGAGCTATACCGGTTTGGTTTCTACACCTGGACAGACTATGGCTCTCAATCTCATTGGGTCTCGAAACTGTTACACAAATACTAACTATTATAAAGGTAACATATAATAATGTTGCTATCAAGTTAGACAAATACTAACTATAATAAAGGGAACAGACAATAATGTCGCTATCAAGTTATACAAATATTAACTATAAGAAACTTACCAGAAAATAATGTCGCGATCAAGTTATACAAATACTAACAATAATAAAGCTAACAGATAATAATGCCACTATCAAATTATACAAATACTAACTATAATAAAGGGAACAGACAATTATGTCACTATCAAGCTATACAAATACTAACGATAATAAAGGTAACAGACAATTATGTCACTATCAAGTTATACAAATACTAACTATAATAAAGGTAACAGACAATTATGTCACTATCAAGTTATACAAATACCAACAATAATAAAGCTAACAGATAATAATGCCACTATCAAATTATACAAATACTAACTATAATAAAGGAAACAGACAATTATGTCACTATCAAGTTATACAAATACTAACTATAATAAAGGAAACAGACAATTATGTCACTATCAAGTTATACAAATACTAACTATAATAAAGGTAAAAGACAATTATGTCACTATCAAGTTATATAAATACTAACTATAATAAAGCTAACAGATAATAATGCCACTATCAAATTATACAAATACTAACTATAATAAAGGAAACAGACAATTATGTCACTATCAAGTTATACAAATACTAACTATAATAAAGGAAACAGACAATTATGTCACTATCAAGTTATACAAATACTAACTATAATAAAGGTAAAAGACAATTATGTCACTATCAAGTTATACAAATACTAACGATAATAAAGGGAACAGACAATTATGTCACTATCAAGTTATACAAATACTAACCATAATAAAGGTAACACAATTATGTCGCTATCAAGTTATACAAATACTAACAATAATAAAGGTAACAGACAATTATGTCGCTATCAAGATATACAAATACTAACTATAATAAAGGTAAAAGACAATTATGTCACTATCAAGTTATACAAATACTAACGATAATAAAGGTAACAGACAATTATGTCACTATCAAGTTACACAAATACTAACGATAATAAAGGTAACAGACAATTATGTCACTATCAAGTTATATAAATACTAACAATAATAAAGGAAACAGACAATTATGTCGCTATCAAGTTATACAAATACTAACTATAATAAAGGTAACAGACAATTATGTCGCTATCAAGTTATACAAATACTAACTATAATAAAGGAAACAGACAATTATGTCGCTATCAAGTTATACAAATACTAACTATAATAAAGGAAACAGACAATTATGTCACTATCAAGTTATATAAATACTAACAATAATAAAGGAAACAGACAATTATGTCACTATCAAGTTATACAAATACTAACTATAATAAAGGTAACAGACACTTATGTCACTATCAAGTTATACAAATACTAACTATAAGAAACTTACCAGAAAATAATGTCGCGATCAAGTTATACAAATACTAACAATAATAAAGCTAACAGACACTTATGTCACTATCAAGTTATACAAATACTAACTATAATAAAGGTAACAGACAATTATGTCGCTATCAAGTTATACAAATACTAACAATAATAAAGGTAACAGACAATTATGTCGCTATCAAGTTATACAAATACTAACTATAATAAAGGTAAAAGACAATTATGTCACTATCAAGTTATACAAATACTAACGATAATAAAGGTAACAGACAATTATGTCACTATCAAGTTACACAAGTACTAACGATAATAAAGGTAACAGACAATTATGTCACTATCAAGTTATATAAATACTAACAATAATAAAGGAAACAGACAATTATGTCGCTATCAAGTTATACAAATACTAACTATAATAAAGGTAACAGACAATTATGTCGCTATCAAGTTATACAAATACTAACTATAATAAAGGAAACAGACAATTATGTCGCTATCAAGTTATACAAATACTAACTATAATAAAGGAAACAGACAATTATGTCACTATCAAGTTATATAAATACTAACAATAATAAAGGAAACAGACAATTATGTCACTATCAAGTTATACAAATACTAACTATAATAAAGGTAACAGACACTTATGTCACTATCAAGTTATACAAATACTAACTATAAGAAACTTACCAGAAAATAATGTCGCGATCAAGTTATACAAATACTAACAATAATAAAGCTAACAGATAATAATGCACTATCAAATTATACAAATACTAACTATAATAAAGGGAACAGACAATTATGTCACTATCAAGCTATACAAATACTAACGATAATAAAGGTAACAGACAATTATGTCACTATCAAGTTATACAAATACTAACTATAATAAAGGAAACAGACAATTATGTCACTATCAAGTTATACAAATACTAACTATAATAAAGGAAACAGACAATTATGTCACTATCAAGTTATACAAATACTAACTATAATAAAGGTAAAAGACAATTATGTCACTATCAAGTTATACAAATACTAACTATAATAAAGGTAAAAGACAATTATGTCACTATCAAGTTATACAAATACTAACGATAATAAAGGGAACAGACAATTATGTCACTATCAAGTTATACAAATACTAACTATAATAAAGGTAACAGACAATTATGTCGCTATCAAGTTATACAAATACTAACAATAATAAAGGTAACAGACAATTATGTCACTATCAAGTTATACAAATACTAACTATAATAAAGGTAACAGACAATTATGTCGCGATCAAGTTATACAAATACTAACAATAATAAAGGTAACAGACAATTATGTCGCTATCAAGTTATACAAATACTAACTATAATAAAGGTAAAAGACAATTATGTCACTATCAAGTTATACAAATACTAACGATAATAAAGGTAACAGACAATTATGTCACTATCAAGTTACACAAATACTAACGATAATAAAGGTAACAGACAATTATGTCACTATCAAGTTACACAAATACTAACGATAATAAAGGTAACAGACAATTATGTCTCTATCAAGTTATACAAATACTAACTATAATAAAGGTAACAGACAATTATGTCACTATCAAGTTATACAAATACCAACAATAATAAAGCTAACAGATAATAATGCCACTATCAAAGTATACAAATACTAACTATAATAAAGGAAACAGACAATTATGTCACTATCAAGTTATACAAATACTAACTATAATAAAGGAAACAGACAATTATGTCACTATCAAGTTATACAAATACTAACTATAATAAAGGTAAAAGACAATTATGTCACTATCAAGTTATATAAATACTAACTATAATAAAGCTAACAGATAATAATGCCACTATCAAATTATACAAATACTAACTATAATAAAGGAAACAGACAATTATGTCACTATCAAGTTATACAAATACTAACTATAATAAAGGAAACAGACAATTATGTCACTATCAAGTTATACAAATACTAACTATAATAAAGGTAAAAGACAATTATGTCACTATCAAGTTATACAAATACTAACGATAATAAAGGGAACAGACAATTATGTCACTATCAAGTTATACAAATACTAACCATAATAAAGGTAACACAATTATGTCGCTATCAAGTTATACAAATACTAACAATAATAAAGGTAACAGACAATTATGTCGCTATCAAGTTATACAAATACTAACTATAATAAAGGTAAAAGACAATTATGTCACTATCAAGTTATACAAATACTAACGATAATAAAGGTAACAGACAATTATGTCACTATCAAGTTACACAAATACTAACGATAATAAAGGTAACAGACAATTATGTCACTATCAAGTTATATAAATACTAACAATAATAAAGGAAACAGACAATTATGTCGCTATCAAGTTATACAAATACTAACTATAATAAAGGTAACAGACAATTATGTCGCTATCAAGTTATACAAATACTAACTATAATAAAGGAAACAGACAATTATGTCGCTATCAAGTTATACAAATACTAACTATAATAAAGGAAACAGACAATTATGTCACTATCAAGTTATATAAATACTAACAATAATAAAGGAAACAGACAATTATGTCACTATCAAGTTATACAAATACTAACTATAATAAAGGTAACAGACACTTATGTCACTATCAAGTTATACAAATACTAACTATAAGAAACTTACCAGAAAATAATGTCGCGATCAAGTTATACAAATACTAACAATAATAAAGCTAACAGACACTTATGTCACTATCAAGTTATACAAATACTAACTATAATAAAGGTAACAGACAATTATGTCGCTATCAAGTTATACAAATACTAACAATAATAAAGGTAACAGACAATTATGTCGCTATCAAGTTATACAAATACTAACTATAATAAAGGTAAAAGACAATTATGTCACTATCAAGTTATACAAATACTAACGATAATAAAGGTAACAGACAATTATGTCACTATCAAGTTACACAAATACTAACGATAATAAAGGTAACAGACAATTATGTCACTATCAAGTTATATAAATACTAACAATAATAAAGGAAACAGACAGTTATGTCGCTATCAAGTTATACAAATACTAACTATAATAAAGGTAACAGACAATTATGTCGCTATCAAGTTATACAAATACTAACTATAATAAAGGAAACAGACAATTATGTCGCTATCAAGTTATACAAATACTAACTATAATAAAGGAAACAGACAATTATGTCACTATCAAGTTATATAAATACTAACAATAATAAAGGAAACAGACAATTATGTCACTATCAAGTTATACAAATACTAACTATAATAAAGGTAACAGACACTTATGTCACTATCAAGTTATACAAATACTAACTATAATAAAGGTAACAGATAATTATGTCACTATCAAGTTATATAAATACTAACAATAATAAAGGAAACAGACAATTATGTCACTATCAAGTTATATATATACTAACAATAATAAAGGGAACAGACAATTATGTCACTATCAAGTTATACAAATACTAACTATAATAAAGGTAACAGACAATTATGTCACTATCAAGTTATACAAATACTAACAATAATAAAGGGAGCAGACAATTATGTCACTATCAAGTTATACAAATACTAACTATAATAAAGGTAACAGACAATTATGTCACTATCAAGTTATACAAATACTAACTATAATAAAGGTAACAGACAATTATGTCACTATCAAGTTATACAAATACTAACTATAATAAAGGTAACAGACAATTATGTCACTATCAAGTTATACAAATACTAACAATAATAAAGGTAACAGACAATTATGTCACTATCAAGTTATACAAATACTAACTATAATAAAGGTAACAGACAATTATGTAGCTATCAAGTTATACAAATACTAACAATAATAAAGGTAACAGACAATTATGTCACTATCAAGTTACACAAATACTAACAATAATAAACATACCAGAAAATAATGTCGCTATCAAGTTATACAAATATTATCTATAATAAAGGGAACAGACAATTATGTCACTATCAAGTTATACAAATACTAACGATAATAAAGGTAACAGACAATTATGTCACTATCAAATTATACAAATACTAACAATAATAAAGGTAACAGACAATTATGTCGCTATCAAGTTATACAAATACTAACAATAATAAAGGTAACAGATAATAATGTCGCTATCAAGTTATACAAATACTAACTATAATAAAGTTAAAAGATAATAATGTCGCTATCAAGTTATACAAATACTAACTATAATAAAAAATAACAGATGATAATGTCGCTATCAAATTATACAAATATTTACTATAATAAGGTAATAAACAATAATGTTGCTATATGTTATTGGTTTGGCTTAAAGTTACTGTGTCTCACCAAGCAGCAGTCGTGTAACTTAATGACTGCTCTCCTACTCGGGGCAGGTGAAAAACCTGGAGGGCACCTCAATCTCATAAATAGACTGCCCTCATGGGCATTAAATTTTGAGTAGAATAAATAAAATAATATACAGATATGCAATCAGCAATAAAAAATTCATAATTTCTGCAAAATTACAACAATACTACACTGTTCTAACTCATCCCGGGTGTCAGATATTATCCATACTATAATAGTTTTATGCGACCTCTGATTGGTTGTTGTCATCTTGGCATAATTACTCTCCATTAAAATCTTATGTCGGCCCATCGCTGACAAGATAACATCAGGCAGAGGCATAACAAATAGTTTTGTTGTCAAACAACATCAACAGTTACTCACGCACATATTTATGTGTTAAGCTATTACAACGCCATGCTAACATATGTCACATAGCCGGAGCCTAGGCTCGGCTGACTACATAGTTCCTATTACTAATGTACACATGCTACGTGCTGTTGCTTTAGCATACCCAATCATTAATACTCATACGATTGGAGCAAAAACTAAATGAAAACATATAAGTAAGTGATTTTGTCACAATATCTCTACAAGGCAGCGGCTTGTTGTAGTGGCTAGCACTCACGGCTTGCCCCTTGCCACTTCGCCCAGGACTTGAGTATAAGTGGTCAAATGGGCATCAGTGTAAAAACTGAGGACGTTACCAATAATAGACTGAAATAAAACCAGCCTAGATAGTGTATGGTACCTGTAATCAGGGACTCGATAGACGCCAACCAAACCAATACCATCTTGATATCTTTACATTTTAAAACAACGTTGTCTTGGATTTCTAAAATCTAAACGATCGGTGCTACACTGCTACTTACTATGTACCATTGCCATGTACTGTTGCATGGCATGTTGCTGATTGGAAATTACAAATACCATTTAAAACATGAAAACCGGTCCGATCACACAATGCACTCAATGGAAAAAGTTTATAAATACTTGAGTACGATTATTTTACGCTAATGATTAGCGCAAATTAACTGTACTTGTAAACATTTCAACTGAGTGTATTCGGTGATTGGACCAGTTTTTGTATTTTTGAAGTGTATTTGTAATTTCAAATTGGTAACAACCCGCAGCTAGAATGTGATGCTGACAATTAGGAAACATTACAATGTGACGTTTGGAGACCAACAAAATTATTTTTTTAAATTTACTATTGGATTGACTAGCTCGCTTACCGAGCCAATGAATACAGTTGTAAAATTTCAATAACATCTTTCTTGAAGTCTTTCAATAATCATTCAACATGAGGACATTTCCTTGACAAATTTTAACCACTAAAGGCTTACATCTAACCAATATTATTGAAGCACAACTGAGTCGGGGCAGTTGAACATTTTTCAGGGCAGTTGATTTTCAAATCCAAACTCCCCTGACGGCAGTCATCTAAATAAGTTACGTTATGCCAATGTGTAGTCTTAATTGAAAAATAATAGCGAACTTACAAAATTCCAGGCGTATTTAGCGTATTTCTATGCAATTAATGGAATATGAATTGATTTTCCATGCTGAGTGCCCTATCATTGAAATTGAATGTGCATAGCCACTATGCAACGTGGATGAGATTTATTTTATATGTGCATGATGCGCCTCGTGAAAATGATGGAACAGCCATTCAATAAGAAGAAGGATTTCCCCAGTTACAAAGAATTATAAGTAATGTCAAAGCATATAAACAAATCTCTCGATACTGACGGTGACGAGGTTGTGAGTGCTACGCTACATATTTTCCTCCTCACACTCGCGTGTTTTAGTGTGTTCTTGAATCATATCAAGATATTTTTGCTTCCTTTTCGATAGTGTATCCCATAGCGCCCCTAGGTGTTGTCCCCACCCATAATTCAGCACGCACGCACGCATGCACGCACGCACGCGCGCGCGCACGAACGCACACGCCCCACACACCCGCCCACCCGCCAACACCCTCCAGGTATAATTATGTTCCTACGCCCCTGCCATAGACCTCTTCTAATGCATTGGGCATATGAAAATGTAGGATATAGGTCTTATGTTCATGTTTTACGGCTAACACACACACACGCACGCACGCATGCACGCATGCACGCACGCACGCATGCACGCATGCACGCACGCACGCACGCACGCACGCGCGAGTTTTACTGCTTCATTCGTGGCTACGTCAATCAGCAACACAGCCAGTTGGTCGGTCTGGCAGCGAATTGGGCAATCGGTGGGTGTGCGGTTCGGTCTCTCAGCCTGTCTGTCAGTCCGTCACTTATGCAGTCATCGGATCTATCAATCATGCAGTCTGTCACTCATGCAGTTATCCGATCTGTCACGTATGCAGTCGGTCATCCGATCTGTCACTCATGTAGTCGGCCAGCCATTCGATCTATCGCTCATGTGACCGGCCAATCGGTCTGTCTGGCGGTCAGTCTGGCGGTAGGTTGGTCGAACAGCTTGCCAGAAATTGTCAAAAAGTCATTACTCTCCTCACAAATACATACCGCATTTATTGTATTTGATCTGGTCGGTTAAAAGAGCAGCAGCAGCAGCGGCGCCGGTGACGGCGGCGGCAGCAGCATTTATCCCTGGACCCCAAATAATATCGGTGGTTAGATAAAGAGATGTAATGGCTTGAAATTATCTCTAAGCTTAGCGAGCTACTGGAAAGCTCATGTTAGTGATATATTTTATTATGACAAATACTTGAAGGACAGAAAGAATCATATGAATTGCAATAGGGCCGCACCACCACCAAACATAGCATTGGTTGTATTGTATTGCATTGATATAATAGGTAGACATCTGTGTGAAAATCCAAACACATGTTTGTGGTGTACAAAGCACCCTATCCCAACCCAGTGTTTGTGTTGCTTGAGTGTGTGGCTGTGAAGCGTAGGACAACTCACGGTTGTTGTAATAGATGTGTTGAAGGTGTCTGAAGAATGTGTGACATAAATTAGATCAAATAGTCTTGACAAATGGGTTTCATAAAACTGTCTAGAGTTGAGAAAATTTCTCAGTGTACCTCTTTTCTATAGTAACTCTATAGAAGTTAGCCCAAGTGAGAATTTTCTCAACTAGAGTTTTCTAGTAACTCTTGAGGTTTGGAATCGTGTCAACAGATGACACTCTAACTTTCTATTTGTAATTTCAAGGTAGTCTGAGATGAGTTCATGAAAAATTGGATTATAGGATATTGGATAGGATTGCCTTTTCATAATGAAACTGTTGTGGGCCTGTTACGAAAACAGGAAATGCAAGCCACTTTCACTTATAAGCGGTGCGCGTAACCACTTTTGTTGCCTTGTTGGCCTGTTTACAGCTAGTTTGCCTATTTTAGTCTAAACTCTATCATTGAGTTTAGTTGTTAATAGTATTTACTGATAATGCATCC
This sequence comes from Chaetoderma sp. LZ-2023a, assembly GCA_034401795.1. Lineage (NCBI taxonomy): Eukaryota > Metazoa > Mollusca > Caudofoveata > Chaetodermatida > Chaetodermatidae > Chaetoderma > Chaetoderma sp. LZ-2023a. The sequence goes on along the minus strand of CM067373.1, from coordinate 29,540,360 downwards.
ATCTAACAAAGATATCAAGTTGAAACCAGTTGAACGCGAAAGCGAAACAAAAAATATGTCACGTGATCTAGAGGGATTTCCCTTCATGAATATTTATGAGATGCCCACTAAATACAATATAGACTAGATGGATAGGATCTGCAATGGTTATAAAAATGCGCTAATTGACGATCGCCGTAACGGTGGAATTACATCGTTTTATTGGCGGTATTATGCAAATATCACCTTCTCTTGACAGAATGAAGTGATGTACATAGCCTAGAGACTGATTTGTAAGAATGAAATACCGTGACATTGCAGCTTTACTGATGACACTACCAGTGGCAATCATGGTACATATCAATGTCAGGACTCGACTGAAGATGCACTGACTTAATGTTGGTAAACTTCTATACCACATCAATGTGTATTTAAACCATCGGCAATGCAATAAACATCATACGGATCTACGAGCGAATATCCTGTTTCAATGTCTTTCGGTACTAATGTAATGGTACGCAGAGAATTCCTAATCCCCCCCCTCACCCCACCCCAAACCCCCGCCCCCACACACCCCACACCCCGGCTTAGAGTAACTGATGCAACATATTTTAGATTATGACATCTGACCACTCAAACGGTTCTGGTCTTCCGGTTCAAAGACCCCAATCCTACACAATCGACACGGTCTTAACTAAGCTGCCACGATACAGCATCCCTCTTTTTGTTGCCTAAATAGAAGTCAATAATGCCTAGATCCCGACGCAACAGCGTGCACATTACTGGAATCAATTAAGCATAACACGATTACCTGCAAAATAGTTGCAACGCCTTGCTCCACTATATACCATATGGGAGCCTATGTTACGGTAAGTTTTAGTCCACAGTCAGGTCACTGCCCCAGGGAACAAAGAGTTGACACCGAGTTTGGAGGTCAATTTGTATAACTGTGATGACTCAAATCAGTTCAGTTCAATCTGCCCATATCCTGGTAGACGTGGGCATCACCAATGGTATATTGAACTCGGTGACCGGTTCTGGATAGTATCGATCTCACCATTTAAAATCACATGATTTTTACCCATAATCTTGAGAACTCATCACTATCTCACGCATGCAGTCAAACAGCCAGGCAGGCAGCAAAGCAGGCATGATATGAGAGACATGACTGCATAGATGTGCTATATACTGTAATGCTTTATTTCCGCTGCCGTTGCTGTGTATATAGTTCTTCCCGTACTCACAATTAATGTATTACTCTCCTATTGCTTTTCGATAATGACGACGACGACGACGACGACAGGAGAGGGGATGATGGGGGTGCAATAAAGGCTCGTTAAACCGTTAATCTCCTCAAACTTTTCGTTCCAAGTTATGAGGAGGTTAGAAGTTCAGATTTACCTAAATACACAGGAGTGGAGCCATTTTGAATGTGTGGGGTGGGCGGGGTTGGAGGTGACTGGGTCTCATTTCTCGTTTCTGTTTCGTTTTGTTTCGTGTAAGAAACGAGAAGAGAAGACCTGGTGAAAGCATGGTGGGAGTTGAGAGGAAGGGTTGTGGTGGGTAAATGGGGTAAATGACGACGGTATGGAATGACCATGAATATGGTCTGTTAATTCAATTATTCGTATTGTTTACTCTATTGTATTAATGGCAAACTGCTATCCGACAATGAAAGTGTTTGAAGGAGCTGTTCTTTTCTTTCCTATTCTTCTTTAATCTGTTTACCTCGTTTTTCTCCCCTACATCTCTCTCTCTCTCTCTCTCTCTCTCTCCCTCCCTCCCTCTCTCTCTCTCTCTCTCTCTCTCCTCTCTCTCTCTCTCTCTCTCTCCTCTCTCTCTCTCTCTCTCTCTCTCTCTCTCTCAGGCAGGCAGGCAGGCAGGCACGCAGGCAGGCACGCAGGCAGGCAGGCAGGCAGGCAGGCAGGCAGGCAGGCTTATACTAGTTGTGAGAGTATATCCATTTTAAATTCATTGCTAATAATTATGTGCCTGGTGCTACATATTTTCGGTTGAAGTTAATTATTTTCCTTATTTTCCCAGTGAAACGATTCCTTTCATCAAAGAAAGATACTGACGTCCTCGCGGAATTCTGGGAAAATGTATATCGTTAACACAAAACAGTAAATGACTTCCGCATTTATTCTAATGAGCTTTGCGCGTGCTTCTCGGGTGAACTTATTCGTTGTAAGTACAGTACGCCATCTCCCACAGATGTGCCCGATGTTTCGGATCCGGTGTGTGGGTTCGCGTTTCACAATCAGCCTTGTTAGTGCCTGTCAATGAGGCTGATTTAGACCCTCTCCAATGTATCTGGTTTTCTCTGTAGTTCTTTGCCGGGATATACTTAGCTTTATTACATCAAAGTGCATAAGCTCCTATACTCGATACAAATAATAATTCTACTTAACGATTTCAACACTGAAAAACATAAATAAAACAAGTTATAAGGTTACAAATTGTCTGCTCAATATTTTGATATTATTCTCAGTAGAATCCGTTGCTGCCATACACAGCAAAGGTTTCCAGTCAAATTGATTTCAAAATATTCAGTAACTCTCCACAATAGTTGTCTTGAGATGACAGAACCGATACGACGGCGTTGCCAGAGATATTAGACGTTTGCCATTTTCCGTTTGACATTTCAGCTATTACTTAGAAAATATGATGCTAAAATTAAAGTATCTCTACGTAAATTTGCCTACTTTAAATATCAAATGATACTAATTTATTATAAAGATACTGGCTGTCAGGAAAATTAGCTACGCGTTTAGAGAGCTAAATTAATGTGGGTTCTAATGATTGTATTTTTGGAATTCGCTTACAAAATACCGGACTTGTAGGTGATTGGGCGGCGATAGACATGTAACAGCTATAGTATTAAACTCTGATCTATCCTTTTCGTGTTGAAGGGGCAATCTCCGCGCATGACCCGCTTCTAACACATTAACGCACAACTTGGGCTTTTTGTAAGGCCTGGGTGAATAAAAAGTGAGCTTGGGATGGGTAATGTCAAATAAACCTAGCATAAGGCAACGACGATTCTCATCTCATGGACGGCATTGACATATTCGGTCTTATTGCAGCAAACGGCATAATTACAAAAATACATTATGGAAACTGAACTTTTCAATACTCAAAGGCTTCCAAGGCCCTACTCGACTGCACGCCATTCCACAAGAAAGTGGTCACCTCCGTCAACATTCGCCAGTGGATCTGATCATAGAATGGAGACACGTGACTGTCTCATTGATCAAGATGGTATAGACATGTAGACGTATAGACACCCCCACCCCACCCACCACACCCCTACTTGCCCGTGGGCTATAGGCTAACCAATCTTCCCTATAGTGTTTTGACACTGTCCTTGCACCAAAACTCTTGGCCGCAACACAGTGGAAGTCCAAATACTGATGAACAACATAAACACATGGCACATCCAAGTTGCGAGTTCCATTCCGTCCAAGAACAGTCTAGGGTGATGATTGCTAACATATTTTATTGTAATAAGAGTTTAAGGAGGATATCCCTGATAGATGTAGAAATCTAATATACGGAACTACGTCCATAAAATGCTTTTCGTGGGTCAATGCTGTCATTTATCATGAATTCTTATTTATACGACTATTTATTAATCAATATCTAAGAATTTGCAAATTATAAATTCCATAAATATTTAAAATACAAACACAAATCTGACGGTGGAATGCATCTCCATTTCGCAAAGAAGCCAGAGTTGTTGCTATGTTGTGCTTGCTTGCGATTCATTGCTAATCTTGCATAAACAAAAATTATTATAACGCAACTTATTTGTTTGACGTGGTGATATAATTTTTGCGGGTTCTGCCCACCCGGCGTGTAAGTTTTTGGTGTTTTCGAGCGTCGAGCATTGTGACCATAAATATAGTTTACACTCTCTAGATCGCTCATGCACATACTCTGAATATTGGGGCTAGTTATGCCGACCGCCGGTGACGTTGAGCTCAGTAAATAGCAATTGCGCATGAACGGGCATACGCTGACTGGCTGACGCAGACGATCAGCTACACATATAGCCTCCAAAAATGACTAAATTCTCTTTTGGTAATATGAAATATATATATTTTTATCAGAAATAAAATTGCATTGGTTATATTAATCTGACACTTTATTCGACTACGTAATAGGATTAGTATCAAAAACATATTATTTTGGAAACTACACATTCGGACAGAAAATACTGAACTCTGAAATGGCGCTTTTGAGAGGGGTCATGAGTGATCTAGCGAGTATATACTATATCTATGATAGTGACACTATTATGTTGTCAGTCACCAGCGAACTGTCTAGATATAAGCAAGACCTGTTTCTAAATTGGGAAAATCTCACGAGCAGACCAGTTTCCAGAAAAACAACAAATACCAACAAATTTATGTGACGGAGCGGAGTTTGTGTATAAAAATTAGGATGCAGTAATAATACACCATGACCGGTATATTACAACAAAAATATTGAAAATTGAAAAAAAAAATTTATATCTCGGAGGGAATGTCTCTTTAATTGGAGTAAAATTTCAAATAATTTCCGTTAACCATCTGAATAAGCTGTTTCTTTTGCCCCGTGTCATATGATAGTGGGCTATGCATTGTGAAAATATCTTTGTCCGAGCCATCAATAGCGCTGTTTTCAGAGTGTGTGTGTGTGTGTGTGTGTGTGTGTGTGTTCCATTCCCACCCCCCCCCCCCACACACACACACAACCCCCTCCCCCAAACCCCTCCCGTCCTGACACGCCATACCAGCCAAAGATTTGTAAAGTGACAATTATTGACACGCCAAACTACCTGAGCTTGTCTAACAGTGTATATCACCCTTTTTGACATGATATAACACCTGTATACCTTTGCAAAGTGTGTATCCCCACCCACCCCTTCCTGACACGCTCTAATACCACACGCACCTTTGCAAAGTATGTACCCCTCTGCCTGACACGCTCTAATACCACCTGCACCTTTGCAAAGTGTGTACCCCTCTTCCTGACACGCTCTAATACCACACGCACCTTTGCAAAGTATGTACCCCTCTTCCTAACACGCTCTAATACCACACGCACCTTTGCAAAGTATGTACCCCTCTTCCTGACACGCTCTAATACCACACGCACCTTTGCAAAGTATGTACCCCTCTTCCTGACACGCTCTAATACCACACGCACCTTTCAAAGTATGTACCCCTCTTCCTGACACGCTCTAATACCACACGCACCTTTGCAAAGTATGTACCCCTCTTCCTGACACGCTCTAATGCCACACGCACCTTTGCAAAGTGTGTACCCCTCTTCTTGACACGCTCTAATACCACACGCACCTTTGCAAAGTGTTGTCCTCCCAATCCTGACACGCTCTAATACCACCTGCACCATTGTAAAGTCTAGGTAAATTACCCTACACTACATGATCCCTAAGTCTGACGACATTCACATGTCTCATCAGCACCGCAAAATATGTAAATATAACTTCCAAGATAAAAATGTACAGGTCTAAACGTCTATCAATCAAGGCAAACACGGACGTACAGTATAACCGTTCCAGTTTTAGATATGCCCCTCCCATCTCTAGCTAAGCTCAACCCACACATATTTTGAAACCAATTTGACTTGGGGATTTCGTTGCCTATGGCAGCAACAGCGCCCAGTCAAATTAGTTTCAAAATATTCAAAATCATGTTTATTAAATAGTAAAAACATAAAATTCATACAACAACGCTAAACCCGTCACCAATTATATGTTTGTGAAGAACTTATCTACAAGTCATGTAGTTGATTATGGCGTCAGTTGACGGATGGATAAACTGGAAAGGTCCCTTGACACGCCTATACAACCCCAATTCGTCAACCTTGGTCTCAGTTAAACTAGTTTAATATATAATATATGTACAGGTTTAGACACTGATTAAACTTGATGGTGGTAGCAATGGTGGGAGGGGGTGGTAGTGGGGTGGTGAGGCTGACAGAGCGTTATTTGATTGTTGGCCATATCAAAAATTAAGGCTGAAAAAATAGCAAACACATTTATAGATTTTAAGTCCGAATTCAATCAGTTTGACATTTACTAGCTCACAAATATTCAACACCGCCTACACGTATGCTAAAATGATATGCTAACTAGCTTTTATTGCGGTATTTGCGAATCGCAGCCAATATCAGTCGGTCTGTCGGTCAGTCGGTCAAATATTTTACATTTATGACAAAACCGCCTATAGAGCATCATACTTGTTAGGAGGAAATGCGTAAAACACAATAATTCCACGGGTAAAATGATAGTCCGGACTTACTTTCCAGACATTTAAGTGACATTATACTCTGAGAATATCTTCATTTTTCGCGCAAACATGTCTTTCTCGCTACGAAATGCACTAAAGGGAAACAATCCCTTCGGTTCGGTTTAATCTATGTTTCGACACGACGAATTGTCTCCCTTGTTCTCGGCTGATTTGACTAAACTTGATCACATGTCAGTTACTTCTATCATGCGGATGAAGCATGACGATGTTGAGGTCATGATGTCGAGGATCAAGGTCACTGTCACCTTGCCAATAACTCCGTTTTTAATAAACTAAATGTTTGGTTTAGCAACCAACGCACGCCAAAAGTGCCATTGCTTGCAACATTCGCCTTTTATGAAGATATCTGCTCCTGATAACGTAAAATCATCGGACTTGTACATTGGTATGTGCCCATCACATTGGTAGCCTATCTACGGTTACGAATTCATCACCGCCCTACCACTACGCCCTGCCACGATTATATAAACTACCACCATCAACATCGCGACCACCATGCACGGAATCACGCAATCTGACCCCAGACTATTACCGCCAAACTATCCACTACGATCGCCAAAATGACAGCTCAATCATTTAATTATAGATCTATGTTTAATTTTCCATTCTCTTATTGCGGGACATTGAAACAAATACGCATAATTATGTTGGGATTTCTTATTATCTATACAACTGGAGGGACACTAAGTATATGACGTCATAATCAATTACGTCACATATAGGCTGACGTCACAATCATAACTGAGAGAGACTACATAGGTCAAGTTCGACTCACTAACCATAGTCAGTTTCATGGTTTACTGATCATGCGCAGTTGCTATGCCCAGTCGAACGTGGTTCCCTATTCAATTACTATTGCAGAAAATTTGGAGCCGGGTACCAGTCTCCACTAACCCTTTCTGTCGTCTGTTTTAATGAGCTACGAAAATGGGTTATTTTTGTCCGCTAAGACGTCAAAAAGCGCCCATATGGCATAAAGCGGGAAGGAATATGGACTATAGTTGACTAGCTAGTTAACTATTTGAAGTTCGACTGGTAGCTAACTATGGCTAGGAGTCGAACTTGACCTTAGTCATGAACATTGAAAATAAAGTTAGAATAATTCTACGAATTGTATGTCTGATGGATTTACTATTTAATAAACATTCTGTATCCAACAACTTGGGATTCTGAGAATTCAGGTTTCATAGTATATAAATCGATCACAACACGGGCAAAACTTGGGAGGTGCTTAACGAGAAAGGGGCGGCATAACTAGAAATAGGCACACACCCCACCCCCACCATATATTCGCGCGTAAATTAGGTTCATTAATGAGCTTACAATGTGACGTCATAGTCGCTGGATGACGTATCGCATTGTGATGTTACAGATAAGCACTGAAGAATAATTAAACACGTGGATGGGTGAAACTGTTAAATCACCAAAATTTATTATTTCAGTTTGAAGATTGCGGTTGATTTTGATAAACTTACAAACTTGCCCTTATGGGAAATTTCATCGCGAGACAACGAGCTAATGAAGTCTATCGTTTCAAAAAAGGAAATCTGAAATCTGGAGGTAGCAATAATGCGTCGAGCATAGCGAATGAGGGGACACCAATGTCACTGCACGAGTGCATCCTGAGGAACGATGTATCAGCGTGTGAGCTAGCGGCTAAACAAGGTCAGAATCTAAATGAAGTCATGAAGTTTTGCTATGGGCGTAACAATGGTACTAGCGTAATCACACGCCACGTACGGACATTTCCTTTGCATACCGCGTGTATGCATCGACGTCACAAAATCGTGGATGTGTTGTTGAAATATGGCGCTGATCCATTAATCCAAGACAGTCAAGGCCGATCACCAATGGCCATCCTTCTCGTCTACTGGCCCAGATTGTTATACTCGGATCAAATTGACAGCATGTCGAATGAAGATAGGGCCTATCAGGAATACCTGAAAGTACAGCATGGCAAATCTAAATCTATCATGGTAGCATTGTTGGAGCGAGGTGTGCCGCCGTCAGAGCCATGCTTACAGAGTCATAGCCACTTAACACCTCTCCATATCTGTGCTAAGTACAACTTGTGCATCCCAATTGACATTCTTCTTCGATATGGCGCCGATATAGACGCGCGTGACTCTGATAATAGAACTCCTCTGTTACTTTCGTGTAAACTCGGTAACTTGGCGGCCATTGAGAAGTTCGTTCTTTGTGGAGCGCATCTGAACATCGCCGATGACGTGGGTTGTGCACCTCTGCACTATGCAGCGGAGGTGGACACATCTTTTAAGTCGAATATACTGAGTTTTCTCGTGGCCCGTGGCGCTGACGTTCACGCTAAAGATTATGGTGGGAATACAGCATTGCACCTAGCTGCGAGAACTGGACGAGAAAACTGCATAGATTTCTTACTTAACGAACTTGTAGATCCGGATGCGAGAAACGAACGAGGGGAAACGCCCCTTTTTTCCCTTCTCAGCGAACGCACTAATCGTCATTGTATCCACGCCTTTCGAAAACTGGTGACGGAGTCCATACAACCGTGCATTTTGAATGCAGACAGACGATTTCCAGCATACGTTACCATGTCTTCGTTTGAGCCATATTTGGAGTCACTTACGTGGACATCTGTCAATCCACCATCCTTGCAGTGGTGCTGTCGGCATATTATCCGGAAGCAAATCGGCAAAGATCGGATGTTATCGCCGTGCATAAATAAACTTCCATGTCCGAAAAAGTTAGGACATTATATAATGATGAATCGTGAATTGGTAGATGTGTAATATATAGTCAAGTCTGCCATCGAAATGAACATATATGGATTCAGTCAAATAAGTCGAAGCACCGGTCTTAGGGCATGGACCCATGCTTTAGAGCTTAGAGGTATTTGGATAACAGTATGGGAATGTGACCGAGTGACAGAATTGTTCGATTTGTACGTTTTCAATGGAGGAATCCAGTTTTAGGTATTCACCGCCCATCTCTAGCTAAGCCCCACCAGCGCCTTTCCAGTGTTGGGATCAATCGATCCCTGCACTCTCTAAATCTCACTTTCCAGAAAAGTATACATGTAAGCTGTGATAGCCTATGGCAGCAACAGCGCTCAGTTGAATTAGTTTCAAAATATTCAACAGAATGTTTATTAAATAGTAAAGACATACAATTCGTACAACTTGACCGACCATTAAGCATTTATAACGGACTATATCGCGTCATTCATGATGTAAATGATTATGACATCAACCTAAATGTGACGTAATTGATTATGGTGTTATTGACTGAGAAACTGGATTCCTCTATTGTGAGAGCAGACAAGTGTCTGTGTACGTGCGTGGGTGCATGCGTGCGTGCGTGGGTGCGTGCGTGCGTTCACGCGTGAATCCTCGCCGCACGCTTGTTCTTGTTATAGTCTGCTATTTTCTAAGATATGGGAGATACTTTGGAATAAACATTATCTGAGGGTGATATACGATGCTGTTGCAGCTACATCCATTGATGCGACTCATTTGTCAATGCATGGGTTAGAAGGGGTGTGAGTGCGTATGTGTCTATAATGGCGAGATCTATCACTCAGTTATATGAGGTCATAATCTATTACATCGCATGCAGGCTGGCGTCGCAATCATAATGACTTGTAATAAATCCATCATAACGCTCCAATAGTCCGTCAAATGTACGAATTGCATGTCTTACCTGTATTTACAATTTAAAACATGTTGGATATCTTGAAACTAATTCAACTGAGGGGTGTGTGTGTGTGGGGTGGGGTAGGGGTGGGGGTGAGGGGGGGGGGGGTGTTGGTGTTGCTAGGCAGCAACAGCCCCCAGTCAAATTAATTTCAAAACTTTCAACAGCCTACATGTATATTTACCTTGAATTTGTGATTCTGGCAATTCAGGGTTCAAAATCGAACCCAACACGCAAAGCGTTAGCGGAGTTTAGCTAGAAATTGGCGGGGAATTGCTAGAGATGGGCGGATCATAGCTAGAAATGGGCGGATCATAGCTAGAAATGGGCGGATCATAGCTAGAAATGGGCGGGGAATTGCTAGAAATGGGCGAATCATAGCTAGAAATGGGCAGGGAATAGCTAGAAATAAGCGTGAAACATCTACACTGCTGGGCAAAAAAAATGAGGCAAACATGATTTATCATATTTTTTATGATTACTCTTCATGTTAATAAATACAGGTGAAATAAGTGACAATTTTACATAATATCATATGCATTGTCTGTGTGCACGGTACCTTTTAGTATGGGATAGCTTTTCCCTTGGGTTTCTTCAGAAATCTCAGCCGATTGAGCAAGCTGTCTGAAAGCCTTTTACAGTGTGCTGCATCAATGCTGTTCCATTTATGTCTGACTGCTTTCCACAACTGGTCAGTGCTCTCAAATTTTCTGCAACCAGTTTGGCATTGATATGCGCCCATATATTCTCTATGGGGTTAAGATCTGGTGACTGTCCAGGCCAAAAAATCGCCGACAGAGAATGCCTCTCAAACCATGACTTTGTTGTTTTTGCTGTGTGTGCCGGTGCATTATCTTGTTAAAAAATAGCTTTTTGTCTTTTATTTCCACTACACAACTTGTTCAGGCTTGGAAGCAACCCCTTTTCTAATATGTTTTGATACTCCTTTGCATTAATGGACTTTTCACATTGCACAAGCTCGCCAACACCAGATGGAGAAAACACACCCCATACCATAATTCCACCTCCTCCATGTTTCACAGTGGTGGAGAGGCATTCTGGGGTGGGTTTTTTTCACCTGACCTACCAAGACAGCGCTCTGCAACATCTGTACACAGCTCAAAACGTGACTCATCACTCCACAGAACATGCTCAAACCACTAAGAATCATGGTCACAATAAAGTGCCAAAAATCTGAGTGTCTGCAATGCTCTTTGTGGACAGCAATGGTTTCTTAGCACACCGCTTTGATGAAAAACCAGCTTCCTTGAGCCTCCTTGCAATTGTTCTTCTTGAAACAACCTTATTTTGTGAATTTCTGAATTCTTCTGCTAATTTGGTGAGAGTGTTCTTACGATTCTTCAGAACAGTCATTTTCAGCCTTCTTTCATCTCGACAGGTTGTCACTTTTGCTCGTCCAGAACCTGCTTTCCGTGCAACACAGAACCTGTCACTTGAAATGCTTGCCCAAATGGATGAGTTTTGAGACAAAAGAAATAAGGGAAATGCTATCCCATACTAAAAGGCACCCTGCACAGACAATGTATACAATATTATGTAAAATTGTCACTTATTTCACCTGTATTTATTAACAAGAAAGATTAATCATAAAAAATATGATAAATCATGTTTGCCTCATTTATTTTGCCCAGCAGTGTAGAAATGGGCGTGGAAGAACTAGAAATTGGCGGGGCGTAGCTAGAAATAGATCCTTTTATTAGAAGATTGGTTTTGTGAGATGTTATAATTATATTCTCTGCGGTCACCTGTTTCAGTTTTTAAGAATTGTCATATCTAGCCTGTATAAGCCTACTAAGCGGGATGCTTACCCCTGGAGAACCGAGATCGATAATCTAGCTTTAAGATGAACAACGTAACTCGTCAATACTGATTGTACGTAATCGACATTTTATTAACAATTATACTGCTAGACTATGATTCATGTGTTGGTGCACAGGTAGTCCTATCCTGTTCGTTCATCCGCGTAATGACTATTTCCCTCGTCCTGGGCGCTAACTGTTTAACGTTGTTGGGTTTCTTAAATGCTGTTTTTAATACAGGGGTTATTCCAGAATCCTGGTAAGTGACGGAAGAAAATAGCAATCTATAAGACTAAAGGTGACCCATTAGAAGCGTCCAATTACAGTACAAATTACTTTGTTAAGCTGTCTCGGGAAGCTATTGACGTCTGCTATTCACGTCTGCTTTAAAGGATAACTAATCCCATCTCTTGATAGAGCAGCAATGTTCAGGTGATCTAACACGCCGACCATAAACTATCCAGGTAATTTTAAGCTTTGTATCACGCCGCTAAGGAAAGATATTCAGGATTTAGTAGTTAAATGTTGGTACATTTCTACACCCTATGATTTACTTTTCAACCAATCAGAAAAACCCTAGTATGTCTGCCTCGGTATATACGCTCAGCCATAGAGGCTCCAGCTACAGTTTGGCAATGTGGTATAAAAGCAATCCTATAGGTAAGCTGTTGAATATTTTGAAACCAATTTGATTGGAAGTTGTTGCCGCCATAGGCAGCAACAACATCCAGTCAAATTAGTTTCAAAATATTCAATGGGATGAGCATTACATAATAAAGAATGTGATGCATTGGAGCTTACATGACACCACACACAATAGCTTGAGGAGACAAAATGGTGTCGATCACTGTTCAACATTTACTCGATATTACAAAACAGATAATTGCGATACAGATCAGGGAATCTGACAAGATATGAATGATATGTAATCTATAAACCATATTCTATCGGTACAATACAACATTCGAGATGAGATTGGCATCGCTTTAAAAGATGAAAAGATTAAAATTATATGCAGAGGAGTATGAGCTTACAGAAGCTCAAACTGGTTTCCGCAAAGTTAGATGAACCCTAGATAATATATTCTCATTATACGCGATTAAGGAAATTTTACAGGCACATAGAAAGACTCTACATTGCTGCTCTATCAACTTTAAACAAGCTTTTGATTGAGCTTTTTGAAGAATTGGCATATGGCAAAACATTTTCGAAACAAAATATTAGGCAAGTGCCATAATGTAAAAAATCAATTTGGATCGCAACATCAAACGGAATCTACATATATTCATAGTATAATTGGGGTGAGGCAAGGGGAAATTTTGTCGCCATCTTTATTTGCTATATTCGTAAATGACTTAGAGAACTACTTGCACGAAAAAGACGTACCTGGTTTATCATCTATATCAACATTAGCTTATGAAAAATTGGATTTATTTTTGTACCTAGCAATACTCTTATATGCAGATGATACTGTGGTAATGGCAGATTCAGCTGAAAATCTCCAGAATGCTCTACATATATTTAGCAACTATTGTACAGAATGGAAACTCACAGTAAATTTAAGAAAAACTAAGGTAATGATATTTTCAAATAGTAAACGGCATAAACAGAACAAACGTTATCTAGGTGGCAAAGAAGTTAAAATAGTGGATGAGTACCTTTATTTGGGAGCGATTTTTAAAACAACTGGCAGTTTTCATTCTTGGAGGCACCGGAATTTAAACCCGGTACAAAAGCGAAAGTCCAACTAATTAAGAAACTAATGGAAACTGACATCCTATTTGACCTTAAATACACCTTATTTGACCCAATGATGATAATGCCAGTACTTTTATACGCCTCTGAGATGTTGGAATTAAAAAATCTGGAAATGTTCGAAACCTGTCACATGCGATTTTTAAAGTATAGTTTGAGAGCAAAGAAAAGTAGGCCAAATTCTATGATATACTGGGCGATAACCATTGAGTATTACCGCAAAATGTAATATAATTAGGTTTTGGGTTACTCTCGTGAATGCCGGCTAGCTATGGGAAACTCTCCTCTACCATCTACTCTTTATATAGAGAGCTCGATAATAATAAAAAGGTTTAACTCTAAGTGACTAGCATGTATCAAATATATTCTTCTAGCTTTAGGCCAAGAACAGTTAATGAATGAGGAGTATATTGATAAAAAAAAGTTTATTGTTAAAGTCACAAAAGAAACTGCAAAATCAATACCTAGCACACTGGAGACTGGAAATTGATGCTTCTACTAGATTAACTTTCTATAAATAAATTAAAGAATACTTTGGGGATGAAAGTTATCTTACGAATCTACCATTTAAGGAAGCTGTTACCTTGTGTCACTTCCGGACTCTAAATCAGAAACTGAAAATTGAAACGGGCAGATGGGAAAATATTGAAAGAAATGACCGAGAGTGTAGGATATGTAATGAAATAGACGACGAAAATCATTTCCTTTACACTTGCAGAAAAATCGATGATGAGCGATCAAAATATATTCCGCAGTTTAGGTTAAACATATTTTTATTGTTCACGAGACAATACGGATTGAGTTACAAGTTGTCTCCAACTTAGTTACGACTCGCTCCGAATACTATACAATAGATTATAATAATGACGAAAATGTGCAGTTAATAAGAACTTATACCATAATGAATATAGGATTTAAATGAAAATTAATAGAATAATTAAGATAAGATTTTGAATTGTGTTCATATATGTGTGTATATGCATGTGCTTTTTAAAGCATCTTTGTGTTTTTATCTGATTTTAGTAGTTAAGTAGTGTGTAGCATTGTTGTGATCAGCGCGTGAATATGTATGTAGATGTACACCTGTCTGCGTGTTTAAAACAAAGTACTTGTGATAATATCTACTAAGTATTCGCTATTCGTGTGTGTTATGCATTTGTGCGTGCCTGCATTCGTTCATGTGCGGGAGCGTGCGTGCGTGTGTGGGTAAATTTACGCAATTTAAGCAATTTCATGCGTGCTTGCATGTTGATCTGTTCCAGTGTGCGTGCGTGCCTACGTGCGTGCCTGCGTGCGTGTGCGTGCTCACGTCAACCTCCTCTTAAAGGTGCATATTCACACCAAAACTCCAAGACAAGACTGAAGGAATTTAGTGCTTATAGCGGCCTAAGTTGTGCGCCCAGGTGCAATGAAACGAAACAGATCCCACATTATGACGCGTTCATAAAGCATAAGTCTATATAATTTAGTCCCCGATTCAATTTCACAACAAATAAAACCCAAAAACAATCATTAATTCATTTGAAACGAAAGCATCAGATGCCAAGACTCATCCCGCCCCACCACACCTAGACACACAACCCATGCCTCCAAACGCTTACCACCCCAACAATTCCATCTCCAAGAATCCTGGTGCGAACATACACCTCTGAGTTTTCTTAGCTTTGATCAAATCTTTTGGTACTGCGAATAAATTCATGGACATTTTGAAATATAAATATAATCTGGTTATTTTTTAGGTCAGCATCTCCGTTTAGCAGTAGATTCACTGACAGGTCGTGTGGAGAAAGAGCTTGTGTCTTGGATTATTGTAATGATTACATATAAAGAGGTAGTGGTTGCTATCTTCCATAAGGTCGCAGTGTGGACAGTTTTGGTTTGCTACTATGCTAAAACGAAATAAGTGGGCATTTAATTGGCTGCATCTGTTTCTAAGTTTAGTGTGAATTACATTTAGACAGCGTTCTCCGTAAAAGTAGTATGCTGGAACTGGGGATCTGGGATTAAAGTTAATTCTTTGTTTAAACAGTGATAGTGTTGATGAATTTTGCGTACTGCCATCCAATTGGTCCCATAAATGAATCGTATTTGGGAAGAATGAACGTCTAAATACGTCTAGGTTTGCTTGTTCCTCCTGGAAATTGTCTCTATTAAGTAAATTATAATTACTGACATCACCAACATGGCGGGGTACTAATTCTTTAAGGTAGTTCGGTCACGCTTCACTTATTATCTTGTATGGTTGTATGAGCTATTTGTTTTTCCGTCGTATTTTTAATTCCTCTAAGCCTGCCTCATCGTACAGTGCTGAAAGTGGGGGTAAATCGAGGAAGTCCAGTTATAACACGGAATGCTTCCTTTTGGAAGTTTTCCAGCTGGTCAGAATCTCGTTCTGTACACACGTCCCAGATCTCAGAACCATATTCTAAGAGTGGACGTAGATAACACGTATAAATATGTAACAGCGTTTTGCGTGAAATAATATATTTTATTTTCTTCATAGATCCTAGAATTTAGTTTCCATTTGATATTAGCCCTTGAATGTGGTTTGTCCATTTAAAATTTTGGGAAAATGTTCCTAAATATTTGTGTGTTTCGACAGGTAATCTGAGTGGTATTAATAGTTAGGTTAGCTGCATTTTGATTTGGTTGGTTTTGCCAAATTATATTCACCGTCTTTGTTGGGTTAAAGTCGACGAGCCACTGTTTTGACCAAGTGTCTATTTTTAATAAGTCTCTATTTAGAGAGGTTTCAATTTCTATTGAAGTATTTCCACCTGATGTTAGCAGTGTGTCATCAGCGAATAGCCTTAGAAGGTTGTCTATATTTTCAGCAATATCATTTATGAATAAAAGGAACATGAGCGGCCCAAGTACGGAACCGTGTGGTACTCGTGCGTTTATATTTTCTTGGGAGAAATATGTCTGATTGATTCTAACCATTTGTTTTCTATTAAGTAAGTAATTTGTGAGCCATTGGTGAACCTTGCCATGTATACCATATTGTTCTATTTTATGTAGTAAACCCTTGTGCCAGACCCTGTCGAATGCCTTTGAGACGTCAAAGAAGATGGTACAGGCATATTTTCTTTCATTTAGAGCCTTCGATAGGATATGACATATTTCGATTAGCTGGTGTGGTTGAATACTTTAGTCGAAATCCTGATTGAAATTGGTATAATAGGTTATTAGAATTCAGATGATTGTAGATGTGCTTAAATAGTATCCTTTCCATAATTTTTCCTAAAACGCTTAGAAGTGTAATTGGTCTGTAGTTTCCAGGTTCCTGCCAATTTCCTTTTTTAAAGAGAGAATTTATGCAAGCGATTTTCCAGGAAGTCGGGAAGATACAAGCCTGAAAAGATTTATTGAAGAGGATGGTTAAAGGAATATGTATTGTTTCTTGAGCTATTTTTAGCATATGGTGACTGATAGTGTCTTGCCCTGAAGCTTTGTTTGTATTTAGAGCTTGAATAATATATCGGTGACCACTTGTGATTGGATAACTATATCAGTAAGATGGGCATCCGTTTTGTGTATGAGTTGTGGTAGATTGTGACATGAATCATCTATATTGGATATGCTGGCAAAGAATGTATTCAGACAGTTTGCTTTGTCTAAATCAGTGTATGCATAGTCATTATTATTCAAGCATTTAAGTGGTGGAATATTAGAAATGTCGTTACCCTTGATGAGGTGTTTTAAAGTTTTCCAGTATGATCTTGGGTTTGGAAGGGAAAGGTCAGTGAGACGACTGTCAATTGTATCATAAAACTGATGTTTTGCTCATCTTATTAGGTTAGTTACCTTATTTCTTTGTTTTTTGTATGTTGCCATATCAACTGCTTTGTTCGACCGTAATTCTTTCGTTCTGAGGCGATCACGTTTCCTAGATTCATGTCGTATAGCTGAGTTATACCATGGTTTGTCATTTCCGTGAATTGTTACTATTTTGTTTGGTATGAATTCGTTAACCATGTCAATAAAAAGACGAGTAAAAATTTCACACGCTTCATCCATATCTTCAGAAATGTTCAGAAGAGCGTCCCATGGGGTGTTTCGAATTATTTTATTTAACCTAGACTTATCTGCACAGTACTTTATCACAAGTTTCAACCCAGGTCAAACAAAAGATTTGTTAACTATACGAAATGAGCCTGTTCTCATAAAACTGTAGATTTTTAGTATTTAAAAAAAACCCAACCATGGTTTAGCCGCTGACACCGACAGCGAGGACGACAATGACACTGCTGCTGCTGCTGCTGCTGCTGCTGCTGCTGCTGCTGCTGCTGCGGATGCGGCCGCGGATGCTGCTAACGATGAGTTGACAATATGAGAATAATGAAATAATGATATGATAAATTCATAATACTGATACCAGTATATGAACGACGACTACTACTACTACTACTACTACTACTACTACTACTACTACTACTACTACTACTACTACTACTACTACTACTACTACTACTACTACTACTACTACTGCAGCCATAGAATTATAAATATTATATACATGTATGCATTTCCCCATACTGCTAATACTCTACCGCCGCAATCATTATGTTAAGTTTACCCTCATATGCGGTTGAAGGGCCTGAGTGTAATCAAGTGAACTTGAAATAAAGTGAACTTGTCATGGGCGCGATGGATCTGTAATGTGTGCGTGCGCGCGTGAGTGAGTGCGTGCGTGCGTGCGTGCGTGAGTGTGTGTGGGTCTAGGTGCATGTGTGTTCATCTGTGTGTGTGCGTCATGACATGACTCCTTGTACCATATCTATCTGACTGGGTTGGCCACTTTCGTTATCGTTTATTTTATGCTTTACTTTAGGTAGTCTGAGACGCATTCAGAAATGGTTGTTGACATTTTCACCATGCTATGTTTTTCTCGTACACGATCAATTAACATACCTCATGCTGATCAAGTGATTTGTTGTATCGTCATATTTTCTTCTATAGTGTGTTCATTTACCTAGAGATATGTTTGTGATAGTTTAGAAATGTTCTCAGAGTAGGTCTCATATCATATTACAACTATCAACACAAAGTCTCATCGATTGATTCTACCCACCATCTTTCTGAAAGCAGAATTCTAGCAGAGCCCTATCAAGCCTTGGAACCAGCTAAGTGTGTGGCTGTCATAGCGCACTGTTGCCAGGTTCAGGTTCAGGTGCACATTTTGTTCCCTCAGACCGTATATAAAACATATGCGCGTAGTGGCACTTAAAATAAATATTATGTATTTACGGTAGATTTAGAAGTAATACTAATAGTGATGGTGGTGGTGGTGGTGGTGGTGGTGGTGGTGGTGGTGGTGGTAGTAGTAGCAACAGCACTAGTACTAACAGTAGTAGTAGTAGTAGTAGTAGTAGTAGTAGTAGTAGTAGTAGTAGTAGTAGTAGTAGTAGTAGTAGTAGAGTAGTAGTAGTAGTAGTAGTAGTAGTAGTAGTAGTAGTAGTAGTAGTAGTAGTAGTAGTAGTAGTAGTATAGTAGTAGTAGCAGTAGTAGTAGCAGTAGCAGCAGCAGCAGCAGCAGCAGCAGCAGCAGCAGTCATGTCATGAAAGGCAACACTTCTGGCAGAAAGCACAGGTATTTTAAATATAGCTACTCTGTCGCTAAACTGGAAATATATCAAACTGACTACGCTTTGTACAATTTAAAAAAACAATTTATTAAAATCAAATTATGGCAAACTATGTGATAATACAGTTCCAATTAGGTTCCAATTAATCGACAATGATGTCTATCAGCACTCCACAACAACCACTTGCTGACATAACTCTGATATAGGCACTTCATCGTCTCTGGCCAGGGTTAGGCAGAAATAGTCAAGGTGTGAGTCAAAGATCAGTTCACTGGCACAGACAACGAATCTTTACTGATGGTTGAAGGCCAGCCATGGCTTCTTCAAAAGCCAATAAAAGAAGCAGAAGTTAGAAAGGCTTTAGCATCTCTAATGAATGGCCGTGTATGCGGGCATGGCGGCCCTAATGATGAACCCCATAAACATGCAGATAATACCATCTCGACACATCCCACACATCATCAACTCTGTCTTTGAACAACACTTCTCTATCAATGCTGTGTGAGAAGGTACACTCATTATACTAAAAAAGCCTAAGAAACATCTTTCCATCATGAGACCGATAGTGCTTTTGAACATCATCCGAAAAATTCTATCGAATATGACATTATCGCGTATCAGAGATAAGATTGACAAATTTACTGGAAGTTGACAGTGATTTTAAAAGAGGACCTGGTCTGGGCACAATGAATGTTGACATCAGTAATAATATCAAAGCATTGGGTCTTCTACAAGAATGTCACGTGCAGTTGATATCATTAAGAGACCACAGATCCTGTAATATGTCTTTCAATCTGTTTGCGATGAAGATGAACTACGCCTGGTGAGAATCTTATTGGCAAATATGAAACCAAATGCTCGCGTCAAATCAAGGCTTTCCGCACAGTTTGAAATAACAATAGGATCACCACAAGGTGATGGGTTATCACCAGTGCTCTTCAGTTGTTACCTCGCCGCAATCATCTGTTCGAGAACACTCCACAAGACCAAACCCGCCAATCTCAATAATAGGTATGCCACTAGAAATGGAGTATGGAGATAGTGTTGACTTTTTCGACGAGGAAGAAGGTCCTCTTGATGCACTACTGTCAATATCTGCAGAACAGCTCAACGCTGCGTGAATGGAGCCAAAACAGGGTTCACTTGCGCTTAGCTATCCGACACCACAGTAATTCAGCCATAACGGCACACCATATCCAACCCAACCCCCATGCACCCACCAACCCCAGCCCCATCTGGGCACCAAGAAGTGGAGGAAGAGCCGAATCTTGAGTTCCCTCTTGCGCAACTCTACCAACATTGGATCTCGCTGTGTAACAGGAAATATCGCCTTCCAGTTGGGGTTCGTGGCTCTAAAATCCCCATTAAAGTCAAGATGCAACTATATGATACGACACGCATTCCTATAACGCTGTACAGTTGCAATAGATGGACTCCTCCGAAATCATCACTGGCCACACAGTCTAATATCAAATGCAGCGCTCTACACACTATGTAACACGGAGTCACACTATCTGTGACCGTAGCATAACTGTGCAGCAATGGTCTATGTTAGGAAATCTTGTTCGATTGTCAGATGATACGCCTGCTCAGAAAGTATTAGAATGTTCACTGGTATGTGCATACGGGAGTTAAGCACGCATGGAACGCCATCACATCAACTTGCTAAATATTTTGCGATTAAACCTCAAGGAACATAATCTAGTTCCATCATCAATCGACAATCCAATATGACACGATCAGCTTCGAATTACCTGCATCACGCCTTCACCGACTAAATGTTACGTTTTCCCTTTCTGAAGTCCACAAATTCATGCCCGCCATTTATATCGTCCCACTATCTGTCAAAATTCTATAACCAAGACCGCTCTCTGATAACATCCCACACATACCAACAACACCCTTTGCAAATCTTAACACGTAGTCTCTCCTCTCGCACATGTTTGCCACCGATCTGACCTCTCGAACTCTCATCCTTGAAATTATATTCATATTATAGATATGATTCTAGAATTATCTACAAAGTAGGTATACCCGTTTTCGAAATCTCTAGAATTTTTCAGTTCCAGTATATAATTTGATAAACTGGTTTTATTGACAGTCAAATGCAATAATACATTACTCATTGATTCGATTAAATAGTCTACAATGTTCAAGAATATACCAGTCGCTCACAAAGCAGTAAGCAGATTTAAAGGGATAGTTGAAATCATACTGGAATTTTGTTTATCTGTTGGAGAAAAAAACGCGCACACGTCATACCATGGTCAATTTCTGAAATTTAGATGCCATCAGGTTGTCTCTATACCCCCAACATTTTTTGATGTAAAATCAGTTGAAATCTTCCCGGAATATGTGTAAATTCCTTAGATTTCAAAGGCCTCGGAGTGTGTCTGCTGCATTTCTGGATGAAGTGTAGGTAATATCAGTTGAAATCATACTTAAAGGTGATCACAAACGAGAATTAGAATTCATAAAAATCGTCATAAATTAAAAATAATTGGACAAATTTTCACAACCTCTATCAATGTTTAAGGTTCTGTTAAACCCGCCATAAGATTCATAAGATTGGGGAACATAGCTGTCCAGTCCTTCACAAAGCCATGGATTCGTAGATCAAAGATGCCCTTAATAAAAAGGCTACGTTTATACAATGCAACCTGCGTATTCTTGATGCTGCATAACTGTAGCAGCTGGGTAGCTCCAACGGCATCTCTAGACAAACTCGATGCATGCCACCGCAAACACCTACGCATCATCACTGGACACCGATGGCCAGACAGCATAATTTCCAACGATGCACTATACAGGATGTGTAATACGTTGCGGCTGTCTGTAAAAGTCGCCCAGCAAAGATGGTCCATGTTTGGCCATGTGCTAAGGATGCCAGAAGAGACACCAGCACAGAGAGCCTTGGAATTCACCCTTCTCGGAGCCAGCAAATACAAAGCCAGGAGAGGACGTCATTGTATAAATCTGCTAAG
This sequence comes from Chaetoderma sp. LZ-2023a, assembly GCA_034401795.1. Taxonomy (NCBI): domain Eukaryota; kingdom Metazoa; phylum Mollusca; class Caudofoveata; order Chaetodermatida; family Chaetodermatidae; genus Chaetoderma; species Chaetoderma sp. LZ-2023a. The sequence continues at coordinate 29,518,240 of CM067373.1, read as the reverse complement.
CGTGCTACGAGGTGACCTTAAGAAAGCAGGACTCGGTACACTCAAGTCAAGAATGGACCTGAGGAAGCGAAGGATTTCGACTGAGGACAAGACACAGTGGGCAAAAGGGAAGATGGACTGATTGCAGCTGTAGGATGTTTCTACTACTACAGCCGCAGAATACAGTAATCATACATAAGCTTCACGCCACGACACCATCACGTGAATCGTAAACCACGCGGGTTCAGATTACACCACGTATGTTTTCATCTTAGAAGAAACTGGCATCTAATAAAATTATGAAGCTCTGTTTGTGTTCTCTTTTAAATATGCTTAGGTGTTGGAAGGAGAAAGAGCACGGCAGGCGGTCAGAAAATATGGACACGATTGATGTATGTCACATGCATAATGGACCGGAAATACATCTGCCGCACATATAATAGACCCCAGAGATGCCTGTCACACACGTGCATGCACGCGCACACGCACACACCATCCCGCATACGCATATGCACACACACACACGCACTTGATAGACGCATATGACACATATAATGGACAAGAGAGACACCTGTCACACACATATTTTTTACCTGATATACGTCCGTCGCACACATTGCGAACCAGATAAACTTCTGTCACACACATAATTGACCCAATAGATGCCTGTCACACATGGCAAATATAATATTTCATCACGTGCTAGTACATGTATGTATCATATAATAATATGTGATAACAGATACTGTTTCTAAAGTAGGTGCTCTGGCCTTAATAATCAGTGATCATAGCCTCTTTGCCACAAACACTGACTTAAAGCATCAATCCTGTCACCGGGCAACATGCACAATCACCATTTTGTGGCAAAAAACAACGTTCATATGATGTGATCTGTGTACCACTGATGCTGTGCAAGTGTAACGACTGGGCAGCTCCAAATGCACTTCCAGATAAGCTTGATGCCTGTCCCCGCTGTGTATCCGGAGGGGTGACTGGCAGTGTCATGCTGCGACGTGGACGAGCGCCAGTGGTGGCGGCAAGTGTGTGGCTCCTGTCACGCTGAAGGCATCGGTCATTGTCCTTTGGGCGATGATGACGAGCTCTGTCTCCATAGTAGCTGGTGGTGGCGAGGTCGTGCGGTGGCAGGCGTCGAGTGGTCACTGCCTGACGAGGCCAGTGTCGGGCAGTGGGGCTGTGCTTCTGGCGGGAGGGCAGCCATCGTCCAATATCAGGCAGGTGGTCGGGGCAACCCGTCGCTTGTGTCCCGCAAAGATGTGCTTCTTCGCGGTTCCTCCCTACAAACGTTTGCAGACCAGAAACCGCTGCATCATCTATGTATGCTCGACGTTAAATTCATGCTGTCAGGGTCTTCGTCACGAGTAGCCATCCTGGATTTCCCTTGATTTAGATTCTTGAGACAGGATGGTCCATAGAGTCGTTCTCTTCCCAGAGTGCAGTTGTGCAATCAGTGGGTGTGTAAAGATTTGCAAAGTCTGTGCGGCAATATGGGATTACAATTCCTGCAGTGCTGGTTACGCATGTACATACGTGTATATATTATATAGGTATATACAAGAGGACTCACAGCTGTCTAGATGGAAAGAAGAGGTTGTGCTCGTCCAAAGTGCATGGACTCTGAAACAAAGAAAGTTAAACGAACCTAACAGGATGGGTAGACCTAGGCGTGTAGTGCATGGACGTTTTAGATTCATGCGGGCAAGAGAGAGAGAGAGAGAGAGAGAGAGAGAGAGAGAGAGAGAGGGAGGGAGGGAGGGAGGGAGGGAGGGAGGGAGGGAGGGAGGGAGGGAGGGAGAGTATGGAATCTTTCGTACTCTAGAGGGAAGGAGGGCGGGGGGGAGAGAGAGAGAGAGAGAGAGAGAGAGAGAGAGAGAGAGAGAGAGAGAGAGAGAGCGAGCGAGAGGGAGGGAGGGAGGGAGGGAGAGAGAGAGAAAGAGAGAGAGAGAGAGAGAGATAGGGAGGGAGGGGGAGGGAGGGAGGGCGGGAGGGAGGGAGGGAGGGAGAGAGAGAGAGAGAGAGAGAGAGAGAGAGAGAGAGAGAGAGAGAGGGAGGGAGAGAGAGAGAGAGAGAGAGAGAGAGAGAGAGTATGGAATCTTTCGTACTCTATGGCACACCTAAGCTATTGTTCTTTAGCTGGCTTTATACTCTTAGCGTGTTTTAAGGTGCATCCAGAACCTAACTTGAAAAAGAAGAAGAGAAAGAGAAAAGATGAGAAAGAAGGGAGCGTGGACCTTTTCGGATAGCCTTCCTGTTTTCTCGGCGGTTTAGGGCGCTGTATGCTTAATTTGTGAGTGGTCGTTGCATGGTCGAGGTTCCCAAAGGTGTAACAGCGCAGGCAGTTGGTTGGCTCTAATGATTTTGACTGGAATTTAAACTGGAAGTCCGAAAAGCGGTGGTCGAAAACGAATAGTATTGCACAAACTATGTACAAGCTAGTGCGAAAGCAGGAGAATGAATAGAAGTTGAGGGATGCCTCGTATTCAATTGGCGACTGTACGCTTTTCTGTGCCTAAGCTAGCGGTTGGAGGATTTTATCCTGGGTGCGTGGGTTTATGCCCCAGGGCCTAATGGCTAGACACATTATGATGTTAGTGTTAGTAGACACGATTGCCGATGGCCTCGAATGTCCAATTAAATGTCCTAAAAAAGCTACCGACAATCGCAACAGTCCGAAAGATCGCAATTCGTACAGGAGCTAACAACGTTTCCATGGCAGCTAGATGATGAAGCAGCTAGCAAGGCAAGCAATGAAAGCGAACTCACAGAGCTTTCCCATGTCCCTAAGCATTTATACTTGTCAGTATGTATGCAGGACAGTCAAACACTAAGTAATGTACGTCGCTAGATGACATTAATGCGACGTATGTGGGAGAACGACTCGCTAACTTTCTAACCATGTCGGTGTGTGTGGATAGTACACTATAACTAAGGCAGTATATCAATTGCAATAATATACTAGAGATATATGGTCACTTATACTTAAGCGGTTAAACGCTGTGACAGTGCGAGAGTGGGAGCGTGGAGACAAGCAACTGTAGAAAAGAGGGTAGCATTGAGCGGAAAAGAGATGTGGTGCAAATACAATATAAGCGACGTAGATGAGATGAGAGTCAGCAGGGACTGCTTGCAGAACAGGTGATGCTACTAGAGGAAAAGGTTACAAACATTTAACAAGAAAAAAGCATTTAACCTTTATTATGTAAGAAACAGTTCAATGGGTATAAGCAATTAACAGTCATGAAGGTATGTGGTTATCGGTCGAAGGATGGTACACGAAGGATGATTTCAGTTCTGAAGTGTGAAGAGGTTCATGAGGCAAAGTTAGTGTTTATAAACGAAGAACTGTGAAAGACACAATTATGATTAGAGTATGCAACGATGCAGTTCATCAGTCGAAGCGATGTGCGAAAGGCTGTTTCGCAGTTGTGGTTCACGAAGTAGTGAAGTGGCAGGTTCTTAGCACAAAAACTATTAAATGATGATGATGAGATGGCTAGGTTACGATTCATGAAATAGTGAAACAACAGTTTACAGTCACAATACAACACGATGATGAAGAAATGAAGATGAAGAAAAAAGAAGAAGAAGAAGTGGGAACTGTATTCTTAGTTCTTATCGCAGCGTTAACACGGGTGGGAGTGGTTGCAAGGGCCGAAGGATAGATTGCCTAGCTCACATTGCAGCAGCTGGATATCTGGTTGATGTTCTTCGTTCCTAGTCACTGAGTAGCTCTTGCTAACGGCTTAGCAGATATTTTCCTGTTAGCCTCGTGCGGTAGTTCTCATCAAATTCTGGCAGCTACTGTAAGCGTGGCAAGGTGATGGTCGTCCAACTGCTTGGCGGATAGGATGTATGATTTATCTTGTTATTTTACCAAGCGAGATCAGCCACAAGGCCCAAAAACGGGCAAGATCCCTTTTTGAACCACACGCTAGGCATAGTAGTAGCACTGATGGTCTGGAGACTGCTAAGTGATTAGATGCTCTAGGCGGGCGGGGGTGGGGGCAGTTGTTTTGGCCTCAGCGACTCACACGACCCAGTGTTCTGTGTTCAGAGATGTGGCTGAAGACGGTGCCATGTCCTCTCTGGTGACGCTTCTGAAGTTATTGGTTTGATTGGCGTCTATCAAGTCCCTAATTCCAGGTCCCATACACGCCATTCTAGGTTGGCTTTATTTCATTCTATTGTTGGTAACTTCCCCAGCTTTTACACTGGTACCCATTTATACTCCTGGGTGGAGAGAGGCAACGAGGGGTGAAGGAGATTGCCTATGTTTCCAGTGATCGTCAGTTGGCTGAACAAAGTTGCGATCCCTGGATCGCCGGTTTCATAGCTCTGCCCGTTGCCGCCCAATCTACCGCCTCCTCACGCTGACGATTCTGATTTCTTGGCCATCTTATATACTTCTAGGGAGGGTCACAACGTGACTCCTCCCTCTTCCAAGAGCGAATCACATAGCTTGTTTACTTCGTTAAACCACTTTAAACCAGGCTCTGGCTGGAGGCGGATTCAGGATCCTGCCGAGGAAACGGTTCCAATGGTACCAAACCTTTATTTATTTGATCAAGGTTTGCGCTGTTGGTGGCGATTGTTCTTCCAGGTCATCTGGAGGGGGGGGGGATGCACAGTCCAAACGTATATCACGACATTCGCTATATATTTATCTAGTGCTGGACACTACATAGCGTGCTCTCAATTTTGCCTAGCAGTGAATTCGCACTAAGTTCATATTTATGCCTACTGCATATGCGAAACGTTGGAAACTTCCATCGTGGAAGATTGCGTTGTTATTGCAGGCCAGCGAGATGGGTGATCTCGCTGGTCAGTTGATGGCAGTATGAGGCTATGCCCACTTACGAGCGATGCCACGACTCCATCCGACAACAACAGTAACCATCGTACTATATCAGCCAACCAATATAATCTCCAATGACGTATTACACGTTATGCGCAATACAGTCCCAAAGTCAGGCTAAGTCCATGTTCTCACTGGATACTTAATCAGGAACAACGCCATGCTAAAGTATGGCGTCATTCCCGATTAACTGTCTAGCGAGAACACGGCCTTATGTGGCCTAACAAAGATGGTCTATGTTTGGCTAGGTTCTGCGAATTCCACAAGACACTACTGTACATAAAGCCTTCGAATTTGTTGTACTTGGTGCCAACATCTGCAAATCTCGGAGAGAACGGCACTGCTCAATCCTACTAAGGCTGTGTTCTCAGTGTAGAGTTAATCGGGAATAACGCCATACGCCGGTTAAGTTTCCAGTGAGAGCACAGCCTTAAGTGTGCTACGTACAGATCTAAAAGATGCCGAACTGGTAAGGACTCTCGCTAAGGGCAAGAAACGGCGGCCAACAAAGAAGGACTGATTGAAGCTGCAGCATATTTTCAAACAACTGCAGTCGTAGAACACAGTATATCATCATCATCATCATCATCATCATCATCAGCAGCAGCAGCAGCAGCAGCAGCAGCAGTAGCAGCATTAAAAACAACAACAACAACAACAACAACAACAACAACAGCAGCAGCAACAGTAGTAGCAGCAGCAGCCGCATCGCCACCCCACCACGACCTTGTGTAGCTTCGATCTTCAATATTTTCATTAATAAATATTCCGGAAAAGGAGTGAGAAATCTCTCCAACTAAAGCCATTCCGGTGGAAGATTTTTCCACGTTAAGACACGGATTAACACAACTGACTTTGCCAAGATCACATTCGATTTGGTCTTGCCTTCTTTTCTGTGACTAGCTTCCTGTCACTTTCATTGGTCAATTACGTTCGCAGAAAATGATTGTCAAATAAAATTAATAGAAAGTTATTCCTAAAACAGATTGCGAAAATACCATGTCCTATAGAGTATGGTCCTCCCCAGCCATAATCTGACGTCATATGACGTAATAATCAACTATATGACGTGTAGGATAATGTCATAATCAATGACGTCATGAATGACGTAGATAGGTTCGTCAAGAACGCCTAATCGGTGACGGACTAAGCGTTGTTGTACGAATTGTACGTCTTTACTATTTAAAGTCATATGCAGCAACAGCGCCCAGTTAAATTAGTTTCAAATTATTCAACAGCTTACCTGTATAGTTTTCTGGAAATTAAAAGTCAGGGAGTTCCGGGATCGATCGACCCCAACACAAGCGAGGTGTGGGTGGGTCTTAGCTAGAGATAGCGGGGCATAGCTAAAACTGGAAAGGTCCAGTGGAGCGTATTCCTCAGATTAGTATTAAATATGTCTCGAATCCAGCATGGCTTATGTAGGATGTCTAGTCAAAGGTCAAATGCAGGAATGGTTATTAGAAATGAAATTCTACGGGAAAATAAATACGTTTATTTACTTAAGAATTTTCCGCCATTTGTTTTGTCCAGGCCCCGTGTTTTCTCCTTACAAATAACAACTGCTCCTATTGAAGGAAGGTCGGCTTATTTCTGCTGGCCGCGCTGTGGTGTTGACAATTCAAGCGCGCGGGAGCGAGTAGAACAGACTCGGCAGCTTGGGCACTAAAACTCCAGTATCCCAGAATGCACCATTCATAACGTACTCGATAGCCAGGTGCATGGATGTCAGTTACTCCGCTGTATCATGCAGTGTCCGCTTGCTCGTCGAAGCATATTTTATGCAATGTATACTGACATTTTTCAATGTCGTTTCCTTAATGTGTTTTTTTGTGAAATTTAACGAATATTATTTGTCACTGTTTATTTAAATACTTGTAAATTTGTTGCCATGGTTATTGGTTAGACGTGTATGCGTTAAATGTGTCATCGTTTGAAGAGGTTTCTCTGAAGACATTTGTAATCTGTGCAGAATTCCATAAAATGGACGTATATTAACGACACTAGATTCCTGGAGCACGATTAACAGTGGTAATAACAGTTGGCTGCATCAGGCAGTGTCCTCAACTCAGGGAAGGTAGGTTCATATATTGATTTATCAAATAAATACGATATTATCATTATTTGTATGTAGACACAAAGTATAATTTATAAACCTATCATCGATTTGTATGTGGACTCAAAAGTATTTGAGAAATCAACAATTTTGAAATCTCAAATCTCAGTTGTATGTGGATCCTAACAAGACTTTGATCTAAGCAAGTTGCCTTGATATGAATTAAACATTGTACTCATCTATGCACAATATCCTGGAGCAAACCTTTCAACAACGCGAGCAGGTCACGGCATGAGTACAGGAAATATTTTCAATATTTTGGAAATTGTTTGTATAGCTTAAATAAGGAAGCGAAATTATTGATCAAGTCTAGCTAAAATGAAATTATTGCAAAGACACGCAATTGATTCCTTTGGCAAGTCTTCAACTGGAACGTTCTTTTAGAATAAACCCCCAACGTGTTTAAGAGAATACTTGACGCAGCGCTACTTAGACTTCAAACTGACTGTTCATATACAGAAGGCATAGGGCATTTCTTTTAAGCTGGCAAATATTGCAAATATGCAGTGGAAAATTTCCATAATATTCAAAGTCTTTCCCGTTTCTTACCGTGAACTTCACGCATGTTTGAATGTTTACTGCGGGATATCGAGCACGGATAAGAAAGACGCAAAATTCATGCCACCGTGACTTACTTAAAGATCAGGTGTGAGAGGAATCTAGATGCAACTGAGATTTAAGATTTCAAAACTTGATTTCATAACCACTGTGAATACTGTGAATGAACATACAAATTGATGAATGCGCTTTTAACTATGCCACGCCCATCTCTAGCTAAGCTACGCCACGCACATTGGGCCAACGCTAATCCAATATAGCGACATATGTTGGGCCAATATAGCGACATATGTTGGGCCAATATTGCGACATATGTTGGGCCAATATTACCACATATGTCGGTCCAATATTGCGTCATATTTTGGTCCAATATTGCGATATATGTTGGTCAAATATTACCACATACATTGGGCGTAATTTGGTCTAGTATTGCGACATGCATTGGGCCTACTTTGGGCCATGGTAGTCGTGCTATCTATGATACGCCTCTGATAGATGGTGAGTTTGGTCTTGACACTCAGTTTGGGGACCAAGAGAAGACTATTTTTGACAATTTACCACTGGAATGACTGGCTCGGTTATCGCGCCAGTCATTTCAGTGGTAAATTTTCAAAAGTAGTCTTCCCTTGGTCTGCCAAATAGACATTTCTCAAGACGACTGGAGATGCCGTTTTTGGCTAATATGAGGGTTAAAGGGTTAAGTCCGGTGTCTTTGTCAGTACATCCACCATACTACTACTGGCTATGTGGCTTTAAGCATAAGCCGTGATACGCCATTATATCTGGAGAGCCAGAGGGATAGCCCATCTAACGTCGAATCTATCAACGTTTTAACTGAACAAATTTGTAATGACCGAAGCTTTAATTAAATTTCCGCAAGACATTTGTGATGAATGGAAATCTCGACCTGTTCCTGTATTGACATTCTCATGTTTGCGATAATTAAATAATTCAACAATCGTTTCCTATTTCCGCTCAAAGCTTCGTGATGAACAGAGCAGCTATACACGTGGTCAGCGCTCGCTTCACCCTTTTAACTACACATACCAAATCAACACTCTTCGTTGCACATACCAAAATTAACGCTTTCATCCAAACACACCAAAATGAAACACTAAGTACAATAAACGGAATTGATAATAGATAATAGAGGTGTCCATTTCCAGCTATGTCTCGCCAATTTCTGGCTATGTCGCGCTCATTTTTAGCTGTGTCTGGCTCATTTCTAGCTATATATTTCATTTCTAGCTATGTCTCGCTCATTTCTGGCTATGTCGCTCACATCTCTAGCTATGTCTCGCTCATTTCTAGCTATGTCTCGCCAATTTCTGGCTATGTCGCTCTCATTTTTAGCTATGTCTCGCTCATTTCTAGCCATGTCACTCTCATTTCTAGCTATGTCTCGCTCATTTCTGGCTATGTCGCTCTCATTTCTAGCTATGTTTCGCTCATCTCTAGCTATGTCTCGCTCATTTCTAGCTATGTCTCGCCAATTTCTGGCTATGTCGCTCTCATTTTTAGCTATGTCTCGCTCATTTCTAGCCATGTCACTCTCATTTCTAGCTATGTCTCGCTCATTTCTAGCTATGTCTCGCTCATTTCTGGCTATGTCGCTCTCATTTCTAGCTATGTTTCGCTCATCTCTAGCTATGTCTCGCTCATTTCTAGCTATGACTCGCCAATTTCTGGCTATGTCGCGCTCATTTTTAGCTGTGTCTGGCTCATTTCTAGCTATATATTTCATTTCTAGCTATGTCTCGCTCATTTCTAGCCATGTCACTCTCATTTCTAGCTATGTCTCGCTCATTTCTAGCTATGTCTCGCTCATTTCTGGCTATGCCTCGCTCACGTCTAGCTGTATCTCTCTCATTTCTAGCTATGTCTCGCTCATTTCTAGCCATGTCTCGCTCATTTCTAGCTATTCCTCGCTCATTTCTAGCTGTGTCTCGCTCATTTCTATCTATGTCTCGCTCATTTCTAGCTATGTCACTCATTTCTAGCTATGTTTTGCTCATTTCTAGCTATGTCGCTCTCATTTCTAGCTATGTCTCACTCATTTCTAGCTATGTCTTGCTCATTTCTATCTATGTCTTGCTCATTTCTAGCTATGTCGCTCTCGTTTCTAGCTATGTTTCGCTCATTTCTAGCTATGTCTCGTTCATTTCTAGCTATGTCTCGTTCATTTCTAGCTATGTCTCGTTCATTTCTAGCAATGCCGCTCTAATTTCTAGCTACATGTGTGTCTCGCTCATTTATAGCTATGCCTCGCTCACTTCTAGCTATGTCTCGCTCATTTCTAGCTATGTCTCGCTCATTTCTAGCTATGTCGCTCTCATTTCTAGCTATGTCGTGCTCATTTCTAGCTGTGTCTCGCTCATTTCTATCTATGTCTCGCTCATTTCTAGCTATGTCACTCATTTCTAGCTATGTTTTGCTCATTTCTATCTATGTCGCTCTCATTTCTAGCTATGTCTCACTCATTTCTAGCTATGTCTCGCTCATTTCTATCTATGTCTTGCTCATTTCTAGCTATGTCGCTCTCGTTTCTAGCTATGTTTCGCTCATTTCTAGCTATGTCTCGTTCATTTCTAGCTATGTCTCGTTCATTTCTAGCAATGCCGCTCTAATTTCTAGCTACATGTGTGTCTCGCTCATTTATAGCTATGCCTCGCTCACTTCTAGCTATGTCTCGCTCATTTCTAGCTATGTCTCGCTCATTTCTAGCTATGTCGCTCTCATTTCTAGCTATGTCGTGCTCATTTCTAGCTGTGTCTCGCTCATTTCTATCTATGTCTCGCTCATTTCTAGCTATGTCACTCATTTCTAGCTATGTTTTGCTCATTTCTATCTATGTCGCTCTCATTTCTAGCTATGTCTCACTCATTTCTAGCTATGTCTCGCTCATTTCTATCTATGTCTTGCTCATTTCTAGCTATGTCGCTCTCGTTTCTAGCTATGTTTCGCTCATTTCTAGCTATGTCTCGCTCATTTCTAGCTATGCCTCGCTCACTTCTAGCTATGTCTCGCTCATTTCTAGCTATGTCGTGCTCATTTCTAGCTGTGTCTCGCTCATTTCTATCTATGTCTCGCTCATTTCTATCTATGTCTCGCTCATTTCTAGCTATGTCACTCATTTCTAGCTATGTTTTGCTCATTTCTATCTATGTCGCTCTCATTTCTAGCTATGTCTCACTCATTTCTAGCTATGTCTCGCTCATTTCTATCTATGTCTTGCTCATTTCTAGCTATGTCGCTCTCGTTTCTAGCTATGTTTCGCTCATTTCTAGCTATGTCTCGTTCATTTCTAGCTATGTCTCGTTCATTTCTAGCTATGTCTCGTTCATTTCTAGCAATGCCGCTCTAATTTCTAGCTACATGTATGTCTCGCTCATTTCTAGCTATGTCTCGCTCACTTCTAGCTATGTCTCGCTCACTTCTAGCTATGTCTCGCTCACTTCTAGCTATGTCTCGTTCATTTCTAGCAATGCCGCTCTAATTTCTAGCTACATGTATGTCTCGCTCATTTCTAGCTATGTCTCGCTCACTTCTAGCTATGTCTCGCTCATTTCTAGCTATGTCTCGCTCACTTCTAGCTATGTCTCGCTCACTTCTAGCTATGTCTCGCTCACTTCTAGCTATGTCTCGCTCATTTCTAGCTGATCAGATCGATTTATATACTTTGATCCCTGAATGGTCACAATCCCATCTACAAGAGAATTATTCAGGTAAACTGTTGAATCTCTTGAAACTAATTTGAATGAGTGCTGTTGGTGTCTATGGTAACAGCAGCTCCTAGTCAAATTAGTTTCAAAATATTCAACAAAATGTGTATTAGATAGTAAATCCATCAAATACATGCAATGTGTACACGTGACTGACTTATAAATGTTCATGACGGAGCTAGATACGTCATTCATTTTGCAATTTGATTGTGACGTCAGCCTATATGTGAGGCAATTGATTATGACGTCATATACTTTGAGTGACAGATTGAATTTCTCCATTAATCAAAATGTTGTTGATTTCATGATATTAAAATTGTTTCCTGTATGACTAACATTGAGTTGCGATGCTTGTATTTCAGGCCTGGAAGGGCAGAAAGACTGCATTTCCCAGACATTTTACATGCATACAAACTTCTGTATAATCTGAAATAAAGTAAAATAATATTAGCTTTAAAATTTAGAACCTTTTGATTTCCTGTCCATTGATTGAATCATATAGAATTCTCGTTCTCGTCGTTGTCGTCCCCATTATCGTCGTCGTCGCCATTGTTTGATACCAGTATACGCCCAATCCATACTCCACTAGATTTCGCGGTCGATGACGCGTCATCGCAAATTCCCACGTTCATCACTTCAACCATTTGACCAGCTGGGGCAGGTGCCAAATGGACATGTCTTCATGTACTCCGCAATCATATAGATAACTCACATAACAATTTTGGTTGAATTCCGTCCAACAGTTTCGGAGGAGTTGCGTTACAATCGATGTCCACGCACACACTCACGCTCGTACGCACGCACGCACGCACGCACGCACGAACGCACTCGGGCAGGGCAGCATAATCCCAACTTTTCTTCAAAAACGTGGGGGGTAGTAATGCGTCATCACATCGCATCTCCTGCATTTTTATGGTTAAATGTAGAATTTACGATTTTCAAATTCAAATTAGACACTCAAATGGGAGTTGTGACAAACTCATATCTTTGCCCTCCACCCCCAGCCCATTCCCACCCTCAACCCACCTCCACTCCTCCTTCTCCAAAATTATCTATGGGTGTGGGTGGGGACAAAATGTGGCTTACTTCACTCACCCCACCCACTACCTCTTTGGTTTGAACAGAAACAGAATTTATTTTAGCCTAAGTGGGAGCACGATAAGGCATACGTCTTATGCCTGTGTCTCCCACATAATATACAATCATGATACATGGAATATAGTAACGAGTGGCGGATGCACACTATAGCATTAACATTACTAATATAGTAATAAATTTGTCGAGAGAGGGGGGAGAGCGAGCGAGAGAGAGAGAGAGAGAGAGAGAGAGAGAGAGAGAGAGAGAGAGAGAGAGAGCGAGAGAGAGCGAGAGAGAGAGAGAGAGAGAGAGAGAGAGGGAGGTTGGGAGGGAGGGAGAGGGGTGGGAGGGAGGGAGAGGGAGAGAGAGAGAGAGAGGGGGAAAGGGAGGGTATGGGAGAAAGAGAGAGAGAGAGAGAGAACTCTGAGTGATGTGTACTCACATGCGTGTACGATTTCAGTATGGTACAGCTCATACACAATTTACAAGGCCTCCAAAACAAAATCAGTTAGTTAGTAAGAAATGAAAATGATTTGTTGAACATTTTGAATGCAATTGGACTGGACGGCAATGCGTTAGGTAGCAATGTCCTCCAATTCAACCGTGTCCAAAATATTCAACAGTAGGTTAATTTTGGCCTGGAAAGTCGTCCCCGATCTGCACCGTACTGAATGCATCCACATATGTACATTGTCGGCTCAATGTTTTATATTATGTTTTATCTATTTCACCAGTTATATAAACACGAGTTTGAATACAATTTGCTTCAAATTTGGATAAGTAAGTGGGATGTCGTTAAAAACGGTTAGTATCGACAAGATATTGGTAGATGTCTTGATAATCCTTTCTATATTGAGATTAGTGTCAAGTAGAAGATATAATATCCAACGGATTCATCAGGATATCCACAAGAATAACTTGTGGAGTCCGGCAGATGATAGTCAAACAGATGCCTATTAAGACTACTGCATCCATTGCGAAGCCCGGCTTAGATTAATATTGGCTGATCTGGACCCAACATAATACCAAGGTTGGGGTTGTCTTATGGTCTGCATTCCTTTTAGTCTACCCTTAAATTCTGGTAAGGTAGTAGACGCTGTGACAGGCGCAGGAAGGTGGTTCCACGTACGCACGCATTGTTGCTGGAAAGAATGATCCATTGTAGATCTCAGTACGGCATCTGTAGGGAGTAAAACGATTCGAGTGCAGGGTAATATATGGGTTCCGGGCTTGGGATCTCAAGGGAAGGCGATTAGTCAAAGTTTCGCACGTCATTCCGTTAACAACTTTGTAGAGCATAACTAATCTGTGGCTTTCCCGTCTATGAGATAGTGTTTCTATTCCCGTTGCCATGGATAGATCTTGCTTCTTTTCCGACATTTTCAAGTCTAGTGATAAGGTATTGTGGAAGATTATCCCAAACAACATCGGCGTATTCCAAACATGGCTTGATGTAGCTTTTATAGCCTACATTATTTCAAGGCATTTCCGATCTAGTACATATTTGAGACCCTTAAGTAGTGAAAGTTTGTGCTGGCCTTGGATATTAGGGCTTCCACGTGATTAAGCCACCATTACTATTAAACGTATTTCCGAGATGTTTATGGTAATTGGATGGAAGGATTTCTGAATTCTTAAACGCTAAGGGAAATACTGTAGGGTTAGTACTCAATGAGACCAGGAAGCCAGTGGTTTTTAAGGCATTAAATTCGACCAGCCAGTTGTCCGCCCATTGGATTATTACCTGGAGGTTATTATCTATAGACGCACTTTGCGTGTGTAGGTGGTCAGATATTATAATTTTATAATATCTGACCACCGACAGACGCAAAGTGCTTCTATAGATAATAACCTAAGGTAATAATCCAATGGGCGACAGCTCTCACACTTTGCCGAGTTCAGGGCCGAGGTATGGCGATTTATCACCGGCTTTAACTCGTACTTTACTCTTGCTACTCCACGAACGTTTTGTCACTGTACGAGCCAGCTATGAGCATTCCCTGATGAAAGTACGAGGTAAATACGAGCTGTGCGGAGCTACCCACAAGTCGAGCCGATGTAAGTACGAGCTAGCTACGAGTTGCAGCAATATAAGTACGAGTTACCCCGACATATTCACGAGTTTCCCCGACCTACTCACGAGCTTTCACGAACTGCCAAGAGTTGTAACGAGCTCAATAGGAGTTGCTACGATCTATGTATGTGTCCGCAGCTATAACTCAGGTTCTAATGGAGAGATCTTAACCAAACTTGGGTAGTAGGTTGCCCATGGCCTCCCAAAGAAATGCACTAATGTTGGGGGTCAAAATTTCAAAGGTCAAATGTCACGATCATCGAAAACGGATGTGGTGCGATAACGCAAGTTCTATTGGACGGATCTTGACTAAACTTCGAGGAAAAGGACAACTGTCAAGAGGTCAAATGGTCAGTGCTCAAAAGGTCAGATGTCAAATGTTCACACGTCAAGAGGTCAAAGATCACGACCAGCGATAATATCCTGTGGCGAGACTCGGAATTCTGTGGAATGCTTGTTGGCAAATAAATTTTAAACTAATGCGTTCAATAACATTCGTAATTTAAATGAAATTAAAATTAAACTCACAAGTGCACTCTGGCACCAAGGTGGCAACCTTCTCCTCATACAGCCTACTCTTCACCTGAGAGTCATTGTAGGCCTTGTGACGTCTGTTATACAGGCACTCATTGTCTCTGTACTACTCCCCTATGTCTTTCTCCTTTTCCTCGGAGAAGAGGTGCGCTTCTTTTCCTGAGGGCTGCTGGCTAGGGGTGTTGTCTCTTCAGGTAGTGGTGGTGGTGGTGGAGAGGGAACACCATCTCTGGTTGCGTGTCTTCTTCTGTGTGGCCAGGTTCGTGTTGAGTGGCCCCTTCTTCCTCTTACACTGCCACTTCTTCCCCATACTCAGAATATGTGGTAGTGTTCAAGAAAGGTGGCTGCTTTACCTGGGTCTCCTTCTTGCCATTCCTGCCCCTGACTCCCCTTGCTGCCTTGGTTCTCTTTCCTGCCATTGTCGTGAACACCTTCGAAATGAGGTTGAGCGGTCGTTCGTTCGTTTTATAAAGGCTAGAGCTGACGTCACCTAGGCACGTGGTCAGTGCAACTCGTAGCAAATTCGTGGGGTACTCGGGACAGGCTCGCCAATCTCGTACTGTATTCCTATTGGACTCCATCTTGCTCGTGGCAGACTCTGTGAAACTCGGCTCGGATCGGCCTAACCTTAGATAGCTCGTACAAAACTCGTAACTAACTCGTGCCAACTAACTGGTCACGTGATATTGTGATTATATCATAAACAGGCGACTTTGGTGATTATATCGGGAAATTGCGATTTTGTGATTAAAGCAAGAACTGGTCACGTGATATCGTGATTATGTAGTGAACTGGCGATATAGTCATTATATCGTGAACAGGCGACATAGTGACTTTATCGTGAACCGGCGATATCGTGATTATATCAAAAACTGGTTACGTGATATAGTGATTATATTGTGAACATGCGATATAGTGATTATATCAAGAACTGGTCATGTGACATAGTGATTTTATTGTGAACAGGTGGTATAGTGATTATATCCTGAAGAGGCGACATAGTGATTATATCGAGAACTGATGATATCGTGATTATATCAAGTACTGGTTATATTGTGAGGTAGTTATATATTGATTAAATCCCGATCTTGTATAATGGCAGTGACGATGGTGCGTGTCAGATTTACAGATAAGCATCGTCATCTCTTTATAAACTATAAAAGAGCATGCAATAATGCTTTATTGTTGATGGCAATTGGTTTTGTCCCCATCATTGTTATCGTCATTGTGATCGTCAGTATTGTTGTTGTTGTTGTTGTTGTTGTCGTCGTCGTCGTCGTCGTCGTCGTCGTCGCCGTCGTCGTCGTCGTCGTTGTCGTCGTTTACACACGCACGCACGCACTCACGCACGCACGCACGCACGCACGCACGCACGCACGCACGCACGCACGCACGCACTCACTCACTCACTCACTCACTCACTCACTCACTCACTCACGCACGCACGCACGCACGCACGCACGCACGCACGCACGCACGCACCAGTTACTCCATTCCTTGAAAAAAGACAGGAGATTAGGTTTTCCTCAAACTACTGAGCCGTAGAAGTCTTCTGCCATGGCTGTTCTTAG
The DNA here is from genome assembly GCA_034401795.1 of Chaetoderma sp. LZ-2023a. NCBI lineage: Eukaryota > Metazoa > Mollusca > Caudofoveata > Chaetodermatida > Chaetodermatidae > Chaetoderma > Chaetoderma sp. LZ-2023a. Next base: position 29,501,736 of record CM067373.1, on the reverse strand, counting down.
TCGTGTTTGCTAATCATTTAGCATGGAGACTCTATCAGGCTTTGGGAGGAGAAGGACGCCATTGAACTGATACTTATCACCGATGCTGGCCTTGAATAAGGTTTGTCACTGCAACACTAAACTGAATGCATTCGCTTCCGAATTCACGGACAGCTTGCTTTACGGAAGCAACATTTTAAACATGATGAATATCATGATACTAATGTGACTACATCAGACTAGCCATCACAGAGGATGCGATGCAGAACTCGGTAGTTCTTCATGGCGAATTTTCCTCGGGATTCCGCCAGGTTTACGACATGCGAAGTGCATAAGATGTCCTGAAGTCCATATTTTCCAGCATACGCTTGAAGATCCCCTAAGAATGTATATAATAATTAATATTTTACAATTCTTAAAATAGCTCTTCGTTCGGTCTGCTTAAAGCCGATATTTTATCATTGAAAAAGGAAATTCACTTTAGCTGAACCTGGCGCTCGAGGAGAGGCTAGATATGTCTCAAGGTTCAAAATCTTATTGTTGAAGTGACCAATGTTTCACTGAATGAGGTTGGTCATATATGTGAAAGGCATTATGTACCATACGAGTACAGGCAGTTCCGTCAATTAATTACTTTCCCAAGCTTCTTAGCAATTACCAACTTAAGTCTCAAATTGTTTCAGAGTAGTGTTGCATTCAGTCATCATGTTCAAAAGAGTTCATATTCTCAGATCCGTAACCTTTTATGCATGATGCCATTATTCTCCCATTATTACATTTCGTCTCCCATTTACAGTGGCTTAATTCCTGTACATGCCCCATAGCAGCTCGTGTGCACTGACTTGTACCATATATGTTGCTAGACCCCAGGCAACATTTGCCGGCATTAGAACACATCTCAACTACGATAGGCACAATTAGAAATCAAAGCTCTTGTATTCTGGTAGTTTGCATGTGAAGCTGTTCGGCATCCTTCCAGACTGTTGTTTGAAAATGCACGCGCTTGATATATTCCAGAAACGCTTCTGTAGCATATCTAATAGCTGTTAATGGTTGTAATGGCATGGTCTAGACGTATCAAATAAAAACGGTGACCTGCATGCAGTACTTTGACGGCCGTGCCTTTGTAAAGATGCACAGCACTATCGGCTCCTGACAAATAACTGATCACCAATAGCGTAATTTCTGTCTTGTGTAGTCAATGTTAATCGTTGTACGTCCTCTTAATGTAGCTTCAACCGTTGCTATTCTGCGTAGACGATGTTTCATGTAGTGAAGAATTAGAAGAGTTGATCCATGTTGTCACTAATGTGAAGAGCAGATGCTATGCGCACGTGATGGATCTTTATGACATCAGTCTCATCATGTCAGTAGCAAAGAGCATACATGCTGCTTGTGCTATTGCAGCAAAGATTGACTGGAACAATCTCTTGCCCATTCATATCTATACTATTGATGCATATCTAATATTTAGCTATATACAAGAGTTGTCCACAGTTGTAAATACATGTTCTATGTAACTATGAGTGTGGCATGTTGTGGCGGTATGGATACACATGTAGCTAATGGTGGTTTGTGGATCTAGCTGACATTGTTGTGGCCTTTATACTATGCTCGTTATGTCTGTCAAATACGAGGTAACTGTGTGATAGGAATAATCTTTTGACCATTTACATAGCATACAAGGAATTATAGACGTCGGAAGCGTAGGGTGGCATATGGTGGCACGCCCCCTCCCGATCACGACCTTGAGGGGGGTGTGTCTATACTCATATCCCACCCACCCCATTATTTAGTCTTACGATTGTGTTTCATAAATTGTACATCCGATGTAAACTGTGGCTTAGTGTATTTCAATAACGGATTTGTTACGTCATTTCAAGTGGGTGGAAAGATTCCATACCATGCACGTACAGAATCAGCAAAGAAGTTTGTATATACTCCAAAACAACCCAATGGTGACATTCTACCAGCCGAGTAGTACGGCAGTAAAATCAGATGAGAGTCATCTATAACTGCATTCATGTACATATTATTCAGACATATGGGTGAAGAAGGGAATGAGGGAGAAAGAGAGAGAGAGAGAGAGAGAGAGAGAGAGAGAGAGAGAGAGAGAGAGAGAGAGAGAGAGAGAGAGAGGGAGGGAGGGTAGGATGGTTGGGGCCAGGTATGGGGATAGAGGTGGCGTGTGGGGAGATGACAAAAAGGAGATGGAGAGCGAGTGGAGGGAGCAACGGAAGAAGAGGGAGAATGTGAGATTGGAAGGGAGGAAGAGGTGAAGAGAGTGATACAGAGAGGGAATGCTAGATGGGAAGGGAGAGAGACGCGAAGAGAAAAGGCGTGTCCACGTGTCCAGGGTTTTCTACCTTTGCGTCCAGTTTCATGTCAAAGCAATCTATATCTCATACACTTCCATGGCCTGCTTAGCGCATGCGGTTATGTTACTTGTTTGTTTCCTATAAACTGTTTCTGTTTCTGCTGTGTTGATATTGTCACTATCTATGTCCGGCTGGTGCATATACATGCCACCTGAAGGACAGCGCCTAAATTTGCCTGCAGATACAACATTGATTACCATCTCCATTGATTGTAATCTATAACATCGACAGTTGCCGTCGTTCTGATGCCTCCAAACACCACGCTCTCCCTCATTAAATCTCAACTCCGATACACACAATGCACGAAACAAGAAATAATAGCAAAACGATTGCAAAAGTAATCAGCAAACGCGTATCCTATGAATGCTATAAATAGTACCGACGTCAGTCATGTGTAGCTTGCCTCAAATAAAATTGTCGGCGTATGGACATTTAGCGCTGTTTCCGCTGACTTCGGTGTCAAATGCTGTGTCATATCTCCCATAGCCACCGTTAGAGCATGCTGCTTTCACTAAGCGTCATGCAAGCATATAGGACTGAGAATGCATTTGTGTAACGGAAGATCCTAAGCCTGTTCATTTTGTTGAGTAAATATGGCGGCCCTTGTTCCGCACCTGCACAGAATTTCACTGTGTTTACGAAGCCTGAGATTAGTTGTAAAAATAATTCATATACAGAAACCTATGCTCACAAAAATTGATCTGCAAGATACAGGTAGATCTGCATATAGTTGGCATTGGGCTGATTGACTGCTGTGTGCAGGACTGGACGCTGAATTCACCTTTCCAGTTTATCCATCGATCATCTGACGTCATATGACATCATAACTAACTGCGTGACGTGTAGGATGACGTCATAATCATGAATGACTCAATATATCAATATAGCCCGACTTAAGCGCGTAATAGTCCGACACGTCATACGAATTGTATGCTTTTACTATTTAATAAACATGCTGTTGAATGTTTTGAAACTAATTTGACTGGGCGCTGTTGCTGCCATAGGCAGCAACAGCGCCCAGTCAAGTTAGTTTCAAAATATTCAACATCTTACCGGCATAGTTTTCTAGAAATTGATAGTCAGGAAATTCAGAGATCGATCGATCCCAACACGAACGAGGCGTGGGTGGAGCTTAGCTGTAAATGGGCGGGGCAGAGCTAAAATTGGAATGGTCCATTCCATAGACTGTTGTTGATACTATAACTCCCATGTTGATACTGTAACTCCTATGTTGATACTGTAACTCCCATGTTGATACTGTAACTCCTATGTTGATACTGTAACTCCCATGTTGATACTGTAACTCCCATGTTGATACTGTAACTCCCATGTTGATACTGTAACTCCCATGTTGATACTGTAACTCCCATGTTGATACTGTAACTTCCATGTTAATACTGTAACTCCCATGTTGATACTGTAACTCCTATGTTGTTACTGTAACTCCCATGTTGATACTGTAACTCCCATGTTGATACTGTAACGCCCATGTTGTTACTGTAACTCCCATGTTGATACTGTAACTCCCATGTTGATACTGTAACTCCCATGTTGATACTGTAACTCCCATGTTGAAACTATAACTCCCATGTTGATATTGTAACTCCTATGTTGATACTGTAACTCCCATGTTGATACTATAACTCCCATGCTGATACTGTAACTCCTGTGTTGATACTGTAACTCCCATGTTGATACTGTAACTCACATGTTGATACTGTAAATCCCATGTTGTTACTGTAACTCCCATGTTGATATTGTAACTCCCATGGTGATACTGTAACTCCCATGTTGATACTGTAACTCCCATGTTGATACTGTAACTCCCATGTTGATACTGTATCTCCCATGTTGATACTGTAACTCCCATGTTGATACTGTTACTCCCGTGTTGATACTGTAACTCCCATGTTGATACTGTAACTCCCATGTTGATACTGTAACTCCCATGTTGATACTGTAACTCCCATGTTGATACTGTAACTCCCATGTTGTTACTGTAACTCCCATGTTGTTACTGTAACTCCCATGTTGATACTGTAACTCCCTTGTTGTTACTGTAACTCTCATGTTGATACTGTGACTCCCATGTTGATACTGTAACTCTCATGTTGATACTGTAACTCCCATGTTGATACTGTAACTCCTATGTTGATACTGTAACTCCCATGTTGATACTGTAACTCCCATGTTGTTACTGTAACTCCCATGTTATAACACATTCAAGCAAAGATCAGTTTGCGATGATTTATAAGGAACAGGCATGCAATGATTTTAGGCATAGGGGCCGTACGCACGAAGAGTGCCGAACTTACGCACGCATCCACCTATTTAGATTACCTGACTACGTCGTATTCACGAATCTGCCGCTAAACATTCATCTAATGTAGGCAAATACGTGCTTGTGCGTTTTCTGGAGTTAACCCCCAATTTGCGCATTCTTGTTACTTAAGTTGCCTTCTTGGATAAGGCCTCGGATTTGTGATGAATTTAGGTACAGTTATATCAGGATTTAAAGGGCTGCTAATCTCATCTCAAATGTTTCATTCATATCATTCATATCCTGTCACATTCCCTTATCTGTATCACAATTATCTGTTTTGAAATATCGCGTAGATGTTGAACAGTGATCGCCACCATTTTGTCGCCTCAAACGAAAGTGTGTGATGTCATGTAAGAGCCAATGCATTACATTCTTTATTATATAATAATCATCTTGTAAAAGAGTTTGAAACTAATTTAACTTGAAGTTGTTGCTGCCCACTGTAGCAACAGCTTCCAGTCAAATTAGTTTTAAAATATTCGACAGTTTGCCTGTATGATTGCTTTTGCATGGCCAAACTATAGATAGCACCTCTATGACCGAGAGCATATATACCGAGAGAGATACGCTAGGCTTTTTCTGATTGGTTGAAAGGTAAATCATGACAGTCATTATAGGCTGTAGAAATGTTTCAACATTTAGTTAATAAAGCCTGAATATCTTTCGGCATGATAAAAAGCTAAAATGTCGGCGATGGATCGTGAGTGACAAATTCCATCATTTGAATGCCATGACTTAATGAACTGATAGATGCCATGACTTAATGAAATGATATATGACATGACTTCATGAACTGATATATGACATGACTTAATGAACTGATATATGCCATGACTTAATGAAATGATATATGACATGACTTAATGAACTGATATATGCCATGACTTCATGAACTGATATATGACATGACTTAATGAACTGATATATGCCATGACTTCATGAACTGATATATGCCATGACTTCATGAACTGATATATGCCATGACTTAAGGAACTGATATATGTCATGACTTCATGAACTGATATATGCCATGACTTCATGAACTGATATATGACATGACTTAATGAACTGATATAGTCCATGACTTAATGAACTGATATATGCCATGACTTAATGAACTGATATATGCCATGACTTAATGAACTGATATATGACATGACTTAATGAACTGATATATGACATGACTTAATGAACTGATATATGACATGACTTAATGAACTGATATATGACATGACTTAATGAAATGATATATGCCATGACTTAATGAACTGATATATGCCATGACTTAATGAACTGATATATGACATGACTTCATGAACTGATATAGTCCATGACTTAATGAACTGATATAGTCCATGACTTAATGAACTGATATATGACATGACTTAAGGAACTGATATATGCCATGACTTCATGAACTGATATAGGCCATGACTTAATGAACTGATATATGCCATGACTTAATGAACTGATATATGACATGACTTCATGAACTGATATAGTCCATGACTTAATGAACTGATATATGCCATGACTTCATGAACTGATATATGCCATGACTTAATGAACTGATATATGACATGACTTCATGAACTGATATAGGCCATGACTTAATGAACTGATATATGCCATGACTTCATGAACTGATATATGACATGACTTAATGAACTGATATATGACATGACTTAATGAACTGATATATGACATGACTTAATGAAATGATATATGCCATGACTTAATGAACTGATATATGCCATGACTTCATGAACTGATATATGACATGACTTAATGAACTGATATATGACATGACTTAATGAACTGATATATGACATGACTTAATGAACTGATATATGACATGACTTAATGAACTGATATATGACATGACTTAATGAAATGATATATGCCATGACTTAATGAACTGATATATGCCATGACTTAATGAACTGATATATGACATGACTTCATGAACTGATATAGTCCATGACTTAATGAACTGATATAGTCCATGACTTAATGAACTGATATAGTCCATGACTTAATGAACTGATATATGACATGACTTAATGAACTGATATATGCCATGACTTAATGATCTGATATATGCCATGACTTAATGAACTGATATATGACATGACTTAATGAACTGATATATGACATGACTTCATGAACTGATATAGTCCATGACTTAATGAACTGATATATGACATGACTTAATGAACTGATATATGCCATGACTTAATGAACTGATATATGACATGACTTCATGAACTGATATAGTCCATGACTTAATGAACTGATATATGACATGACTTAACCATAAGCTTTAATGCCTAAGGTTGGTCAAGAAAATCTAATTATTTGCATATATTGAACATCCAAGAGCGGGCAAGAGAATACCTTTTGAAAATGTACCACATGAATGACTGGCTCTGTTATAGAGCCAGTCTTTCCAGTGGTAAGTTTTCACAAATAGTTTTCTCTTTGTCTGCCAATGGAGCACTGCAGTAGGCATACTTGGCCAGCTTCGCCATGACAGGGTTAAAGTAGAGCTGCTTGATGGTATAACGCTATGTGCGCATGTCCCTACGTAACTACGGATGCTATCTTTATTCGTGTAGGCTGTCACAGTAATGGCTGTTGTCATACAGAATTACCATTAATTGGGTTAAACAGGGCATGATTTTTTTTTATTATAAAAAGTTTGAAAACACATAGAAAATGAAAGATATTTGCAAATGAATACCTTAACAATGTTAACCAACATTTCATGACTTAGGCTGAGAGACTAGAGAGCTAATCCGAGGTAAGTCCATTGGATGACAAAATTTAGTTTTACTCTTGCAAGCATTCACACTTAGGTGAGCTTATGATAAGTAAACGAATCTGCTACTACTGTATTTTATCGGACTTACGTCGGATTATCCCTCTAATGTGAACATCACCTTGGAAACCCTGTTTTCGTTTTGGACTAAAAACGTCTAGTCGTCCTGTCCTTATCGTCTAGACCAACCTGCCCAATTCACCTTTCCAGAGTATCCCTCCATCATCTGGCCTCGTATGACGTCAGCGCGTGTATGATGAGGTCACAATCATTACGTCACAAAGGGTTCCATATAGACCGTCATCAAATCTCAAACAGTCCGACACGTTATATGAATTGTATGTCTTTGTAATTCTTTGCTATTTAATAAACATGCTGTTAACAAATTTGTTTCAAAATAATCAACAGCTTACCTCTGTAGTTTTTCGGAAATTTATAGTCATGGTGTTCAGAGATCGATCGATCCCAACACGGGCGAGGTGTGGGTGGAGCTTAGCTAGAGATGGGCGGGGCATAGCTAAAACCGGAAAGGTCCATTCAATCAACAATCAACGGCTTGATGGACCCGAATTTGATTAGCATACATAGACTGTCCGTTGAAGATTTTGTCATGTTGACCAAGGGGATTAACCGGCTCTTTGAGATTGATGGCATAAACTGATTAGCTCATGGCTGCATGTAAATAACACAGGTACACAACAAACATTGGCTGAACAGAATCATCCCGGGCGAGCCCTGTCTGTGAGACAACTATCACATGGCCTTGCTTGGCCACCGATCAAAGTTAATTTCATGAGCAATTATCTCTGAAGTTTATCCGGTCAATATTGATATCAGTCAGGGGTCTGGCATAAAAGGATGTGTGTTTGAAATCGTGTATCCTCTGCTTGTCAAATGTTATTATTCTAGCAGTATTTACCAATATTATTCAGACAAAGAATGTGCTGTGTGCATTATTATGTTAGATTCAATGTTGCTATTTTTCTTAAAACGAGGTCAATTGGATTAATCAAGGGTATGTGTGTTTATGTGTGCCGCATCAATGTCAGTGTGTATCAAACAGTGTCAGCTTGGCGTATGCACTATATGGTTCGCGTATGAAATTAAGCGAATTTCTACAAAGTGGGCCTAAGCCTTAAATTTGTTCAAGAAAATCTCAATTTTCTCAAAGAAAATATCAATTTGCAGACAAAGAGAAAACGATCTGTAAAGATTTACCACCTGAATGTTATCGAGCTTGTTATTCTAGTGGTAATTTTTCAAAAATAGCTTTCTCTTGGTCTGCAAATGGACATTTCTCAAGACCACTGCAGAGACCGTTTTTGGCTGATATGTGTGTTAAAGAGTTAAGACAAATAAAGTTCCACGATGCGACAAAAAGCAGCGGTATAAATAGTTAAATAGCTGAACCGTATTGCCTTTTAGATAGTTGATGTCAAATCGTTTAGATTCAGCTGAATCAGTTCATATTCAATTTCGCACAGCCTAACGAGTCCATTTCTAGCATCGCCTAAACTAATGAACCAATAATCCCTAACCAGACAACTCTCCGTCAATATGAAGGCTTCACGGCGAGGTCGGTATCATGTCTACCACTCAAATGACAGTCTCATTTGATGGGTTACCTACACGCAATGCTTAAACAGACAACATACATGACGAATCACAGCAAGTATTAGCAAAGGCTAATTCAGGGCTTTTAGTGCACCTCAAAAATAACGTAACGTGGTTCCGAAACAGAATAATTGGTACTTTTGAATAATTAGTCACAATGGACCTTTCCAGCTTTAGCTATGCTCCGCCCACCACTAGCTGAGCTCCACCCACACCTCGCTCGTGCTCGATTCCTGTACTCCCTAACTATCAATTTCCAGAAAACTATACGGGTAAGCTGTTGAATATTTTGAAACTAATTCGACTGGGTGATGTTGCTGCCTATGTCAGCAACAGCGCCAAGTCAAATTAGTTTTAAAATATTTAACAGCATAGTTATTAAATAGCAAAGGCATACAGTTCGTACAAGGTGTCGGACTATTTAGAATCACTCACGACGTCATGATTATGATGTCATCCTACACGTCGCGTAGTTGATTATAACGCCATATGATGGATGGATAAACTGGAAATGAGAATTGAATTGGGAGCTACTGTTTAAGGAAGCAATGTATTCCAATACAATTATGCTCGAAATATTCAACAGAAAATTCCTTACTAAATCACATGTTTTAGTTTTTAGTTTTTGGAAAGATATTAACGTATTCCTGAGCTGTACTATATATCATTAAAATGGTGTGGTGAATAATCGTTCTTGGAGAATATATTCCTTCCTCTTCTGATCGTGGCTAGCTCATTTAATCCGGGACACGGATCTAATCACACGTGACCATTGGTATCATTCTGATGAGTGACATGGTGAGCACAGAACGATGTACAATCCCCCCCCCCCCCCCCGCCACCCCAACCCCCTCCAGCTCGTGTTGGACCATTCGCCCTCCCCCACTCAAACAAGATCATTTCCAATCACACTCGGTCAAGACCATTCACCCAATCTCCACTAGGGCAAGACCATTTACCCACCACTACAGCAGCACAATTTACCCACCCACTCAAGCAATACCATTTACCCAGCTTACTCCAATAGCAACATGTGCGATCCCGCTCTAGGAAGAGCATATTTTGTACTCGGCACAACTACACGACTGTTTGTACTTACCATTCCATCTGCCAATCCCATTCCGGACCACCAGGCAACAGTTTCCCTAAAGGCTCTAGCAAGAACATTTGCTCATCTCGCCGCAGAAGGAGCGTGTATGACAGTTCGTGTCAGCTAGACTGTGTCTACTAGATTGCCAGTGGTTTCAAATGGCGTGTAGTTGGCATATGGTCACATAATATTCACATTCAAATGAAATGGACCTTTCCAGTTTTAGCTATGCCACGCCCATCCCAAAATTAAGCTCCACCACGCTTCGCCCATGTTGGAATCGACCGATCTCTGAACTCCCTGACTATTAGTTTTCAGAAAACTATACAGGTAAGCTGGTTAATATTTTGAAACTAATTTGATTGGATGCTGTTGTTGCCTTAGTTACTGCCTTTGGCAGCAACTCACGTAGTTGATTACGACGTCATATGATAGATGGATAAACTGGGAAGGTTCATTAAGTATACATGTTGCTGAATGGATTGTCGCTTCACGCCGTTATTACAAGCTTTCTCATTAGTATGTATATAGAATAGAGGGATCCGATATGTATCGCACATATATACGCATCTGGCATTATAATCAAATTACATCACGTGTTAGCTAGTCACAATCAAAATGGCGTAAGTCCGTAGCTCCGTTGCGAAGCGCGAAACATCCATCATGAATGTGTACAAGTTGTATGTCTTTGATGAATTTATAGTAACTAATTAGAATGGGAGCTGTTACTGCCATATGCAGTAACATCCCAGAGTCAAGTTACTTTCAAAATATTCATCAGCTTATCTGTATCGTTACCTTGAAATGCTGATTCTAGGAATACAGGTCTCAAAGTTTCAAATCTGTGCCAACGCACGTGGAGTAGGCGGAGCTAAGCTTGAGAAGGGCGGGGCATAGCTGGGAATTGATCCCTCTATTGATGAGATCACGTGATTAAATAATACCCATGCCTCACTAATGAGATCATTGTAACCAGTAACATATTTTCGATTATTTGATGACGTGTTGACGTTGTAGCCATATATGTGTATCGCTTTTAATGACGCCTATTTAAATGCCGATCAAACTCGTTGGTCTTCAAACACACAAGGCGTGTGTGTAATCCTGGCATTATTTACCTCGGTGACCAGTATACCCTTCTCTTTATCGTAAAGGGAATCTGTTAAATTACTTTGATAAACTCTTGATGATTTCTTTGAAATCAAAGCAAAATGTCGTTGTTGATTTACTGTGTTTTCAAAATATGTAATATATCTCTTTCTGGGAAATTGCAATGAATAAGATTAGATATGTTTATTGGCGTGTCATTGCTATTGATCCAAGTGTGGGCCGTGGGTTTATCATCATCGGCATCACCTAACATGCCAGGTTAGGAGGGTATTTGGGGATGACACAAAACAGTAGGCTAACAAAGGCCCTTAGTGAACTTAATGTGATGACAACAAACACGCATTGTATGCTTTCCTTCACCGCGCGCGCACAATGAATACTGGATACAATCTCGATATGATCCAAATCTCTACAGAGAGCTATCTTTAAGTTTTCGTATTTGTTTAACAATTTCTCGTGTTTGATACAAGCGACCCTAAGCTGGCTGAATGCTGGCACTGGTTAAGGGAAGTGTTGTGTTTGATCCACGACATTAGCGATAAACAAGCCGAGGCACGGCCAGCAAATGTGAGGCTGTATGCATAAACGAGGATTTTCTGCAGCAACTTCTGAATACTTTAAGACTATTGTCGCACGTGCCAAATAAACATCTGCGTGTGTGAAATATTGATGTTGACTTATCAAATGTGTCACATAGGCGATTAATAACACAAAAAACACAAACTCCGGCAAAATTGGTAACAATTAAGGTGAAAACTTAAGAAAAAGTCCCGAAAATATGTTAAGAAACATACTCAAAGTCACGGAAAATCATGCTTGTTCTAAACGTGTAATTCAAGATGGCGTCCAAAATGGCCACCGGTCCCGATTATATCATATCTTTGAAGAGTGAGAGAAATTTATAGAAGTAACACGTTTGGCATAAAAGTCATAAAACTCAAGATGGCAGGAAATATGATGGGCAAGACGGGCGCCATTCTAGATGTTATTATGTGACTGCAACCAGACACAGTATAAATGCAAACAACGCGTTTAAACTTAGTTTTCTAGACATAAGCCAGTCAGTAAACTCGCTAATTAGAAAAGATGCTGCAACTCAAGGCAAATGGTATAAACAACAAAGATCAACAAAGATCGCGTGGGGACACTTTACCGAATCCTTCTTGACTAGGAACAGAAGGCCATTGACGTAGCTGACATTCAGTCAGATAATTACACATATCCTTGAGCACGAGCAGGACAACAAAGATCTGGGTCTCGTATATCACAAGTCGATTACTAGCCACGCTTCATTCCTGCTGAAAGTACGGGGAACGGATGCACCACCTCTACTGTGTTACGCAAATGAGTCCACAGTTCCATACCACAAGCTATGACAGTAGATGAGTAGATACCATTCGCGTGATGAATTGCTGGGTGTAAGTCTCTTAGATCGGGCCCTTGAATAGTTTCTGATACGGATGATGAAAACATATGGCGGTGTGCCCCGTGGTTGTGCCCTCATTGACAGTATGCTAACACATTACTTAATTAATTAATTATTCACACACCAGACCAGTTGCAATGAATCTGGGACTACAGAGACTACTACTTAATTGCATATACCAAGGTGAGGGTACGAGTCAAGACACTGAAGTCCGCAGAGTTTGCGACATCAATCCATTCCCCACGTGGAGATTGGTCTATTCCATGTGCTTTTTACCTGCTACCTTGCTACAGCCCTAAAATCCGTGCGGGAAAAGTCCACAATACACGCACGCACGTCTATACTGGGGATGATGTGGACTTCATAGATACTGAAAAGAAAACCTTCATGAATTACTCCGGATAGCTACAAGAAAATTAAAGATGGGAAATTCTATGAATGAATCCAAAACAGAAGTCACCCACATATACCTATCGACAAAGCACGAAGCTAAAGAAAATCACTATTAACTTTATGGCGGTGAACCATGGAGGAAAAGTACAATTATGGGCTCACTGCTCTGCAGTGCTGCTGACATCGCTGCATGTCGCGTCATTGGGAACATAGGCCAGTCTGTCTAAAAGCTGTAGATTCGTAGAGGTGCCATTGACGAAAAGACTACGATTGTAAAACACAACCTGCGTATCCTTGATGCTGTACAACTGCAACAGCTGAGCAGTTCCAGCGACTAGCTTGACGCATGCCACTGCAAGCGCCTCCACGCCTTCACTGGACACAGATGGCCAGACAGCATAATTTCCAAAGATGCATTATACAAGATGCCTAATACATTGCTGCTGTTCATAAAAGTGTCCCGTCAAAGACGGTCTGTGCTTAGCTAAGCATGCCAACAGACACCCCTGCCCAGAGCGCCTTGGAATTCTCACTACTAGGAGCCAGCAAATATAAAGCCAGGAGATGACGTCATTGCATGTATCTGTTAAGCGTGCTACGAAGCGACCTCAAGAAAACAGGACTCGGTACAGGATGTGACAGGTCATCATTATCCTGTACGATATCACACAGAGACCATAGTTTATCCATCCGTGTTCAATAGAATCACGTGTGTTCTGAATGCCAGATCTAAAATAGGAACGTTGTTTGTGTGTGGACATGCTACTCTACCACATTCTCCTCTGCCTGAGCATGTGGCCCGGAAGTCAGCACCTTAATAGTGGGATTCTGGGACTTTAGGATTCAAAGTATATAACTTGATTCCAACACGCGGGAAAGGTAGGCGGAACTTAGCTAGAAATGTGAGGTACATAGCTAGAAATTGACCCCCTACTAAAGCCATAAGATTGGATTTCTTATGCATTAAATCCACGTTTAAACACATTATTTGCATTTGGCAGTCATTTTATCTGTGATCTTGTCTGCCATAAAGAAATTTGGCATTTGATTTCAATCCTTACTTGGTTCCAATGTATTGCTTGTGTATGAGAATCTACGTGTAAACTTTTTTCTTAACTTTTCCATCATATCTGGTTCTGTGGATATGATAAATGGCAGCTATCTTGACCGCCATCTTAAAGTTTCTGATTTTGATATTAAATTCAGAAACTAATGAATTTGTTGTATTGTCTGTGTCTGAAAACCTATGTTTCTACATTTTATGTGCATTTCTAACGCGGCTGGTTGCAAAGGTATGATAAACCAAAGAATGGTGGGCAACGTGTTTTCCAGGTATAGCACAAAGGGGATTTTACGGGACATTTCTCGTTTTGAATTTTCTGCGATTTTCAGCCGGTTATCTGTTTTTGCAGGGTTGAACGCAATGGACTGTTTCCATTTTTAGCTATGCCCCGCCCATCTTTAGCTAAGCTCCACCCACACCTCGCTCGTGTTGGGATCGATCGATCTCTGAACTTACTGACTAGCGATTTCTAGAAAACTATACAGGTAAGCTGCTGCCTATTGAATGGTAGAGACCTACAATTCTTACAACGTGTCGTACTATTAAGAGTTAAAGACGGTCCATATAGAATCATTTATGACGTAATGATTATACCGTCATCCTCCATGCCGCTTAGCTGATTATGACATCATATGACAGCATTACTCTTTAAAGGTCCATTGTTCTTGGCCTAATGTATCAATTTCCTGGTTGACTTCTCGACACGCACTGATACAGAAGTTAGATACCTAATGCAGAGATTTTAATCCGTAATTTACTTTCATTCCTCAGTACCTCGTGTCAACGATAGCGAATGAAAATCAAAGAGAGCAATATCGAGAGTGAATTTAAGCAATGAGGAAGGTTAGGAGCAGCGTGGATTTACCTGGCGTTGTTACCTGCGGCACCTGACAAAGTCGTACTCATACAGGTAAATATTAATTCAACATATATGGCAATGCCACACACCAATTCACCAATGGATGAATGGGAGTGAGATATCTTGCTACTAAAGATGCATTATTAATCACAGCAGATATCAATGATATCTTCCAGTTTTAGTTATGCCCCGTCTATCACTAGCTAAACTCCACACACCGCTCGCTCGTGTTGTGATCTGTCGATCTCTGAACTCCCTGACTATCAATTTTCAGAAAACTATACAGGTAAACCTGTAATTTGACCCATTCAAATTCAAAATAATCAACAGAATGTTTATTAAATAGTAAAGACATACAATTCGTACAACGTGTCGGACTATTAAGCGTTAAAGACGGGTTAAATCGAGTCAATCATGCCATAATTAATTATGACGTCATCCTACACGTAACGTAGTTGATTATGGCGTCAGATGGCAGATGGATAAACTGTTAAGGTTAAATAGACAAGACACGTTGTCACCAAAGACATTTAATAAACATCCTTTGGACTATTTTGAAAGTAATTTGACTGGGCGCTGTTGCTGCCATAGGCAGAAATACCACCCAGTCAAATTACTTTCAAAATATTCAACAGTTTTCCAGTACAGTTTTCAAGAAATTGATATTCAGGTAGTTCACAGATCGGGTGGAGCTTAGGTAGAGATGGGCAGGGCATAGCTAAAACCGGATTCCTCCATTGGTCACCAAATCACCAAAGGCAAGTGGTCACTAATTACAGGTGATCATCACGGACACGGACACGGACACGGGCTCACATCAGACAAGCTGTCACTACAGACATGTGTTTACTAAGAACAAGTAGTCTCTGTGTATAGGTGGCCATTAAAGGCAGGTGCTCACTATTAAAGACACTTGGGTACTACATTCGCATTAGATCAGCCCCTAATGTGGCGGCAAAAAACAAGTGATATGCGGATATTAAGCTAATTTCCATAATACATTATTTCGTGAGGAGCTCTTACATGTAACGGATGTCACTCAAATATATGACGTCATAATCAATTATGTCAAATGCAGGCTGACTTCACAATAAAAATGAAGGGGACGGACTATACAATGTTCTTGATGGAGCTGGATTATGATGTCACTATGCCATGGGACATTCTATCACTCTGCCATGTGACATTCTAGCACTCTGCCATGGGACATTCTAGCACTCTGCCATGTGACATTCTATCACTCTGCCATGTGACATTCCATCACTCTGCCATGTGACATTCTATCACTCTGCCATGGGACATCCTATCACTCTGCCCTGTGACATTATATCACTATGTCATGTGACATTCCATCACTATGTCATGTGACATTCTATCACTATATCATGTGACATTCTATCACTATGTCATGTGATATTCTATCCCTATCTCACATGACATTCTATCTCTATGTCATGTGACATTCTACCACTTTGTCTTGTGACACACTATCACTGTGCCATGTAACATTCCATCACTATTTCATGTGACATTCTATCAATATGTCATGTGACATTCTATCACTATCGTATGACATTCCATCACTATGCCATTTGCACATGTTAGCTGATACGTGATCCTTGACCTAAGCTAACTCACCCATGCAGAATTCACTTCCTATGATGACTGGCGTGCCTTGATCCGCGATCCAATGTCAAGGAAGTATAATAGATTTTATTCCAATCCTGCTTGTTGATTTTGAGATATCTGGTCCTAAATATACACGACCATTGTTTAAAAAGGACTGTGAAATGAGGCCATTAAAGATGGCATAGTTCAGACAGTGACGTGATAATACAGCTTTGATCCACTAGGATATATTCCAGCACGGTATGAGCAGGTCATGCAGGGTACCGGATATACTTCAACTGAAATTGTGACTCATTCAAGGTTCTAGCACATTTCTCTTGTCTGCTTCTAACAGCGAATGTCTCGTACGGTGGAATGTTTGATTAGGGAGGACGAATCAACTGCAAATTAATGTAGAACGGATTCTTCACCTTCAGATTCGATGGGGTGGGTAGGGTGAGTGAGGGGTTGGGAAGTGCAGAAGTAGCTTAATATTCTCGCGACGAACTAGACATAGTGGAGAAAATGGATGATCCCTACGCGACGTGTAGGATGACGTCATAATCAATTACGCCATTGTACGTATTTACTATTTAATGAATATGCTGTTTAATATTTTGAAACTCATTTTACTGAGCGCTGTTGCTGCCATTTGTTGCAACAGTAACCATTTTAGTTTTAAAATGTTCAGCAGCTTACCTGTATAATTTTCTGGAATTTGATAGTCAGGGAATTCAGGGATCGATTGACCCCAACGAAGTGTTGATGGAGGTTAGCTAAAACTCGATTCCTCCATTGAAGAAAACTAATTTCAGATGTTTCCGGCCTTTCAGGTGAACAAAATAGTCAATCATCGTCATCATCGGCCTAGATACAGCATAGCATCGCCTGTGTTGACAAAGGTTCTCCACATAGCTTCAGATGTACCGCGTCTACTAATCTCCCATCTAATCCCAACCTGCTGATGGTTTATGAAGCAAAATAGCTTTTCTCATTTTGGCATTTTGATATCAGTGTTTATGACGTATCCCGAACTTATCCCTAATGTAGTTCACATCTCATGTTGGATCGGCGAGTTTACCAATACAATCATTCTTGTCATTTTACTCTCAGCTGTTTCGACGAAATTTTCTTTTTCATTTGATTTTCAAAGGAAATGTTTTCCCTGTATTTGATTCGCAATTTTCTTTTGTTTCAAACGGTATTCTTTACTCATTTAAAATTTCATTTCTGTTCAGTGACTGCTTCATTCGCCTCCTCAAAAGATGGAGAATTAATTCCTCTGCTCTCTCGCTTTATGGTATGTCTCGGTTTGACGTCAAAACATCTAACCAAACGGGTTTTAAGAAAATGCATTCATTGCCAGGCATTCGAACCCACAATTGGCGATAGCGCTTAGCATCGTAGTCCACAAACGCTTCCACCACAGAGACTGCACAGGGACGCTCTGTGCACATAAATCACTACCTGGCTGGCCACTTACAATTACAGTCAAAATCAGCCACCCAAGAATTCCCACAATCGTGAAAGCCTCAGGCAAAGTAGGACTTTTGTCCTGCAGCGTTGGTGTTGTGGAAGCGTTTGTGGGCTATAAAGCTTTGTGCTTCCGCCAGTTGATGGTTCGATTCCCGGTCAATGCCACATACTGTAATGCCACGAACGCGTGTATAACAAGAAAACGTACGGTGAGCGACGGAATTGAACAATCAGCGTGATCATCAGAATGGACGGATCCAACCTGCCACTCAATTATATGACGTCATACTCAATTATGATACATACATGTAGGCTGACGTCACAATACATAGTCACGTATCTAGCTCAGTTATGGACATTTAAAAGTACGTCAAGTATATGAATAATAAGTCTTTACTATGTAATAAATATTGTGTTGACCATTGTGAAACTAAGTTGACTGGGCGATGTTGCTTGCTACAGACAGCAAAAGCATCCAGTCAATTTAGTTTCAAAATATTAAACAGCTTAACTGTAGATTTACTTCAGTGAAATGGGGATTCTGTGAATTCCGGAAGCGAATTATATAAATTGATTCCAACACTGAGAAAAGTGGGCGGAGAATAGTTAGAAATTGGCGGGACATAGATAGAAATGGATCACTGTATTGCTTCAATCTTCTGACAGAATAAGGTAAACACCTCTCATATAGCATTTACCATGCACAAATGAGCGACAACACCAGCAAACCTTTGCTTCCATGTCAAATCACTGTGAAATTACCATGTATGATTACTATATAATTGTGCGGCTGTAGCCTAGTAATAGAACCGTCATACACCCGTAATTCGCCCTTCACATTTGACCACTGTGTCTTGTCCCCAGCCAAAATCTTTAGGTGCTTCAAGCTCATTCTTGATCTGAGTGTACCGAGTCCTGCCTTCTTGAGGTCACCTCGCAGCACGCTTAACATAGTTATGCAATTTCGTTCCTCCTTTCCTGGCTTGATATGTATCTGCTACCAGTTGGGCGAATTCAGAGACTCTGTACGGATGTGTCTTCTGTCATCCTTAGCACATGGCCAAGCATGGGCCATCTTTGTTCGTGTGACTTTTACAGACAGTGGCGATGTATTATGCCTACACATCTTGCATAGTGCATCACTGGAAACTATGCTGTCTGACCATCAGTGTCCAGTGATGGTGCATAAGTCTGTGCGGTTGCAGGCATCAGGTACTCTAGAGCTGCCTTTGGATCTGCTCAACTGTTACAGGTGTACAGCCTCACGGATACGCAAAGTTGCGTTCTACAAATGTTCGCCATTCATTGCACAATTTTTTAGACTATTTGAGACCTTTAATACTGGTCATTTCTTCTCCGAATGTGCAATGTATCATTTTCACAGCTCTCTACAAATAGCTCGCTCCTGGCATATCCGCTAGATACAGCTTTATGATGTAACTGGTATGACGAACGTGCCATATTGCAGAGTCAACCGTCTGATGTTTGAACTCCACTCAGGTTGTGTAAAGTTACATTTCTTCCACACTATTGGCACAAACCTGGCGCCGTGATAAATTTGGTACCGTCAAACAGCGACAAACATGCTCTCTATTACCCGGCATGCGTTGTGAACAAACAATAGCGCAGAACTCTGTTTGCGTTTCTAATTTACGACATCTCAGGCAAACACATACATTAGTAGTTATCCTCAGCGAGAGTCAGTGCGTAATTCACATACCCTCTTCTCAATAACATTGTTTGTATATTTGCGATAAATTATTTTATCAGATTAAGCTTTCGTTTTCTTTAGTAAATTCATGTCGCAGTGAATAAATATTCGCCATCATATGTATTGACCCGCACCAGAGGCTTTATGTATTAGACACATGCGAACAGATGCGAACAATCATCTTCTGTACGAAATATATTCGAGCATTTTAAAATTCTTGAAAATTGTGTGAATTGTACTTTTGTTTAAAATGCCCATGCCTACAAAGCCACGTGCGGACATCCGTTTTTGTGGCCACCTGATAGTGGTTCTTTAACCATTTGAACCTAAAAGACTAAACACCTAAAATCCTTTGCAATTTAATTGTTATTCTATTGTGTATTGCGAAACTAATTTGACTGGGCGATGTTGCTGCCTATGGCAAATTATTTTCAAAATGTTTAACAGCTTACCTGAAAGGTTGCCTTGAAATTGAGATTCTGAGAATTCCGCGTTCAAAGGGTAAAGAGGTGGTCGTACTAACTTAAATAGCCAGCACTTTGCGGCCCTAAAAATAGTTCCTATGACAACCTGTTTATAGTAATATAAGTAGCCATCTGTTGTTTGCGACCGCATGTGAAGAGGCCGTTATTGACCGATGTGGCTGTGCATATTTACAGTTTATTTAAGGATTCTAGCGTGTTGCTGTTAAATGCCATTCACTGGTGTGTTAGGTCAGAGGAACAATGCCTCGTGCTGTTTTTTATAGCTCCATATCTATAGTTAATGAATGAATCCAGTAGTTTTAGCTATGCCACGCCCACCTCTAGCTAGGATGCACCCACGCTTTGTCCATGTTTGGGATCGATCGAACCCCGAACTCCCTGAATCTCAATTTCGAGAAAACTATACTTGTAAGCTGTTGAATATTTTTGAAACTAATTTGACTGGGCGCTGCAACAGCGCGCAGTCAAATTAGTTTCAAAATATTCAATAGAATGATTATTATATAGGCTAGTAAAGACATACAATTCGTACAACTTGACGGACTATTACGCGTTTATGACGGACTTATTTGCGTCATTCGTGACGAAGTTCATTATGACGTCATCCTTCATGTGGCGTTGTTGATTATGACGTTATATCATTGATCGGTAGACTGGGTTCATCTCTTGTAACCATCCAGGCATGCTGATGTGCATGCCAATTCTGGGACGTTTTTAGGGACATGGCAACAAAATCTGGTATAGTTTTTAGCCGATCGTCATATAGCAATAATTGACCCCTCAAAATATGGAAATTAACCCATTAAGTAGGTAAATAATTCACAAAGATTTTAGGAATTGCCCGACATCTGGCAGTTTCATCAACTAAATAGCGATTGTGAAAATTGTTCGGAAATGTTTATTGGAATTCGTGGACAACTATTATTTCCAAAAACAATTTTAAATCGGCGATCTTTTAGCTTTTTTTCGTCTACTGATTGGTTAATCTCCATATTGCAATTATACCGCCTTCTGATTGAGGTAGCTACCACCCGAAAGGGCCATTAAAGGGGCCTTGTTTTTCACAACCATATCAATTATTTAAATAGAAATATCTTTTCAGGTAAACGTGCATCGTCGGCTGACTTTGGAAAATAAAGGTCATTTTCAAAGTCATCCGGATGGTCATATTTGCATTCATGGTATGAACTAGTCAATTACTGACTAAATCATGGCACGATGCATATCAAGTTAAAGCAAACTAAAATGCGATGACGAAAATGTGGTCTAATTGTAGACTCGCCCCCATTGGTTAATGTTCGCTGGGGACATTACGCTAATTTGGGTAAATCGTCAAAAACGCTCTTTATTATTATTCCATGTCAAAATATATCATGTTGCATATTAAAATTGAGCTTATAATAGTTAGTATCTCTGGTAGTCTATCACTACCTGGCTACCTGTTGAGCCACTCCACAATAACCGTGCCAACGTGGATCCATTTAAGGCTATGCTGCACCCATTTCTAGCGAGGCTCCACCCACTATGTATGCGTGTTAGAATAGCTCCCAGTCAAATTAGTTTCAAAATATAATAAATAGTCAACAGAAAGCTTAATAAATTGCAAATCGATCAAAGACATACAATTCGTACACTACTGACGGACCGATGTTCATAGCGGAGCTAGATACGTCATTATGATTGCGACCTCAGCCAACTCGTTATATAAATGATTATGACATTATGTACTTGAGTGCCAGATCGGATCCCTCCATTGGGATTTTAGCCGATTTTACAAATCGCTACAGCACTGACTTCCAGGTACAGATGCGCGCGCACGCGGTTAGGAGTTTGGAGCTATGGTTAGTAATTCCATGGGGTCACAAGATCGTAACCGTGCCTTTTCACCAAGAGACAGGCGTAGATCGCGCCATCTGTTTCAATACGTTTTTTGTCAACAGGAAATTTAAATTGGGAACGTAGTAAATATAACTATTAATTTGAAAATGTAGACAATATGAATATCCAATTGAGAACGTAACCAATATATTGGTGTCGAAGTGAACTCAAATTGGTGTAGGAATGTATTCAAATTGGTGTAGGAATGTATTTGCTTCTTTCAGTTGTCAATTTGAAAATTCACCCCAACACTGGCTACATCAATTTGAATTCACTCCTACCGTACTATACATTGCAAGCCAAACAAAATGGAGAATAGGTTTTTCCCATGTTGGGCATTAATCGTGTGAGAAGCACCAAAAAGCGTTTCAAGGTGGCGTTTCATTTTGGAACACGCAATGCGTGACCGTTCTTAAAGGTGATGACAAACAAGAATTAGAATTGAACAAAAATCGTCAAAAATAAAATCTTTTATCATATTTTAAGAATTAAAAACAATTGGGCAAGTTTTCACACCCTATATCCATGTTAAGATGTCTGTTAAACTCGTCTATTTTAAGCCTCAAGACTTGAAATTCACGCTATGACGTCATAGCGCGAATCGTCAACCACGTCGGATCAGATTACGCCACATGTGCTTTCATATTAGAAGAAACTTGCATCGAATATAGTTAGAAAGCGGGACATCAGCTCTAATAGCATTCTAGTTTAACAAACGAAAGTATTTCTCTTGCATTTCAATAATATGTTGGTGACTCAACGAGCTGTTTTTGGGCTTATCAATCATAATAGGTGAAGGTGGGGCAAAGCGGAACAGGGGGCAAAATGCAGAAAGACACATTCTCACATAACTTATGTATGAATTCATTTGAAGAATGCGTTATTTCCCTTAATTTTAGAAACGATATGGGTTTCATTTTCGGCTATGGTATGTGTATTCTGTGTCGCTATTTTGAATTTCGCACATATTGATGTAAGGAATGGATCTATGTTAAGCAATGTATTTTTACAGACTTGTCTCAAAAGCAGCTGCTAAATTAAGATAATTGTTAAACATAAAGTTCATTAAGGTATAATATGTTACAAAAATAAATTATGCATATGCATTGTAAAATGGCGGGAAATGTGAAGAATGAAGTAAACGCTATTGGGGCAAAACGGGTCACTCTCTTTTGGGGGAAGACGGGACAGTGTCCGATTATGCCCCAATATAAAGTGTCAAATATTACCAAAATATGTACTACTACTACTACTACTACTACTACTACTACTACTACTACTACTACTACTACTACTACTACTACTACTACTACTACTACTACTACTACTACTACTACTACTACTACTACTACTACTACTACCACCACTACTACTACTACTACTACTACTACTACCACTACTACTACTACTACTACTACTACTACTACTACTACTACTACTACTACTACTACTACTTTATTTCTTCTTTTTTTGAAAATCCGACGCTGACGCAGTCGGACAAACATCACGGAGGAATTAATATTACACCAAAACAAAAGATAAATAACATATCTAACTAACGAGCATTAATACAATCTATAAATACATACCGCGTAAAAGGTTTAGATACAAAACACTAAGCTGATAAAGATCTGATAGCAAAGCAAAACTTAACAAAGGCATTACTATTCAATCTAGGTGTGGCAGTAGGCCCGTGTGGCGAGTGCAACTATACAACAAATAAAAAGTGACTCGTCAATCAATGACAAAGATGTCAATCATTGACGCCAGTGGGCTGATTCTTTAAAGATCAGCGGGCGTAGTAGCATTTGGGTAGTATAACACATATGGTCGGCAGGAAAATTACAAAAACATAGTTGGCGCTCTTGTTTACATTTTCGATTTACTTTATTTATTGTAAGGTTTTGTAAATTACTATTCAATCGAGGTGTGGTAGTAGGCCCGTGTGGCGAGTGCAACTATCCAACAAATGAAAAGTGACTCGTCAATCAATGACAAATAAGTCAATCATTGACGCCAGTGGGCTGATTCTTTAAAGATCAGCGAGCGAAGTAGCATTTGGGTGGTATAACACATATAGTCGGCAGGAGAAGAAAAATAGATGGCGCTCTTGCTTACATTTTCGATTTACTTTATTGTAAGGCTTTGTAAATTACCCGGGAACAAATAACCCTATAAAACCTTGTGCAAGTTTCTAAAATTACCTGGGACTATTTTATAATTCAATGGCAACTTACTTTATCGCTTGATTATTAAATTACCACAGTCTGCTTATTTGTTAACATGAATTATTAAACATAACAATATCAAAGTGCAGACTAAAATGAATTACATGACACAGATTAATTAAAAGACACAGATAAATCAGCTGTAGTAATTAAATGATTTAAGCTAGTGCAGGCTCATTTATTTTTTACACTTCCCAACTTTATTGAAACTATGTTTGTTTTGCACCATATGTCCTTGAATACCTTTTCTTTACCATGCTGCTTTAATCTAAAATATTCGCAAGGAATATGATTTAGCAGCAATGAACGAAATATTGCCTTTATTGCTATATTGTGATTGTGCATAGATGGGTTTTTCGTCTGCGCACACCGATGTTTCCAAATGGCCCAAACACCTATGGTTAGCATTGTTATTAAAATAGTCTTATCAGACTTTACGATATTTACACCGCTTGATCCAAATTCTCTAAATAAGTGTTTCTAGAACAATGGGCGTCGCTCCAAATTGTGCCAAGATTTGCCTGATATACTCTGCAAAATAATGCTGGATTGTTTCCTCGTCTGTTTGACATAAGTAACACCTATCAGAAGTCGTTATATTGCACTTGTATGTCAAGTGTCCCACCCATAGCCGTCGATGTAGTAATCGCCACAATAAATCACGAGCCATATTTGGTATGCATGGAGAATGTAAGATTTTCCATACATTTTTCCAACTGGATAGTGTATAGCTTGCGTCGTCCAATCTCCTAATTGCTATGGGAGGTGTTACTTGTTTTCGTCTCATAACGTGGTACCATTCCTTGGATCTCATTTCGTATTTTAACATCTCATCATCAAGAACTAGTGCAGGTTGCGGAGTCAAACTATTATGATTTACATTTGGCAGACGAAACCATTCAATTGGTACAGCATGTTTTATTTTATCATCTATATGCCTCATGTGTTTTTCTAGCTACTTCTTGCATTGAAATCCATCTACGTGTTTGAGGGTGTATCATATCAGACAAGCGTTGAATGCCAGATAAAGTACTGCATTGTTATAACATATATTACTATTGCCCAACAATTGCTGTTCTAATACTTCCTTCCAACACGTAGGTGGAGGTATGTATCTGTCAAATATTTCTAGCTCATTAACTTGATCTTTAAACACATCTGGTATCATTTGGCTATTCGGAGGTACCTTCTTTGAGGTAAAAACACACTCCGCCAGAAATAGTTATACAATTCTCACCACGAGAGCTCGTGAAACAGATGCCCACGTCGCATCTGGTGTAATCAGATCATTCAAAAATTGTAACCTTAAAGAAACACATTTCACTTTAATATCAAGTAAATCAAGTCTTCCTCTTAACTTAGCATTATTGAGAACACAATGGGAAACTAAATGATTCTTTTCTTCCCATATGAATGACAATATCAACTCGTTAACCTCCTTTTCTACATGTTTTGGCATGTGTACAACAGATGCTGTACACCATAGCTCAGATAATACCAAGTTGTTGACAACAAACACTCTACCGAAAATCTAAAGACGACGACGCTTCCAATTTGTTAATATTCTCTTACGCTTAGATACTCGTTTATTCCAATTTTGTGTTGTATTCGGTTTCCTGCTAAAATAGATGCCTAAAATCTTAATGGTATCATTAGACCAATTGATTCCAAGTGGCTGGTCATTCCGCTCTTTCCATGGTCCCAAAAATAATCCTTTGGATTTTCCTTTATTGATTTTCAAACCAGACGCATTTTGGAACTTTTCTAGTACTTGGTTAAAATTGTAAAATCATTATTTGAACTAGCAAACGCAGTTGTATCATCAGCATATTGTGACAGCTTAAGTAGTCTTTCTATGCCGTGAATACATATGCCCTCAAAATAATTATTTTGCCCCAATGCTATGCCAAACGATTCCATCACAATAACAAATAATAATGGCGATAGGGAACAACCCTGTCTAACACCACATTCTAAGACAATTTCTCTTGATAATTGATTGTTCAATAAATAGCTACTCTTGATATCCGTATATAAAATCTTAACCCATTTAATAAAGTGTGTGCCTTACCCAAACGATTGCAAAGAATTAAAAAGAAAATCCCATTCCACACGGTCAAATGCCTTTTCGTTGTCCAAGGCAATCACAGCTGAAGGGATGCTATCCTTCTCAACCAATTGTATACGGTCTCTTATTAACATGGTGTTGGTTAAAATTGTCCTCATAGGTACAGCACATGTCTGCTCTGTTCAAATAATTTCTCCTAAAACACTACCAAGTTTCAATGTTAGTGCTCTGGATATTATTGTGTAGTCTACACATAGTAGAGAAGTTGGTCTGTAATTCTGAATTAGACGTCTGTCCTCTCGTTTATATATTAGCCTTACGTATGCCCTAGCCATAGTTGGTGGTAAATGGCCTTTCTAAAAAATGTTAGTGTCTAACTCTTCCATTATTGGACCTACAAGGTGCCAAAAAGTTTGGTAAAATTCAACTGGAAGGCCATCACAACCAGGTGATTTTTCTAGTTTCATACCGTTAAGGGATTTAGTTAAATCTTCTAGTGTTACGGGTTGATTGCCTGCGTCTGACACTTTTTTGTCTATATTTGCTAGCAAATCCAATTTTGCATCCTCATCAATTCCCTCTGACTTGTACAATGACTCATAGTAATTGCATACAATAGTACTCATTTCATTGTTGGTAAAGACGGTTGAACCATCCGGCATGCTTAATGAGCACATCACCTTATCTATTGCCCGTGCTTTTTCTAATGTGCAAAAATATTGGGTTGGCTTTCCCCCTTCTGCATGCATCTGGGCTCTTGCTCTAATTTTTGCACCCTCAAACTCATATTGTTCTATATCTCTTATTTTACCCATTACTAAGTTCCCAGTGATGTTATCTAGTGCTGTTGTAGACATCTTATTAAAAAGATCACGACGTAGTTGATGAGATGCGGGTGCATATATAGACAGCAACGTGAAACGTGTTTGTTGTATATCTATTGTGACTCTCACCCACCGACCATTTGCAACTGATACTGAAGAGATTATATTTACATAGGCTGGACAACGAGGGAGTATAAGAATTGCTATGCCAGCACTATTATCTTGAGATAACGAATAGAATATTCTGGATCCAGAAATCTTTTCTAAATTATTGTATAATTCTGACTTCTGAATCTTTGTTTCCTGTACCAAAGCAATGTCAATCTGCTCATTTTTTAGAGTCTCTAGTAAGTGCCGCTGCTTTACGTCACTATTTAAGCCTCTACAATTGAGTGTACAAATTAGCATAAAAAGTAATAAAATGATGTGTACAACCGCCATTATTAAGCTAACTAGATTTTATTTTTTTCGACCCTCTCTTAGATCTTTACCTACTTTACTCTCAAACTCTGTACTACTTAGTTCAACTTTTTCCAAATGCTTATATTTTAATATATATGGTACAATGCGTACAGGCTTCACGCGCAGATGGACGAACCAACATACTCGCAGACAGAACAAGGACCGCGCCTTTGCCGATAACAATAGCCATAACACACATGATCGGACAGGATAGGACATCACACGCGTACCGACACGCATCCATCGAATATCAATCAACACTTGAATCCACATACAGTTTGGACAAGGCGTATAACTCAGATAGTGTGAATAACGAACATTACTTGGAGGCCAACTAATCAACACCTTAGCTGGACTTTGTGAATGAACTCAAACACTAAGGGCGTACCTGTACATTAATTATTTATAGAACTTTATTATCGAAATGTACAATACCGTGAATCTACATGTACTTTCCTGTATTAATTAATGGCCCGCTTATTTCGTAACTAACTGCTTAATTGCGCCTTGCGTTAATTTGAGTATGCTTAGGCTAATATAATAAACGCATGGTGTTACATGACTTGACAGACGACGTGAAGTCACTATAATATATTTAAGTGACACGAAATGAATGGGGGTGGGGGTGGGGGGAGGTCGTTCGTGGTTCATCAGTCGGTTGGTCAGTTACTAAAATAGGTACTGGTTAGGATATAGTGGTAGCTTATTATCAATAGGCAAAAATGGTTTGCAGATAATTCTTAGCTAGGCCAGGCGGCTGTGTTTGGCAATCCAGTTATCAGGCGTCGGGCATTCGTCATTTAGGAGCATAGGTTAGGATTTTAATTGTTAATAAAGTATGTGTTCAATCGGTATTAACGTGTTACGTTGTTTATCTTAAAGGCTAGATTATCGATCTCGGTTCACCAGGGGAAAACGCCTATCTGGGTATGAAATATATCTGAATCATGACGCAGATGCCTATATTTAACCCCTTTTGCTGTCACATATGGAACTAACACATCTCCTGCCTCTGGCCTGTACATGACCATCTGATCGGGTGATTTAGAACTCTGTGTTTGAATGGATATATCGGATTCAGCCACTGACATATTATCGTCTTCTATATCACTTTCCTCTGTTTCTGATTCAGAACTGTCTCCATCTTTCTATCGCATTGTTCCACTTAATCGATCGGAGACACCAATTACTTTCTCAATATTATTTAAATCGTATAGATTGAGTGTACTCAGTGGAAAATTAGAGTTAGTTTCAATATCTTGCGAATTGAATTTTACTTGTCCTAAATTAAAACTTTCTTCCAGAGGGTATTGATCATCATCTTCAACTTGTGTGAAATTAACCTCTCTGACATCAGACTTGGATTGACTTGTTACTAGAGTAAGACTTAGCAACTAGAGCGATTGGATTCTAAGTTTTTTCACCATGCTTCTCATTAACATGGACTTCAGCTACAATCTCAGCAACTACTGGTCCTATGACATTTTCTTTAGAAGCAACTTGCTCTGCACTTTTATCAGCACCATTTTTGACAGATTTGCTCTGCGGACATCGCCACTTAAAATGATCAGATGACCCACAAACTAGACATTTGTTTTTATTAGGGCAATCTGTTGCAAGATGTTCTGTGCTTAAGCAGATTCTACACTCTTTGATTTGCCCCCTGTATCATAATGGCAAGATAAATCGACCATCTAACGTGATCTTACTTGGGAGAGGTTGTTCTACCTTTTCGAACCAAACTCTTCTGATGCCATTTTCTAAGGTTCTGTCAAATGAATAGGTTTCGTGTTCTACTTTTTCTATTTTGCCATACTTGATCAGTTCATTGATAAGCCGTTCATCTGGGATCTCTAACGGAACCTTCATCTTAACTAATAGACGATCAGATTCTATTTCCTCCACATTACACACCTCTTCCTTCACGACAAGGACATCGTCGAGCAACTTTTCCTTCACCTTTTCATTAACCACAGTGGCATTCCATACAGATTTGGAAATGTTAATTAGACCTTGAAGGACCTGTGGGCCTGCCCCAACTACGTCCTTCAACCCATGATACACCTAAATTGCCGAAACACCCCAAGCCTTTGTCGTAATTGTAAGAATCAGGGTACGCTCATAGGAGGTTGCCATGGTGTTTTGTAAAAAAAAAAGGAGGAAAACCATACTACTGCAATATATAATGGGGATAATACAAATATATAACACCAAGACGTCAGGGAAAGAGCTAAACACTAAATAAATAGTGTCCCCTTTTGAAAACCTGACATCTACCAACAAATATACGAATAGAGAGTACAGTCGTATATTTGTTAGTTTGAACCGCTTATTAAGTGGTTCACTAACACCTAACCGATTAAAGTGGTTTCCTAATGTATACTAACATATTACAGTCATATATTTGTTAGTCTGTTCGAATTGGGCGGGGACAGCCAACTGACTGTAACGATTTATATAATCAAAGAACTAGGCGTGCGCTTACAAATGACAAAGGAATTAAATCCACTCACTCAAGCGATCTTGCCAAATATAATGAGTTAACCAACGAACTATAGAAATAGCATACTGGCGCGAGGGGAAATGTATTGCATTGACCACAGTAAGAGGAGACCTATTAAATGGCGGAAACCGCCAGCTAAGAGGAGTGCCTTTAGAAAATGGAGACACAAAATCCGCTCCAACCAAGACAAGAATTTACAAATTAAACATAAAGTTTGAAAGGAAATACTAATACGAAATATATGTACAACATTTATCTTAAAAAATCGCGCTAGAAACTAGCAAATTCGGGCAGCAATTGCAGGGCTAAATAAACGTGTGCGTTCACTACTACTACTACTACTACTACTACTACTACTACTACTACTACTACTACTACTACTACTACTACTACTACTACTACTACTACTACTACTACTACTATCACTACTACTTTTTTTCTTTTTTTTTGAAAATCCGACGCTGACGCAGTCGGATACACTTCCCGGAGGAACTCCTTTAAAAAGGCTTGCAAACCCCCATAAAAAATCGGTTGAAATAGCAGGCTTTATTAATAGAATAACAATACAAACCTAACATGTCAAAACAGTGCAAGCTAAAATACTCTATTATCATATACCACAACCGTGGCATAACTACATAGAAAACATAATTAATAAAGAGCTGATAACATAACATAATTCAACAAAGACATTGCTATTTGCACACCGTGTAGTAGTAGGCCCAAATGGCGAGCATAGCTAACCAACAAGTGGTAAAGCCACTCATCAATAATTAGCAGTAAGCTACTGCTAATCATTGATGCCATTGAGCCGATTCATGACCGGCAGGCTAAGTAGATCATATGTAGTTTAACGTAGCACACCGTATAGTAGTAGGGCCAAATGGCGAGTGCAGCTCGCCAACAAGTGGCGAGGTGACTCGTCAATTAGTAACAAAAAGTCACTCATTGACGCCAGTTAGCCGATTATTAAATACCCAACGGACGTAGTAGCCTTTATATAATATAATGCACAAAGCAAACGTATACAAACTATGACTACTTAGATGGCGTTCTGGGTTCATTTTCTAAATTTACTTCATTGTAACTTTTTGCAAATTACCCTGGAACAAATACACCTACAGTAAATATTTACAACAGGAAGCTAATTGTTAACTTGAAAATCGGATCACCTCCAGAATATTGACATAATGCTCATTTGATATTTAAAAATTCTGATCCCAAGGTTAGGATATTCGTCAAGATTAGAGTCTCCTAAGGCATTACAATTTTAAAATAAAGGCAATTAAATTAAATTAAAATAGCATTTATCAATATACAGCAAGCAGCGAGTGTGCTAGCTTATACAAGTTCCGCTTCTGATATTTTAAGATATCCGTATTCAATTGATACTAGGCCAGTTTTGCACCATACATCTTTAAATCTACTTTCTCTCCCATGTTCTACTAGCCTGTAAAATTCACAATGAATGCAGTTTATCAACAATGATCGAAATATAGCTTGTATGGCTCTCTGATGGTTGTTGCCGGTTTTATCTCTGGCCTCTGAACACCGATGCTTCCAGATGGCCCACACTCCTACAGATAACAGGGTTATTAACAATTCTTTCTCCTTGCTATTAATGATTCGTCCGATATTGAGCAATCTTTGAACAAAATTGTTTCAGCCACTAAATTCACATATTTGGTTCCAAATTTAGCAAGGAGCATATTGATATATACCCAAAAGCCTGTAGTTATGCGACACTGAGTAAATAGATGGTCTATCGTTTCCTCCTCAGTATTACATAATAAGCACCGGTCTGTACTTGATATTTTACACATATAAGTAAGATGACCGACCCATAGCCTTCGATGGAGTAATCGCCATGCCAGGTCCCATGCATTTCCTGGTAGACAAGGTAGATGTATTGCTTTCCAGGCATTTTTCCAGTTCTTTGGCGTGCATCCTAAATTGTTCCAATGCCTAACCACAATAGGAGTCTGTCTCCGACTTTGCATTAGAATTCTATACCAGTCTCGAGATGCCATGTTGTATTTTTTATGTTCTGACATAAATACTAATGTTGGTTGCAACATATCAATGTTGCCACGTGCTTTCGGCAATTTGAACCATACAGCAGGTTTTGCATTCTTTATTCTAACAAATAAGCGCTGAGCATCAATATGTCTCATTGATGTTATTCTTGCTACATCTTGCATCACAATCCATCTACGAGATTTCGGATTTACCAAGTCACGTAAATATTGAATACCATTTTTGGCCATAGAGGGCAAATATAATACATCATCATTATCACGAATCAACTCGTTGCCCCCAAAGACGTTGCTCTAAGGCATCTTCCCAACAATTGGGTTGTGGCATTGATCGTGTAAATATTTTTAAGGCTTCGAGCTGTTCTTTATATACATTTGGAATCTTTAGATGATTAGGTGGCAATTTATTGCACATAAATAAACATTCTACTGGAAATGGGTCAACGTACCTTTGGAGAAGTGCCCTTGAAACACTTGACCAAGATGAGTTTGAAGTAAGTAACTTATTCAAGAATTTCAATTTTAAAGAAGCACACTTTGCTGAAACATTAACCAAATCCAGGCCTCCGGCATGCTTTTCATTGGTGAGGATTGACTGTGATACTAAATGGGCTTTGTCCTCCCATAAGAAGGAGAAAAGTAACGTGTTGATCTTTGACTCTACTGATTTGGGCATATGAACCACAGAAGCGGTATACCACAGTCCAGATAAAATTAAATTATTAAGGACAAATGTCCTGCCAAAGACAGTTAGGCGACGTCGTTTCCAATTTAGTAATGCACACTTTAACTTGGATATCCTTTCTTCCCAGTTTAGTAATACATTTTGTTCTCTACTAAAGTAAATACCCAAAATTTTTATGACATCATTTGAGCAGTTAATATCCATCACATTATCAGTTCTGCCCTTCCAATCGCCCAAAAACAATCCCTTAGATTTATCTTTATTGACTTTAAGTCCTGATGCCTTTTGAAAATCTGTTAATACTCCGTTTAAAATTCTAAAATCCGTATTTTTACCCGCAAGCACAGTCGTATCATCTGCATATTGAGAAACCTTTAGTGGCCTTTCTACGCCACGTATACATATTCCTTGAAAGTCATTGCGTTGCCTCAATGTGGCCCCCAACGATTCCATAGCTATGACGAATAGAAGCGGGGACAGTGAGCAACCCTGTCTGACACCTCGTTCCAACACTACAGGTTTAGCTAGCTGATTGTTAACTAAATAGCAACTTGTTATATCAGTATATAAAATATTGACCCATTTAATAAATCTTGAACCAAAGCCAATATGGTCTAAAGACTTAAACAAGAAATCCCATTCTAGTCTGTCAAACGCCTTCTCGTTATCAAGTGCTATTATTGCTGCTGGGATACAATCCTTTTCAACTAATTGAATAAGGTCCCGTATAAGCAAAGTGTTGTTTAATATTGATCTTCCTGGCACAGAGCAGGTTTGATCATCAGGAATGACTTCGCCTAGGACTGCGCCAAGTTTTAATGTTAGTGCCCGAGTAATAATCTTATAATCTACACAGAGTAGAGAGATTGGTCTATAATTCTGTATTTTATTTCTGTCACCCCTCTTGTATATAAGCCGAACATATGCTTGGGCCTTCGATGTAGGGAGATGCCCTTGCTTAAAAATGCTGGTTGCTATTTCTTCTAATACTGGCCCAAATATGTGCCAGAATGTTTGATAAAATTCAACTGGAAGTCCGTCACATCCAGGAGACCTTTCTAACTTCATACCTTTGAGGGATTTTGTCAAATCATCAATTGTTATTGATTGGTCACAGCTTTCGCGACATGAATCTGGAAGTCTTTTCGTTATATTAGCTAAACCATCTCTAGTTGCAGTTTCCTCGCTTCCCTCAGATTTATACAATGATTTGTAAAATTCGGATACTGTTTCAATCATTTCTGCATTTGAGCACACTGATACTCCATCATTAGTCTTCAGTGAGCGCATTAATTTCTCTATACCTCTTGCTTTTTCCAAATTACAAAAGTAACGTGTAGGCTTTTCGCCCTCGGTGTGCATTTGTGCTCTTGACCTTATTTTGGCGCCATAAAACTGATATTGCTCTATTTCATTTAGTCTACCTTTTAATTTAACTAATAGTTCGTAATAATTATATTCCCCATCATTAATTTTCTTATTAATTTTACACAACGACCTCTGAAGCGCCTTTTTACGCTTTCGTATTTCACGTGCTTTCCTAATGGAATACTGCCTTGAAATATAATTCAGGTCTGATTTAGCATCTTCCCACCAGTCTGTTATACATTCATACGAACCTCTTCTTTCATCCCAATGCCTCCAACAACTTTCCACACATTTGCGGCAGCAACTATCTCGTAGCAATGCTACATTAAGTTTCCAAAATCCATCTCCTCGTTTGACCCAGTCAGCATTGTCTAATGTGATGGAAAACATATTGTGATCAGAGAAAGTTACTGGTTTTATGTTAGTTTTACACATGTAACCTTTCAATGAACGTTCTACATAGATCCTGTCTAACCTTGAAGCTAACCTTCCATCGGTTGAAAACCAAGTAAATTCCTGGCCTTCTGGATTTTCAATCCGATAAGTGTCTAACAAGCTTTTATTTTCACAAATGTGTTTCAAAATATTATGCGATGTGTCATTAAAATTAGACCTAGAGTTTCTGTCCTTAGCCTCGTCTAATATGCAATTAAAGTCACCGCCCATAATTAGGTTTTCAGGCGTTCTGTCTTGAATTATTGTGGAAACATCATTTAGAAATTCACGGCGCAATTGATGAGAGGTAGGTGCATAAAGGCACATCAAATTTAAACTTGTGTTTAGTACATCAATTGATACACAAATCCATCGTCCATTTGGATCTGATGACGACGATATAACGTCAACATAGTTGAGACAGTGGGGCAGGATAAGAATGGCCACTCCCGCACTATTATCATGTGATAAAGAAAAAAAAATCTGCCCTTTTTAAATACCTTTGAGAGATTCATACACTTCAGCTTTTTGAATTTTGGTATCTTGTAGAAAAGCAATATCAACTCTCTCATTTGCTAATTATTCAAGCAAGTGGCGCTGCTTGAATTCGGTATTTAATCCTCTGCAATTGATGGTGCAGATAATCATAATTTGTAAAATGATGTTTACAACCGCCATCATTAGATTAACTAGATTTGGGTTTTTTAGCTCGTTTCTTAGACCATTTACCTAATTTTCCTGCGAACCCAATATTTCCTAGTTCTACCACAGACAAATATTCATATTTGGAAATATCAGAATCATGGCGCAGTAGACGATATTTCTCGCCTCTCGCCGTTACATATGGCACTAACACTTCACCCCCTTCTGATCGGTACATTACCATTTCATCTTTCATCTGTGAACTCTGTGATTGAATGGACACATCTGATTCTGCAACTGACATTGTATCATCATCCATATCATTTACTTCAATCTCATATTCTGAGCTATTGTCTTCTTTATGACGCTTATTGCTACTTAAGTAACATTTGGCAGGAGCATCATTTACCATATCTTCAAGCTGACTTAAATCAAGTGGGCTTAGCGGAAAATCGACTGAACTTTCTGTCTTCTGAGTCCTAAACTTATCCTGTCCTAATTTTAATTCATCTTCTAAGGAATTGTAAACTGGCTCTTCTGTAAGATCATCATTTTCCTGCGTGTCTTTTACAGCAACGTTTGGCTCCACTGCATTTTGAGTATTTTCTTGACTTAAGGTTATACCCTCCTCTAATACATGAATTTCATCAACTGTAGTTACTTTAACAGGATTTGACGATTTGTTTGTGTCATTTACAGTGGCATGAACCAAAACAACAGCTTCCGTAGCGGTTGCTTCAGAAGCATTTGACTCAGTTGCATCCTTTAATGGGCGATTATCTCCTGATACTGAGGGCTTGTTTTGATTTTTTGGACAGCGCCATTTAAAATGGTCAACTGAACCACAGAGAAAACATTTGTTTCGATTGGGACAATCTGTTACCAAATGGTCAGTACTTAGGCAGATCCGGCATTCTTTAATTTGCCCTCTATACCATAAGGGCAGGACAAAGCTGCCATCAAGCGTCAATCTGCTTGGTAAAGGGCTATCCACTTTATCAAACCAAATACGTCTTACACCGTTTTCTAGCGTTCTGTCAACGGGATACGTTTCCCGTTCAATCTTTTGCACTTTGCCATACTTCTTGAGTTCACTCATGATTCTGTCATCTGGAATTTCAAGTGGAACTTTCATCTTCACTAGCAACCTATCTGACTCGATTTCCTCTACGTTACAAACTTCACCTTTTACAATAAGAACATCTTCCAGAAGCTTTTCCTTGACCCCCTCATTTGACACTGTTATATTCCATACAGTTTTAGTAACATTGATAAGCCCCTGCAAAGTAGCAGGTCCCGCGCCAACGACGTCTTTTAACCCATGATACACGTCGATAGCCGTGACACCCCACCCCTTAGTTGTTATTTTAAGGCTTAGGGTACGCTTATAGGTTGCCATGGTGGTTTATCAAAGGAGGAACCCCATACTACTACAATATATAATAAATATATACTTATATAACACCAGGACGTCAGGGAAAGAGCTAAACACTAAATAAATAGTATCCCCTTTTGAAACTCTGACATCTACCAACAAATATACGAATAGAGAGTACAGTCGTATATTTGTTAGTTTGAACCACTTTCTAAGTGGTTCACTAACACCTAGCCGATTAAAGTATACTAACAAATATATGAATAGATAGTACAGTCATATATTTGTTAGTCTGTTCGAGTTGACCGGGGACAGCCAACTGACTATAAGGATTTATATAGTTAAAGAACTAGGCTTGCGCTTACAAATGACAAAGGAATTAAATCCACTCACTCAAGCGATCTTGCCAAATATAATGCGCTAGCCTACGAACTATAGAAATAGCAGACTGGCGCGGGGAGAAATGTATTGCATTGACCACAGTAAGAGGAGCCCTATTAAATGGCGGAAACCGCCAGCTAAGAGGAATGCCTTTAGAAAATGGAGACACAAAATGCGCTCCAACCAAGACAAGAATTTACAAATTAAACATAAAGTTTGAAAGGAAATACTAATACGAAATATATGTACAACATTTATCTTAAAAAATCGCGCTAGAAACTAGCAAATTCGGGCAGCAATTGCAGGGCTAAATAAACGCGTGCGTTCACTTCGACTACTACTACTACTACTACTACTACTACTACTACTACTACTACTACTACTACTACTACTACTACTACTACTACTACTATCACTACCACTACTACTACTACTACTACTACTACTATCACTACCACTACCACTACCACTACCACTACCACTACCACTACTACTACTACTACTACTATCACTACCACTACCACTACCACTACCACTACCACTACCACTACTACTACTACTACTACTATCACTACCACTACCACTACCACTACCACTACCACTACCACTACTACTACTACTACTACTACTACTATCACTACCACTACCACTACCACTACCACTACCACTACCACTACTACTACTACTACTACTACCACTACCACCACCACCACCACTACTACTACTACTACTACTACTACTACTACTACTACTACTACTACTACTACTACTACTACTACTACTACTACTACTACTACTACTACTATCACTACCACTACCACTACCACTACCACTACCACTACCACTACTACTACTACTACTACTATCACTACCACTACCACTACCACTACCACTACCACTACCACTACTACTACTACTACTACTACTATCACTACCACTACCACTACCACTACCACTACCACTACCACTACTACTACTACTACTACTACCACTACCACTACTACTACTACTACTACTACTACTACTACTACTACTTTTTTTTTTTTTTTTTTTGAAAAACCGACGCTGACGCAGTCGGACAAACTTCACGGAGGAACTCCTTTAAAAAGGCTTGCAAACCCCCAGAAAAAAACCTGGTGAACTAGTAATCTTGATTAATATTACAAAACAATGATAAATAATGAGCATTAATACAATCTATAAATACATATGGCTTAAAAGGTATAGATACAAAACAATATGCTGATAAAGCTCCGATAGCAAAACAAAACTTAACAAAGGCATTACTATTCAACCGAGGTGTAGTAGTAGACCCGTGTGGCGAGTGCAACTATCCAACAAATGAAAAGTGCCTCGTCAATCTATGACAAATAAGTCAATCATTGACGCCAGTGGGCTGATTCTCTAAAGATCAGCGGGCGTAGTAGCATTTGGGTAGTATAATACATATAGTCGGCAGAAAAATTCCAGAAAAATTGATGGCCCTCTTGTTTAAATTTTCAATTTACTTTATTGTAAGGTTTTGTAAATTACCATTCAATCCATGTGTGGTAGTAGACCCGTGTGGCGAGTGCAACTATTCAACAAATGAAAAGTGACTCGTCAATCAAATAAGTCAATCATTGACGCCAGTGGGCTGAGTCTTAAAGATCAGCGGGCGTAGTAGCATTCGGGTAGCATAACATATATAGTCAGCAGGAAAATTACAGAAAAATAGATGGAAATAGATGGCGCTCTTGTTTCCATTTTTGATTTACTTTGTTGTAAGGTTTTGTAAATTACCCGGGAACAAATAACCCTATAAAACTCTGTGCAAATTCCTAAAATTACCTGGGACAATTTTATAATTCAATGGCAAATTACTTTATCGATTGATTATTAAATTACCCCAGTCTGTTTATTTCTTAACATGAATTATTAAACATAACAATATCAAAGTGCAGACTAAAATGAATTACATGACACAGATCAATTAAAAGACACAGATAAATCAGCTGTAGTAATTAAATGATTTAAGCTAGTGCAGGCTCATTTATTTTTACAGCTCCCAACTCCATTGAAACTATGTTTGTTTTGCACCATATGTCCTTGAATACTTTTTCTTTACCATGCTGCTTTAATCTAAAATATTCGCAAGGAATATGATTCAGCAGCAATGAACGAAATATTGCCTTTATTGCTCTATTGTGATTGCCCATAGATGGATTTTTCGTCTGTGCACACCGATGTTTCCAAATGGCCCAAACACCTATGGTTAGTATTGTTATTAAAATAGTCCTTTCAGACTTTATGATATTTACACCGCTTGATCCAAACTCTCTAAACAAGACTACATGCGTGTCTAGAACAATGGGCTTCGCTCCAAATTTTGCCAAGATTTGGCTGATATAGTCCCAAAATTGTGATGATATTGGACATTCCGCAAATAAATGCTCGATTGTTTCCTCGTCTGTTTGACATAAGTAACACCTATCAGAAGTCGTAATATTACACTTGTATGTCAAGTGTCCCACCCATAGCCGTCGATGTAGTAATCGCCACAATAAATCACGAGCCATATTTGGTATGGATGGAGAATGTAAGATTTTCCATACATTTTTCCAACTGGATGGTTTATAGCTTGAGTCATCCCATCTCCTAATTGCTATGGGAGGTGTTACTTGTTTTCGTCTCATAATATGGTACCATTCCTTGGATCTCATCTTGTATTTTAACATCTCATCATCAAGAACTAATGCGGGTTGTGGAGTCAAACTATTATTATTTACATTTGGTAGACGAAACCATTCAATTGGTACAGCATGTTTTATTTTATTTAGCAACCGCTGGACATCTATATGCCTCATATGTGTTTTTCTAGCTACGTCTTGCATTGAAATCCATCTACGTGTTTGAGGGTGTATCATATCCGATAAATGTTGAATGCCATATTTTGCAAAGGACGGTAGATAAAGTACTGCATTGTTATAACATATATTACTATTGCCCCACAATTGCTGTTCTAGTACTTCCTTCCAGCACGTAGGTGGAGGCATGTATCTGTCAAATATTTCTAACTCCTTAACTTGATCTTTAAACACATCTGGTATCATTTGGCTATTCGGAGGTGGCTTCTTTGAGGTAAAAACATGCTCCGCCAGAAATGGTTCTACAATTCTCTCCATGAGAGCTCGTGAAACACATGCCCACGTCTCATCTGATGTAATAAGATCATCCAAAAATTTTAACCTTAAAGAAACACATTTCACTTTAATATCAATTAAATCAAGTCCTCCTTCTAACTTAGCATTATTGAGAACACGATGGGAAACTAAATGATTCTTTTCTTCCCATATGAATGACAATATCAACTCATTAACCTCCTTTTCTACATGTTTTGGCATGTGTACAACAGATGCTGTATACCATAGCCCAGATAATGCCAAGTTGTTGACAACAAACACTCTACCAAAGATTGAAAGACGACGACGCTTCCAATTTGCTAATATTCTCTTAAGCTTAGATACTCGTTCATTCCAATTTTGTATTGTATTCGGTTTCCTGCCAAAATAGATGCCTAAAATCTTAATGGTATCATTAGACCAATTGATTTCAAGTGGCTGGTCATTCCGCTCTTTCCATGGCCCCAGAAATAATCCTTTGGATTTTCCTTTATTGATTTTCAAACCAGATGCATTTTGGAACTTTTCTAGTACGTGGTTTAAAATTGCAAAATCATTGTTTGAACTGGTAAACACAGTTGTGTCATCAGCATATTGTGACAGCTTAAGTGGTCTTTCTATGCCACGAATACATATGCCTTGAAAGTTATTATTTTGCCTCAATGCTATGCCAAGTGATTCCATCACAATAACAAATAATAATGGCGATAGGGAACACCCCTGTCTAACCCCACGTTCTAAGACAATTTCTCTGGATAATTGATTGTTCACTAAATAGCTACTCTTGATATCCGTATATAAAATCTTTACCCATTTAATAAAGTTTGAGCCTAACCCAAACGATTGCAAAGAATTAAAAAGAAAATCCCATTCCACACGGTCAAATGCCTTTTCATTGTCCAAGGCAATCACAGCTGAAGGGATGCTATCCTTCTCAACCAATTGTATAAGGTCTCTTATTACCATGGTATTGGTTAGAATTGTCCTCCTGGGTACAGCACATGTCTGCTCTGTTCCAATGATTTCTCCTAAAACACTACCTAGTTTCAATGTTAGTGCTCTGGATATTATTTTGTAGTCTACACATAGTAGAGAAATTGGTCTGTAGTTCTGAATTAGACGTCTGTCATTTCCTTTATATATTAGCCTTACGTATGCCCTAGCCATAGTTGGTGGTAAATGGCCTTTCTCAAAAATTTCAGTGCCTAATTCTTCCATTATTGGACCTACAAGGTGCCAAAACGTTTGGTAAAATTCAACTGGAAGGCCATCACACCCCGGTGATTTTTCTAGTTTCATACCTTTAAGGGATTTAGTTAAATCTTCTAGTGTTAAGGGTTGATCACAAAATTCACTGCCTGTGTCTGACACCTTTTTGTCTATATTTGCTAACAAATCCAATTTTGCATCTTCATCAATTCCCCCTGACTTGTACAATGACTCATAGTAATTGCATACAATAGTACTCATTTCATTGTTGGTAAAGACGGTTGAACCATCCGGCATGTTTAATGAGCACATCACCTTATCTATTGCCCGTGCTTTTTCTAATGCGCAAAAATATCGGGTTGGCTTTTCCCCTTCTGCATGCATCTGGGCTCTTGCTCTAATTTTTGCACCCTCAAACTCATATTGTTCTATATCTCTTATTTTACTTTTAATTTTAACCAGTAATTCATAATAATTCTCTTCACCATTATTTACTTTAGCATTAATTTTCATCAGTGATCGATGAAGTGTTTTCTTGCGTTTGCGTATTTCCTGTGCTTTTCTAATAGCATACTTTCGGGAAACATACTTTAAATCCAGTTTAACATCCTCCCACCATTGCAATGTGCTCTTATATGATGCTTTCCTATTAATCCAATGTTGCCAACAACTCTCTATATTATTCTTATAAAATTCTTCTCCCAACAGTGTTGTGTTTAATTTCCAAAACCCGACCCCTTTTGTTACCCAGTCAGCATTGGCAAAGGTTACACAAACCATGTTATGATCGGAGAATGCAACTGGCTTAATATTAACATCTCTCCAGTACCCTGTTAACAAACTATTCACATAAATTCTGTCGATCCTTGAACCAACTTTACCATCTACCGAAAAACATGTAAGATCTTTACCATGAGGTTTTGATATTCTATAGGTGTCCACTAAATTTTCATTATCACATATTTCTTTTAAGAGTCTATGTGATGTATCAGTATAAGTTGAAGTTGCATTCCTGTCATTTTCTTTGTCTAAGACACAATTAAAGTCACCACCCATTACTAAGTTTTCAGTGATATTATCTAGTGCTGTTTTAGACATCTCCTTAAAAAAATTACGACGTAGTTGATGAGATGTAGGTGCATATATACACAGCAACGTGATACGTGTTTGTTGTATATCTAGCGTGACTCTCACCCAGCGACCATTTGCACCTGATACTGAAGAGATAATATTTACATAGGCTGAACATCGAGGGAGTATAACAATTGCTACGCCTGCACTATTATCTTGAGATAACGAATAAAATATTCTGGATCCAGAAATCTTTTCTAAATTA
Organism: Chaetoderma sp. LZ-2023a; assembly: GCA_034401795.1. NCBI lineage: Eukaryota > Metazoa > Mollusca > Caudofoveata > Chaetodermatida > Chaetodermatidae > Chaetoderma > Chaetoderma sp. LZ-2023a. Next base: position 29,458,809 of record CM067373.1, on the reverse strand, counting down.
TCGTATAATTCTGACTTCTGAATTTTTGTTTCCTGTATCAAAGCAATGTCAATCTGCTCATTTTTAAGAGTCTCTAGTAAGTGACGTTGCTTTATGTCACTATTTAAGCCTCTACAATTGAGTGTGCAAATTAGCATAAAAGGTAATAAAATGCTGTGTAAAACCGCCATTATTAAGCTAACTAGATTTTGTTTTTTTCGACCCTCTCTTAGACCATTTACCTATTTTACTCACAAACGCTGCATTACTTAGCTCAACTTTTTCCAAATGCTTATATTTTAATATATCTGAATCATGACGCAGATGCCTATATTTAACACCCTTTGCTGTCACATATGGAACTAACACCTCTCCTGCCTCTGACCTGTACATGACCATTTCATCAGGTGATTTAGAACTCTGTGTTTGAATGGATATATCAGATTCAGCGACTGACATATTATCGTCTTCTATATCACTTTCCTCTATTTCTGATTCAGAACTCTCTCCATCTTTCTGTCGCTTTGTTCCACTCAATCGATCCGAGACACCAATTACTTTCTCTATATTATTTAAATCGTCTAGATTGAGTGTACTCAGTGGAAAATCAAAGTTAGTTTCAGTATCTTGCGACCTGAATTTTACTTGTCCTAAATTAAAACTCTCTTCCAGAGGGTATTTATCATCATCTTCAACTTGTGTGGAACTAGCCTCTCTCTCATCAAACTTGGATTGACTTGTTACTGGAGTAAGACTTAGCCCCTCATCTAGAACCTCTATTTCATCGCCTGCAACTACAGCGATTGGATTCTTAGTTTTTTCCCCATGCTTCTCATTAACATGGACTTTAGCTACAATCTCAGCAACTACTGGTTCAATGACATTTTCCTTAGCAACGTGCTTCCCATTAGTATGGATTTCAGCTACAATCTCAGAAGCTACCGGTTCTATGACATTCTCTTTAGAGACAACTTGCTCTGCACTTTTATCAGCACCCTTTTTGACATATTTGTTCTGCGGGCATCGCCACTTAAAATGATCAGATGATCCACAAACTAGACATTTGTTTTTGTTAGGGCAATCTGTTGCAAGATGTTCTGTGCTTAAGCAGATTCTACACTCCTTGATTTGCCCCCTGTACCATAATGGCAAGATAAATCGACCATCTATGGTGACCTTGCTTGGGAGAGGTTGTTCTACCTTTTCAAACCAAATTCTTCTGATGCCATTTTCTAAGGTTCGATCAAATGGATAGGTCTCGTGTTCTACTTTGTCCACTTTGCCATACTTGGTCAATTCAATGATAACCCGTTCATCTGGGATCTCTAATGGAACCTTCATCTTGACTAATAGACGATCAGAATCTATTTCCTCCACATTACACACCTCACCCTTCACGACAAGGACCTCGTCAAGCAACTTTTCCTTCACACTTTCATTAACTACGGTGACATTCCATACAGATTTGGAAACATTAACAAGACCTTGAAGGACCCGTGGCCCTGCCCCAACTACATCCTTCAACCCATGATACACCTCAATTGCCGAAACACCCCACGCCTTTGTCGTGATTTTAAGACTCAGGGTACGCTTATATGAGGTGGCCATGGTGTTTTATAAAAAGCAGTACCCCATACTACTACAATATATAATACAAATATATAACACCAAGACGTCGGGGAAAGAGCTAAACACTAAATAAATAGTGTCCCCTTTTGAAACCCTGACGTCTACCAACAAGTATACGAATAGAGAGTACAGTCGTATACTTGTTAGTTTGAACCACTTTCTAAGTGGTTCACTAACACCTAGCCGATTAAAGTATGCTAACAAATATATGATTAAATAGTCAAGTCATATATTTGTTAGTCTGTTCGAGTTGACCGGGGACAGCCAACTGACTATAAGGATTTATATAGTTAAAGAACTAGGCTTGTGCTTACAAATGACAAAGGAATTAAATCCACTCACTCAAGCGATCTTGCCAAATATAATGCGCTAGCCTACGAACTATAGAAATAGCAGACTGGCGCAGCGAGAAATGTATTGCATTGACCACAGTAAGAGGAGCCCTATTAAATGGCGGAAACCGCCAGCTAAGAGGAATGCCTTGAGAAAATGGAGACACAAAATGCGCTCCAACCAAGACAAGAATTTACAAATTAAATATAAAGTTTGAAAGGAAATACTAATACGAAATATATGTATAAAATTTATCTACAAAATCGCGCTAGAAACTAGCAAATTCGGGCAGCAATTGCAGAGCTAAATAAACGCGTGCGTTCACTTCGACTACTACTACTACTACTACTACTACTACTACTACTACTACTACTACTACTACTACCACTACTACTACTACTACTACTACTACTACTACTACTACTACTACCACTACCACCACTACTACCACCACTACTACTACTACTACTACTACTACTACTACTACTACTACTACTACTACTACTACTACTACCACTACTACTACTACTACTACTACTACTACTACTACTACTACTACTACTACTACCACTACCACCACTACTACCACCACTACTACTACTACTACTACTACTACTACTACTACTACTACTACTACTACTACCACTACTACTACTACTACTACTACTACTACTACTACCACTACTACTACTACTACTACTACTACTACTACTACTACTACTACTACCACTACTACTACTACTACTACTACTACTACTACCACTACCACCACTACTACCACCACTACTACTACTACTACTACCACCACTACTACTACTACTACTACTACTACTACTACTACCACTACTACTACTACTACTACTACTACTACTACTACTACCACTACCACTACCACTACCACTACTACTACTACTACTACTACCACTACCACCACCACCACCACTACTACTACTACTACTACTACTACTACTACTACTACTACTACTACTACTACTACTACTACTACTACTACTACTACTACTACTACTACTACCACCACCACCACCACCACCACCACCACCACCACCACTACTACTACTACTACTACTACTACTACTACTACTACTACTACCACTACCACCACCACCACCACTACTACTACTACTACTACTACTACTACTACTACTACTACTACTACTACTACCACTACCACCACCACCACCACCACTACTACTACTACTACTACTACTACTACTACTACTACTACTACTACTACTACTACTACTACTACTACTACTACTACTACTACTACTACTACTACTACTACTACCACTACCACCACTACTACCACCACTACTACTACTACTACTACTACTACTACTACTACTACTACTACTACTACTACTACTACTACTACTACTACTACTACTACTACTACTACTACTACTACTACTACTACTACCACTACCACCACTACTACCACCACTACTACTACTACTACTACTACTACTACTACTACTACTAATACTGCTGCTGCTGCTGCTGCTGCTGCTGCTGCTGCTGCTGCTACTACTACTACTACTACTACTACTCCTACTACTACTACTACTACTACTACTACTACTACTACTACTACTACTACTACCACTTCCACTTCCACTACCACCGCCACCGGGTGTGGGCTAAAATGGGACATTTTTTTAAAAATCAATTTTTTGTTTTTTGTCAAAAGTATGTCTTCGAATTCGTTTTTAGTTCTTCCTGTATAGCAACTAGTATAATAAACTATAATTTGAAATAGCAGTTTGAAACATTAAGAATTAGAACGGTTAGTATTTTGTGGCCCTTTTTGCCCCACATTCCCCTACGTATAATTGACGCGATGACGTCATATTACAATAATCATTCACGCGATGACGTCACCCCATAATTTTCAAAGAAATTGAAGAAAATTGCTTTTCGTGGCAAAATTTGGTGTTTAGGAATTCGAGCATACCATAATGTTATTTTCATAAAGTTACACAAAGGCATCATTTGGTGTGCTTCGAGCCTGTGTTTGTAGTCTATTTTAAGGGCGTGTGGCGTCACAGGTCCAGTATATTTTAGTCGAAACTGGTAGGTGGTCTATATTACTGGATGATGTAAATGTGTGATCTACACTTGGATTAGCAAACTATCTATTTATGTTTTGCAGGGTAATTCACGAAACATAGTCGCGTCGAAACGGTGAGAAGTACCAAGAGTTAGTGAATGGATCCCCGTCTGATATCCAGGCATTGAGACCTCATCATGGAAGTCATCATTGTTAACCTACTGCTGTATTTGTTGTTCATCCCAGTCAGTTTCTCGCAGACGTATTTCCATTGTGCCATCCCACAGTGTATATGCATCACCACCGACACGGGTCCTCTGATGAACTGTGACAGGCGATACCTCACAAGGATGGAGAAGGTGGAACAATCAGACTTAGTGTTTGAACGTATATCACTAAGGAAGAACTATATCCGTCATTTGCCTTCAGGTGCATTCTATGGTCTGAAGTCAAAGCGTATTGACTTCTCAGAAAATGTTATCACAAAGATAGAGGATGGGGCTTTTGATGGTCTTGAAGACGAACTAGAGGAGCTGACTCTGCAGTTTTACTCTCTAAAAGGACTTCCGATAAACGCCCTGCGCCCTCTCAAGAAACTGAAACGCCTAGCAATTAGCGGGTGTAAAGTGCCTGTTCTAAGGAATTCCACATTTTCAGACCTTATTTCTCTAGAGGAAATAAGGCTTCGATCTTGTAATATTGATAGTTTAGAAGTTGGTACATTTAATGGTGTAGAGAATTCACTAAGAGTGTTGGATTTGTCCGAGAATAATATCAAAGTGGTGCCCCGACGACCTCTTGCAAAGCTAGTAAAACTAGAGCAATTAATTTTAAAAGGCAATGCCATACGTGCTGTGGATTCAGGAAGCTTTCGACATTTACATAAACTTCGGCATCTTGACATTTCGATAAATCACGTGATGGCGATTAGGTATGGTGCATTTGCTGGACTAAGAAACTCGCTCGAGTTTGTGAATTTTCAAAAGAACCTGCTCACTGCCAAAGATCTTCACTCCTTGAGTCAATGTAGGAATCTTCAGCAAGTCGAATTTGCATATAATCAGATTCGAGAAATCCCTACAGGCACATTGCTTCACCTACACAAGGTATCTATTTTGGGATTACAGTCGAACCAGATACAAAAGATCAGCTCAACTGCATTTATTGGCTTGGAAGACAGTCTTCAGGCAATTCTCCTCTCAGACAATCCAATAACCGCCATAGAACCGTATACCTTCCAGAAATTAAAACGGTTAAAGCTCTTATACATGGACAGGACTGATGTGGGTAGTGTGTTAGACAAAACATCCTTTGCTGGCCTGGAAAATAGCCTCGAAACACTTAGTTTACAGGAGACCGGAATTTCCCAAAACAGTTTTGGTTCATTTAAATATTTACGGAATTTAAGGTCATTGATACTCAGCAACAATGACATCTCCCATGTTCCGCCAAAATCATTCATAAATTTAGGCAGGTTGGCACGACTGGACATGGCTGGTAACATTATAGATCGAATCACAAATCCAGAGACATTTGCTGGACTTGAAACCTCACTGCGACAGCTCATTCTTAATCGAAATAATATAAAAGTGGTTTCTAGATGCGTTTTTGAAAATCTAAGAAGTCTCACCGATTTTATGCTTGGAAAGAATCCTCTCTTTTGTGACTGTCATATGCTTTGGTTACGACAGTGGGTATTTGAGCACTATGGGTCATATAGAATAAACGCTCTGGACTGGATATGTCAAGGCCCACGTCAGATCTCTGGCCGTCCATTCAAAGTGCTATCAGATCAGGAATTAACGTGTCCAGCAGGAAAAGAGACGAATGAATGTGAAAACACACTCCTTAAATCTTCACAGCCATTCTTTATGATCAAACCAGAACATGGTGACTTAGCTAATAACAGCAATGACAGCAGCAAAGATAATAATAATAATAATAATAATAATAATAATAATAATAATAATAATAATAATAATAACAGCCATACCGCCAAACACACGACCACAACAAGCAATAATGGCGGCGACGAAGACGAAGACGACGACGACGACGACGACGACAATAATAATAACAACAACAACAACAACAACAACAACAACAACAACAACAATAACAACAACAACAGCAGCAACAACAACAACAACAACATCAGCAGCAGCAGCAGCAGCAGCGGCGGCAACAACAACAACAACAACAACAACAACATGCAGCACAACAACAAAAACAAACAGTCATCTTATGTTAGAAAATACACAAGAAAGCCCATTTCAAACATTATTAAATCGAAGGTCACAACTGATACTGACAGATATATTAATAATAGTGCTAATCTGGGGCATATTCCTGACAGCATTGTGGACGTACTGACGTCCCTTCATCCAACATCAAACTGGTTCTCCCAAAATGGGAAAACAGAAATAGAAATCGGAACACACCTGAATGATAAATTTAGTGGCAAACGAATAAATACATCTCCAGGTAGGTTAATTCCAAATAGAGTAAAAGGTGTAGACCTATCACGAGGACTTTTGGATATTTACCATCATAGTAAGGACCGAAGGCAGAAATTAAGTCAACCGTACATGAGTAATGGTATCCATAATGCCAGTAACCACAATTCTGCTAAAGTCCTATACAGGAAATTTTTGCGCGGCCTAACAAGGTCACATTCATCCTCGATTCAAAATAACAAACCTTTGCTAAGCTTGGTTAATCGGCCCGAACTATCTAGGAACTCATTAAGTAAACACAAAAACAAGTTTACTGGCAAAAGCCACATAAGAAATTCGCAAGATCGTGAAGTAGAGGAGAAAATTCCTTCGGATAACGTAGATGTTAATGCATATTTTTTCACCCAAAACGCCAAGAAACCACAAGTGGCTAGTCAAGAAAGGCCACAACGTACCAAGTACCGCGGTTATGCCAATAAACGAGGCAGGTATAGTATTCTAACAAAAGACGATCGAATTGTTCACACAGCTAAAGGAAATGAAACACGTGGTAGAGATTCTCATATTAGGAAAGTCAATTCGAATCTGGACTCACTACCTCCTCAGCAAAATCATTGGACATCTTTGACGTTTATTCCAAATTGGTTCCGCCATTACACAAATTCTGCTCTGAACACTAACACTCCACGGCCTCATTTAAACCCCCCAAAATATACACAGTTGTTAATGCCAACAGTGACATCGCCTGCCGATATATGGGTGGGTATCTTCAATACTCGCAGTGGGCATAGCGGTGCAACCCACACTTCTGCTGTGGATCCGATAGCAAAAACACAAAACTCATTATGGAAGCCAACATCAAAAATTGGTAAAACGCGCTCTATTGAACGTACAACGACATCATGGAAACGTCCCAGTAATGAACCATCGATAACTCAACCACCTCACTTACACACAGCTACCACTAAGCACCAACAACATGTTAATAAATATACCAGCACGTCCATAAGGAGTTTATTTGAACGGTCGTCCAATTCTGCAGCTAATCAGACAAGGCCTATCTCAAAACCATATTCAAATCTTTTAGCAACAACAACACAACCCCCAAAGAGGATATCTAATTCAGACTTCCATGTTCGTGGCTGGTTGACTGATGGACTTACCCATGTCTGGTATGGTTACTTTTCAGAGACATCGCCTGTATCTAATAAAGAGCTGGATAGAACAAACATCCCCTTGTTATCCGGACATCCAGTTAAACAGGCTATTGACAAATACGACAACGCATTAAGGCCATATACACGCGACCACATACCACACAGCGAGAAGAGCACTGGTGGTACTTTCGCAATGGGGGATGTTACGCCGGCATTCCCAGCTGTCAAACTGCCTGAGTTACCCACCGATCACCTATCAAGCCAGAAGGTGCTAAGCAAAGCTCTGATTAATACAAATAGTCCCAGGAGGCCTGTCTCGCCAACCGACAGAGCAACACCTATTATGACAACATCTGGGCATGATATTACTCAACAGAAACAAGGCGGCAGTTGGCACATAAATAACACAGGAAAGGTACTTGTTAGCAAGAATACTATACATACCCAGCAAGAGTCATGGGGTAAGAATTCGGACTCAGAAAAATTGTTTACAGTCAGAATGGATGAGACAAATATGACCGACATGAAGCACAAGCCAGAATCTAGTTCTGATTCACAATTTAATATTGATCCACCTAATATTGACCAACGGCAATGGATCACTGATGAGAAACCGCAAAAGAATAACAACAACACCGCCACGAAGGAAAAGCGACCATCCGTGTTGAATTTGTTAGATAAACTTAATCCATTCAGAAGGTTTTCTGCTGATATGCATGGTTCTCTAGCCGGTGCCTTTCAGCACATTCAATCAAATTCCACAGAAGCGTGGCCAGCTGAACAGACAGGAAATCGCGATATGTTCAAAGAAACTATCGTAGATAATGCTTGGACAAACAGCTTACCACCGCTCGGGGAAGTGCACGATGTTAACGAGGTAACTGTCGATCCGTTTCCATTCAACCCAACGCACAGAAACACCAGACCCATTTACAAAATAACAAAGAGCGAAGATAATTTACAACAGTCTCACATACTGGGCAAAGAACATACCGATAAAACTATCCGGGAAAGCCAAATAAAATCATCCACATTATCTCCGAGTACTTCTGAAGATAGCTTTTTCGATGAACCTCCGTTTGCATTAGATAATGTGGGTACTGGTGATTCAACAAACTTGGTCAGTGATTCTAAGCCACAAAGAACCGACCAAGCATTAGAAACGGATGCCGCTTCTGACCAGGGATTCGGCATTCCACACAAACGAAAATTTCTGGACAAAGACCAGGATGGGCCACACAACAGAAGTAATGGAAGTAGCTCGGCTAGGTATCATCAGAGTACACTGAGCTATAATTCCGTGTTCAGAGTAAAGACGCCAACATGGATGGTTGAGGAAAGTGCTCCTGAAATAACACAGAAATCAGGACAACAAAGAGGTTTGACTGGAGTTAGCATCGATGCTTTCAAAAGATTGCTACGTCCAGCCAGTCAGCTTACTGACCATGTGCAAGATGAGATCGCCTTGGCACGGAATAAAAGCGAAACGCAAGTTGTCACATACGGAGCTGACTCGACGATTCCGCAAATATTAGCTAAAACACCCCCTCTGTCTATTGAATCAATACAAGGCAACTCTACGTCAACATTGCAGAGTCAGACACACCATCCAACTATGACAAGCAAGTTAGTACCCATTTCCAGAAATGCTATTAGCTTACACAAAGACGTGCCACCAATTGACAATTCAGTAGAATTTAATAATTCGTCGTTAGTTCTGAACCTAACCCTACAGAGTCCACAGTCAGTCCGTATTTCATGGAACATCTCCAATCATCTGAACGTTTCTTACTATAAACTCCAGTACACAGAAATGAACGGGAAGTTTTCATACCTAAAAGAAACGGCATTTTTGAATTTAACTTCTAATGTATACAGTATCGAGGGGTTAAATTCTGCTGTTTTATACGAAATCTGTCTGGTAGCTTATTTAGACGTGACTTTGTTTGAACAGCTAGAGACGTGTCAGAACATAACAATGCCAAGCATGGATTCGGATAACCCGCGCAGTAACGACAGTGCCACAAAAACCCTAGCTTTGGTGATCGCAGCATACACTGCTGGAACGTGGATGTTATGCTGTCTCTGTATACTCATCGTACTCTTAATAAAACGCTATCGAAATCAGGAAAGACACGCTAAGGCCAACTCAATTTTCCCCAGTATTACACCTTATTGGCTTCGGTTTGGATCCAGTCTGTCCAACCTTAACTTAGGCATGTATGACGCGCAAGCAAGTACAGCCAGTGGAGGTAGTGGAGCGGAAATGGTGGAACACGATCGTGACAGCGACCTCTATCGGGAGCCTGACAGAGAGTCGTCTCCTCGTGAAACAGATCGCGAAAGTGGCACGTATAGCTTTGACTGTTCGTTTCAAAGTTTACCTATACAGAGAATGTGTACGCTGAATGACTTCTGTGCCTCCAGACAGCAGGCTATGTATGTTTAACTTACGTGACTGGTCACACAGAGTTGTACTCAACATAAATGGTTTAGCTTTTAAACATATTTACACTATGATAATGTTCAAATGGTTCTTGTATGAATGTAGTGCACGCTATGTGCGCGCTTAACCAGAACCCGGAAACACTTGAATGAGACAGCTACATTCTACAGGAAATTGCTGTCAATGGGAATGGCGATCCACGGAAGACTTGTTCAATGTGCTGTTTGTTTATTCTTTCATCCGTGCCATTTCAGTATCTCCATTTTAAAACCAACGGTACAGGTGAATGAACCATTCCAGGTTATCCATCCATCATATGACGTCATAATAAACTACATGACATGGAGGATGACGCCATAATCATGACGTCTGAATGACTCGGTTTAGTCTGTCTTTGACGCTTAATAGTCCGACACGTTGTATGAATTGTATGTATTTGCTATTTAATAAACATGCTATTGAATATTTTGAAACTAATCTGACTGGGCGCTTTTGCTGCCATATGCGTCAAATTAGTCATATTAGTTTCAAACGATTCAACAGCTTACCTGTATAGTTTTCTGGAAATTGATAGTCATGGAGTTTAGGGATCGATCGATCCCAACACGAGCGAGGTGTGGATGGATCTTAGCTAGAGATGGGCGGGGCATAGGTAAACTGGAAAGGTCCATTGTAGAATACTTTGAACCTAGAAGTTGACATCGAGTTATCTTTTTAAATATTCAACACATGTGATTCTCACATGAAAACGTGTGTCGGAATTCATGATATAGGTCTAAGTTATCCAGATCTTTACGGATTGAAAGACAATAGACCTTTCCATTTTTTGCTATGCCCCGCCCATCACTAGCTAAGCTCCGCCCACACCTCGTCGTGTTGGGATTGATCGATCCCAGAATGCCCTAACTATCAATTTACTGAAAACTATACAGGGAAGCTGTTGAATATTTCGAAACTAATTTGACTGGGTGCTGTTGCTGCCTATGGCAGCAACAGCGCCCAGTCAAATTAGTTTCAAAATATTCAACAGAATATTTATTAAATAGTAAAGACATATAATTTGTACAGCAACGCATAGACCGTCTTCAAATATGCGTTCGTGACGTACTTATCGACGTCATTTATGACGTCATTCATTACGATGTCATTCTACACATCACGTAGTTGATTATGACGTCATAAGATGGGTGAGTACTCTGGAAAGGTGAATTGTTATAGTTGCCTCGACAACTATATGTTAAGAGTTGTGTCAAATGTGCACGAAGTTCAAAGTCATACAAATTCAGTTTACGACGTCCTCTCCTCCGAAATTACCAATATGATTGCCGATTGCGATATGCCATCTTTGTTTATCTCGGGGCCACCTATTGGCCAGAACGTCGTGTCAAACGCCCGAATATCATACAAGTTCAGTCAGTCACGCCCAATCTACTCTGAAATCGCCTCGTGTAATTCAACAAGATTTGTTTTGTGAGGCTACACTCTGCAGTCTGGGGTGGGGTAGCGTGGGGCAGGGAACCGGGGTGTGGTGAGGTTTGGGTCAAATTGCCAAATATCATAGAAACACCATCCGAAATGCTGTCTTTTACAAAACCATTTTGGGGATTCAACTAAATTTGTATCCGAGCTGCCTGTGTGATTCCAGGTTGTGAAATGACATTTATATTGGGCTTTGCCCCCTGTCCTTGAGGGTGTTAAAAGATCAAATTTGGGGAAGTTTGTTTGTTTATCCGTCTGTCTATCTATCTGTCTGTCTATCCGTTCACGATTGTTGCTCGGAACAAAACCCACAATGGTGCTGTCTGCCAAAATAAACGCCATAAACACACAACGGACCTTTCCAGTTTCAGCTATGCCCCGCCCATCTCTAACTAGGCTCCACTCATATCCCGCTCGTGTTGGGATCCAGCGATCCCTGAACTACCTGACCATAAATTTCCGGAAAACTATACAAGTAAGCTGTTCAATATTTTGAGACTAATTTGACTGGGTGCTGTTGCTTCCTATGGCAGCAACAGCGACTAGTCAAATTAGTTTCAAAATATTCAACAGCATGTTTATTAAATAGTAAAAACACAATTCGTACAACAATTAAGTTTTCGTGACGTACTTATCTACGTCATTGGTTATGACATCATCATACACATCATATGATTATGACGTCGCATGATGGATGGATAAACTGGAAAGGCTTATTATGACGTAGTAAAAACAAAATACGACACTTCCGGGTCCATTATGTATAGCGTCATACCTAATTAACCAGCGAATAATAATAATAATAATAATAATAATAATAATAATAATAATAATAATAATAATAATAATAATAATAATGTATATATAACAAACCCATTGTATATAGTATATTGTGAGGAGTCGGCATTGGCGCTATACGTGTGTAAATTAGACCCTGCTTGTACTATGTAGATGTAATTTCTATCAGTGTTTGTAAGTATTTGTATATTTTCAGTCGTTATTTATGTACAGATAAAAGTTATGTCATACATAATACTCAATACAAACTTTCTTTATGGACCTTCTACTTCACCGTGCATTATCCAGTTAAGTCGTGAAATCAAATTAGTTTTAAAGCAGCCACCCATGTAATCTGTGCCCAAGCTATAGCCACCCATGAAAGCAATAGCCATTCATGTAAACTGTAGCCACCCATTTAAGCTGTAGCCACCCATACACGCTGTAACCACCAATGTAAGCGGTACCCACCCATATAAGGCATAGCCACCCCATGTAAGCCATATCCTCCGCCCATGTAAGACATAGCCACCCCATGAAAGACATAGCCACCCGTGTAAGCGGTAGACACTCATGTAAGCCATAGCCACATGTTAGCCATAGCCACACATGTAAGCTGTATCCATCCATGTAAGCTGTAGACACCCGTGTACGCTGTAGCCACCCATGTAAGCTGTAGACACCAGTGTACGCTGCAGCCACCCATGTAAGCTGTCGACACCAGTGTACGCTGCAGCCACCCATGTAAGCTGTAGACACCCATGTAAGCTGTAGCCATCCATGTAAGCTGTAGCCATCCATGTAAGCTGTAGCCATCAATATAAAGCTGTAGCCACCCATGTAAGCTGTAGACACTCATGTTAAGCCATAACCAGATGTTAGCCATAGCCACCCATGTAAGTTGTAACCACACATGTAAGCTGTAGCCATCCACGTAGGCTGTAGCCACCCATGTAAGTTGTAGACACCGACATAAGCTGTAGAGACCCATGTAAGCTGTAGACACCCATGTAAGCTGTAGCCATCCATGTAAGCTGTAGCCATCCATGTAAGTGGTAGCCATCCAGGTAAGCTGTAGCCATCCATGTAAGCTGTAGCCACCCATGTAAGCTGTAGACACCCATGTAAGCTGTAGTCACCCATGTAGGCTGTAGCCACCCAGGTAAGTTGTAGACACCCATGTAAGCTGTAGACACCCATGTAAGCTGTAGACACGCATGTAGGCCATAACCACATGTTAGCCATAGCCACCCATGTAAGTTGTAGCCACACATGTAAGCTGTGGCCATCCATGTAGGCTGTAGCCACCCATGTCAGTTGTAGACACCCATGTAAACTGTAGCCACCCATGTAAGCTGTAGATAACCATGTAAGCTGTAGACACCTATGTAAGCTGTGGCCACACATGTAAGCTGTAGCCACCCATGTAAGATGTAGACACCCATGTAAGCTGTAGCCACCCATGTAAGCTGTAGACACCCATGTAACCTGTAGACACTCATGTAAGCCATAGCCATATATGTAATCCATAGCCACACATGTAAGCTGTAGCCATCCATGTAGGTTGTACATACCCGTGTACGCTGTAGCCACCCATACAAGCTGTAGACACCCGTGTACACTGTAGCCACCCATATAAGCGGTAGACATACATCTACGTCACAGCCACCCATGTAAGTTGTCACCATCCATATAAGCAATACAGGCTACATGAGAGTGTGGCTCGTGGTGCTAAAGTACCGGAGCTTACCTATATTGTTGCCGTTAGATTAAGCTACTGGGGCTCTAGTGTTCAAAGGGTGAAGTGACTAAGTGGCTCGCTATAGGATATGTATTTTGGAGATAAAAGATTGCTCTTCCTTAATAGTCCGGAAGACAAATGTGAAAATATAGGTTTATCACACACCGGGTGCACCCTAAGATATGCATATATTTTCTGAATCCTGATTCAGAATCTGCATGTTGTACAAATCTTTAGGCCGACGAAAGTGGCGTAATTATGACGTCATACATAGAACACTGTAAACTGTAAAAATCCATTTTTGAAAATTGCAAATTCCCTATCTCGTTTTCTGCCTTACACCGAATGCAACCCGAGAAAAGTATACGTTTCCCAAATCCTTGTTATGTACTAATAACGGATCTACAACATGTATACATTTTGCTAACGGCGGAAATGACATAATTAGCATAAGCAATATGACGCCAGAAGAAAAAGAATGACTTTTCAGTTAGCTTATTGATTATTGGTAATTAGAAAGGAAATGTGTTCCATGATTAAAAAATAGAGAATAATATACGAACATAATTGAATAATAATTATTAAACTATGCGAAAATCTGTTCTCTCTTCAACCGGTGTAGGATAAACTTAAATTTTACGATTTTAAAAGGGTTATGCCAGATTAGCTGCCTTAAATGCACCAGTAACTCCTTATATACATGGATATATCTGTCACAAACTAATCTAGCCGTCAAAGGTACCTCACTTGTTTTTTAGAAAAGATTTTGACGTAGAATCCAAATCTGCCAGGTACATATTTAATAAGCTAATTTGTATAAATCCAATACGGCCGCTACTGACACCTAAAGCCATATTCTAAAGCGGCCGGGTGATAAATTAAGTTCATCATGTTATCTAAATTGTGGTTACTGGGGCCGTGGAAGCTAATTGTTATTAAAATACAGTTATATAGTCTAACTCTAGGTCACATGATCCTCAAATACAACATGGCTAAACTTTCAGTGTCGTGCGGATCGACTGGTCAGGTACGAATCGGCCCAGCCAGTCTGGGTACGGGACGGCCGGGCCAGGTACGTTCCAAGCACGTCCCTCCCCCACCCTGGTTAGGACGATACGCGTGTGTAGAGCCGATTACGAAAGGATCGTAAAATGACAAAGTCCGTAAGGTCGCGTAGCGCGCATACGCCAGCGTCAGAGACTGCTTAACGACGCGCGTTAGTGTTGGGCAGAAAATGCATCTCAAACAGTACCGAGTTGGTACTCGTAATCCTTTCAGATTGCATCTGTCTTGCCGTTCTTGGGCTTCATCATGACCAGAATGAAGCGAGGATTCCAAAACCTTTTGCCATTTTTAAATCGGTTAAGAATTGGCTGAGTTATGGCTAAATGAGCCCACTTATTCTATTTTCAAAATATTGACCCTCATAGGCTTAAAACATGTACGCGCTCAGTGTGCGGGTACTATAGAGCGTCACATTACCCACTTCCCTGCCTCTGATGCGCGCTCGCTGATTGGCTGCGGCGTTCCATCTGTGACGTCACAGGCAGTATATAAGGGGTCGAAAAATCAGTTTCGTGAGCACTCAGGTGATGGTTAGGTGCCTGGTCTGAGAGGTCCAGCGCAAGTGACTGCATTCCGTAACACAGATATCCAACGATTGCTGCAGATCCTTTCGGTTTTCAGACTCGTTGTCTCTAGGTACAAGCCACTACATCCGCAACGACAGTTTTTGTAAGCTCCCGGGAAGATATCACCCGGGGACAATAAAACAAAGTAAAGTCAGGTAGCCCAAGCCACTACTTCTGCAAAGGAACCTCTCGAGCAGAGCACCCCCCACCCCCACCCCCCCCCCCCCCCCCACGATGTAGCTTGCCGTCCAGTATGTGGGGCGAGTGACGTACTCAGTCATGACTCACCAGATCTGCCGTACCACGAAACCAGTGGTGGAAATTAATCCGCACATCATGTGTTAGCCATTTGACATTTTCGACCAAAGTTATGGGAACATTGCTTGATGCGTCTTGTGAGCTATTCGATGCAGCTCGTCTTGTGGACCATCAGAATGCATCCGCATTAACTAACATTCTTCCGCAGCCCATCAAGAACTGTATGGTATTTTTCAACTTCCGCACCAGTACGGAACTTTTCAGACCATTCAGTTAAATTAATAACTTTTTATGTGAACTTGACTATCTACTAGCCATCTTCCTCCGCGAAGGATCGTCTTCACTTTTCCTGAGAATGATCCGTATCAGTAGAATGTCTGCAGTATTTTCCTTGCAGCTAACTTTCACATTGTGCCATCTCGCGTTCCAAATTGTGTTATGCTTTCAACTATTGTGAATATGAGACTTCTTCCGTACCGATGACTAATAGGTACTCTGTCTTATTATATTATTATTGTCTTACTTTTGTGTAACAGGTACTGATGACTAATAGATACCTCCCTATCATCTGAGACCGCATTTTTAGTTTATTATTATTATTATTATTATTATTATGTATATATTATTCTAATTTTCCGTGCCCATAAGCACCGTAAGGTCGAGTGACCTTCTATTTTACTGTGTTTTCTAAAGTTAGTGACATGGCAGCAGCCATTCATGTTAAAGTGTTTTGTTTATTATATATAACTCTTGGACAGCAGTATCACTAGGTTACACTATACAGCAACAACACCCACACCACCTTGTTCCCTGCACAGCATCAATTTTTCACTGAGGTCGCTGTTCATGTTCTCATTATGCGAACATGGCATGCGGCGGACTAAACCTGGACTGTTCTAGCTCGATAGGATAGATTTATAGTAGTAGGGACGAGTACGCGGTAGGAAACATATTGTGTTAGTCTCTTTTCCGGAGTAGTGGATATGTAACACCGCGCTCTGGGTAGATTGTATAAATTGGCCAATTACCTTAAAGCCTCCATTATGAGTAATTGTCTCTGTCTACGCTCCACCAGCTTCGGACTTATTAATTGTCTGGACCTCCTTCCGTCACGTTATTTAGAGTTAGCTCTGGAACTATTGTGGTTCCGGTGTGGCTAGAAATAAAGTGAGGATCACCGCATACATTCCCCTCGTATCCTCGGATATGGGTTAGTTAGAAAACCCCGCCAAAGTAGGAAGCACTGTGAATATATAAATAAAATTAATTACTGGCCTGCAGTGCATCTCTGGGCGATTTTGCATAACACTAACGACAGGTAAATGTTAGGTCCCTGGATACGGATCAGTAACACTCCATAGCCAACACACCGGTGACGGAAAGGATCCAGCTCTCCATCTAACTCTACCGGTGACTGGGTGCGGTCTTAGAACCCACCATGCACTCCGGGGAAGGCCACTATAGTTGGATAGCTGCATCTTTGTCGCCACCGTAAAAACTTGAATGTGCTTTTCAAACACTTATGTACCGTTATTTGTCCTTGTGATGTTATGTGTGGTCATGACCTGACAGTGACAGGATCGTTATATGATTCTGGAAGTCCCATCTCATGATACGTACGCACCGTCTACTGAGGGTGATGTTCCATAAGGTGGCCTCATGGTCACTGAACATTCTCGCCCATCTGACTTATATATTAAGAAGGTAAATAGCTTACATTGCCAATTGCAGCTAAAGCTAGGGTAGGAATTAGCAGAAGGCCTGCATAAATAAAAGCGGCAACTACTAACACAGAATCTTGGAACTTACATAAGATGGCGGTGTTGAAATTTGCGGAAATCATCCACCTCACCTTCACGTAAAACAGCGTGCATCACAACAAACATATAGCTTCACTAGGTTGACTTGTTTACATAATTGGTTTTAATAGGAGAGTAGCCCTTTTTGCCAACTCTCTTCCTTCACTTCAGCGTTGAAGGCATTTTCCTGTGACCGAGGGCCACCGGAGGCACCTTCCTTTTGCAACAAATTAATGTTCCGCAGGGGTTAATTTGGTTTATATTAAACTAGCTAAGTAGCCACGCTAGGACCCTCCTTTGCGGGGATACCTCACTGATCTCACTTTGTGAGATACCTCTGGCGAGGATCACGATGATGAGTCGTCAACCCAGCCCCATGTACTAGACCTCCTCCCAGGTAGCAGCAAACGAGTACGATTGTTTGACTGTTAACACATTAATTATTTATTGTATCTTTGGTGTTATCTTCCGGCCGTAAAATGGAGCCGTGGAACCGTCACACTGGTGACACCAACAGCATGGACGAGACAGTGAGGTTCAACTTTGGCGGCGATGGTCGCATGGCCCCACTGGAACATGAACGTTCCAACGGCTCTCGAAGTTGATTTCTGTATGGTCTGGCAATGCGCAACACTGGCTCCGCCACCCCAAGCTATCCCACGCTGCTGCGCCACACTCCTACAGTGCAATGGAACAGGAACGTCTGGTGGACCAGCATGCATACCCGGAGGCTACAGGTGGCACGCAATGTGGGGCCCGAACTCAAAGTGAATCCACGCCCACCCATATGTTCCGTCTCCCTTTTACTACAATCTGTACTCCCCAGACTCAGAGGTGGAGTACTATGTTGGAAGGGGGGCCCGAGCACTCCCCAGTGACGAACTAAATTATTCAGAATACACCTTTCGCACATTAGCATATTTTTGGAAAATACCTATCCAGAATGCATCACACATGCCACTTCTGACTGGTAACTGCGATAGCCGACGCGCAAACAGCATTACTTTACAATGGGAATCAGATAGAGTGCACAGGCAGTCCGTATGAAAAACTACGTTCATAATATTTTTGAGGTCATACATCATTGGAAAGCTAAGCCAATTTTCTATACATTTCTGAATTAGTTTTTATAGTTTTGTAAAATTTAATAGTTGATTGCAATTTTAAAATATCCCCTATTGTCCACTTGATTTAATGAATCTAGGTTGAATGGTGTATTTTATATACGCAAATAAAACGTTACAAAATTTAAAAAAATAATGCATTAATGTTTCAGCAATTGAATGCATTTTCCAATGATATATGATTTAAATAATATAATGATTTTAGTGTATCATAGGAACGGTTTAGATTGCGGTGTATTTTAGTGCAAAAGTAACTCAACGTGGGTCAGTGGCTTGTTGGTGGCGGTACCAGCCAGCAGTTTTACTCTGAGCGTGGATTTAGGGGAATCCCGGCTTAATGACGTCAATGTGAGAAAGGTGTGTTAGGGGACACACCATTACCATGACCACAAGAGTACTCGCCGATCAGTGAGGAGGCTTTCCGTGATGCGTCCCACGTGGGTGCATCTTTTATAACCCTGTCTGACATCCACCGTGTCAAGTTTATGGTGACCAATGGCCCGCCCATCATGCGCCAAGGCCCGTATCTCCATCTACCCCAGAAGCGACACCAACACCCACCACACTCAGTGGCCTCGTCATTCCCCTGGACCTCCGCCTTACCGAGGGAGACCCGAGCAACGTCCTACGGACCCGCCACGATGAATGCACCACCACCAGTGCATCGTCCTATGCTGAGGCGGAAGCTCCCGGATTCATCTGTCATACAGAACGTCAGACGGGAATCCCCCCCCCCCCCCAGCTATTCCTTTTGGTGCACGGGAGCATTCAAATTCTTACTGTGACAGCTGTACGAATCGAGAATTTCTTCGAGTGTGAGAAAAATATTCGCCATTAACTGCACCATGTCAATGAACTAAATGATGCTAAAATCCTCACTTCCATGGACAACCCACACACAGCAACTAGCACCGACAATCCGCCTCCCCAAGAAGATCACAAGCCCCGAGGAAGAGGGCATGGCCAGTCCCATCGCTGAGGCCATGGCAATGCCCCAGGATGCAGGAACCAGCCAAACAACTCACGACAGGTTAGAAGAGATCATGAAACAGATCTCTGCTCTCACCAATCTGGTCATCACACTCAGCACTGCGGTGGCGACCCAACAAACTACATGACTGCCACAAAGCGGTATCACGCCACACACACAACCACCCAACATGTGCTATGGATGTGGTCAGATGGGCCATTCGAGGGGCCGATGTCCAAACCACGGCCCCTCTGCTCCATTGGCCACTGATCGATGGACACCACAGCCAGAGCATCCGCTAAACATGAATGGGCACTGATTAGAGAGTCACTTCAGTGGCCCATCCTAAAATCCAGCTCAACTGTGGTCCTTCAACAGCGACTTCAGATGGATTCATCAAATAGCACAAAAACTGCACTAAGAATAGATTCACAAAATCTGGGGCCTACGATGCATACTACATCAATGGCCCCGACAATCAATCCCTCTTTCATATGTAAAACAGCAGTGGTTGGTTGTAGTACCTCCACTGAAACAACGTTTATACAAGCACCACGACCCACCACCAAGGCACTTAACACCCGGTGCCCTCTGGTAGTCTGCAACACCCACCAACCATCATTATCATCTCCAGCACCTAGTAGTAGTAGTATTAGTAGTAGTAGTAGTAGTAGTAGTAGTAGTAGTAGTAGTAGTAGTAGTAGTAGTAGTGACATGGACGGAAGCCAGCACACTGCATCATGGACCCGCAAAAGACATCACCACAAACGTCAGTATAAACAGTGGCAATAACGCTGTTTCTTTTGCACATCTCCTAAACATCCCATGATGCCTTGTCCGAAAGGGCTGGCTTAAATAGCTCAGCTCCGTTCCAGTCCAATTCAAACTACTGTCTAACCAACTCACAGTACACACCACCAACTTCAGACACAACACCACTGCTACCACCCACCCACACCCGCCCCCACCACAACCCCCATCACCCCCCCCCCCCGTCCCCCCCCCCCCCCGCTTCGTCATCGCCCAAGCAAAATCAGCAGCAACGATGATGAGCTGGCTCCTTCCTCTCTCAGGCACATAGCACACTCACGGAAGCAATGGAGAAGCAGGCCACTTTCATACAAGGCCCCACGACAGCCAGGAAGGCTCCACAGACCACAATCTTGGACTCTTCTGCAAGCGCACCGGAAAGTTCTCTATAAGTGTGCTTGCTTGTTCAGTAGAATATCTACCAGTGCCACTGTAGACACTGAAGCTTCCAGCACCGTCTTCAACAAGCATCTCTATGAGAGCATCCCACCTCATCAGAGACCACCCCTTAGGCCTTCTAACATATTTTTACAAACAGCCATGGGGGCTGACGTTCCCTTGGCTGTAATAATTAACATCGTAATACAGATAGAGGTGATGCAATTTATTCAGCGAGTTGTCATCGCCTCTATCCAAAACGATGCCCTATTGGTCTGATTTTCTCAACGCCAGTGAAACTGTCATTCACTGCATACAACAGGAATTAGACATACATGGCCATCACATTCCCCCTTGGACCGGAATCATGACTGTACGATACATGTGCAGTGATTTTAGCATAAACCGCAACAGTTGAGCCGGGACAAGAGGAGATCCTATGGGCCACTGCATCACAGTAGGAAATAACACACACATAGCCATGCTGGAACCCGACCCTGAATACATGATCGCCTCCCAATGCGCCAGTCCATGGATGATAGTGGACACCACCAACAAAACCCATATACCCTACCGGGTATTCAACGGAACAGCCGATCCTATAATGCTTGTCCCCGATGTTGGATGCGGCCATTTGGTGGACGTGATTTCCCTGGAAAAAGCTCCCAACACACCTGGAGCAACAGCTGACAACATACCGGAACACCTGCATGACCTATATTTGCATGCCACAGTTGGACTAACGCAATCGCACAAACGTGATGTATGATGGATCCTGTTTAAATACCAGGAGAGTTTTTCCACACAGGATATGGACCTGGGAGAAACTCACCTCGTGCGTCACTCCATTGACACTGGAGACAACCGACCTGTACAGCAGCCAGTACATCGTCTTCCCATACATAAAGAGACAGAGTGAATGACATGTTGTGGACGGGCATCATAGAGCCCTCGGCACCCCCTGGGCAAGTCCCATGGTACGTGCAGGCAAGAAGGGTGGATCTTTGTGGTTCTGTATCGACTACAGCTGCCTTAATGATCTAAGCATCAAGGACGCATATCCGCTTCTGCATATAGATCAGGCATTAGATTCATTGTGCGGAGCCAGATGGTTCTGTACCCTTGACCTGGCAAGCGGTTACTGCCAGGTAGCCATGGATGAGGCTGACTGAGAGAAGACCGCCTTCGTCTGTAGAGATTGGCTTTTCAAATTCCGCAAGATGCTCTATGGCTTGTACAACGCTCAAGGAACATTCGAGCGTCTCATTGAGCAGGTATTAACCTCCCTGAAATAAGAAATCTGTCTCTGATATATTGACGACGCTATCGTCTTTGGGCCTTCGTTTGAGCAGAACTTGTCCAATCTGGACAAAGTCTTAATGTGGTTCCGTACCGCCAACCTAAAGCTCAAACCCAAGAAGTGCCATTTCTTCCGTCAGAGTGTCGAGTTTCTCAGACATGTGATATCCGCAAATGGAGTGGCCAATCAACCTTCCAAAACACAGGCAGTGGCAAACTGGCAGACACCAACTTCCGTAATGGATACGCGAAGTTTCCTCGGGCTCTGCCAGTAATATCGCTGGTACATCCGTCACTTCAGCGAAATTGTGTCTCCTCCCTTCCAAACCACTGAAAAGGATTGACCCTTCGAGTGGACGAGTCAGTGTGAGGTTTCCTTCAGGGCATTGACCTATTAAAAACCGCACCTATTCTTGCTCATCCTAACCCTAACCTCGACTTCATCTTAGACACTGGTGCGTCCGCTTTTGCGATTGGCACTGTTCTATCACAGGTCAAAGAAGATGAAACAGAGCAGGTACTGGGTTATGGTTCGCATACTCTGAACAAGACAGAGAAACGATATGCAATCACTAAGTGAGAATTATTAGCTGTGGTGTACTTTATTAAGTACTATAAACACTTTTTGTACGGACGCCTATTTACACTACATACAGATCACGCCTCACTATGCTGTCTCTGAAACCTAAAAAATCTGGAGTGCCAGTTAGCGATGTGGCAGGAATCCCTGCAGGCCTTAACTTCAATGTTGTTCACCATCCCGGCAAGTTGCATGGAAATGCTGACGCCCTGAGCAGAATCGAGCTAAGAATGAACAAGATGTGGCAACCACCGTAACACATACAATGCAGCCAGCTCTCGTATTCTCTGAGCTGTGGCGCATGGACTGGAATGCGGAGGAGCTCGCCCATGAACAGGCAACGGATGCGCAGACATGAAAGATATATGCATGGATCCAGGAGGGCGTACGCCCCCTAAAGGAATCTGTTAGTCCTTTACCCGCCGCAGCCAAATATTATTATCAAAGGTTTGGAGAGTGCCACGTGAACATAAATAGCCGGATAATAATTCCTGAGCATTATAGCGTCATGATACTCCAACAATTACATGACCGTGCCGGACATTTGGCCATTGAAAGAACAACAGAGCGGATCAAACAGAGATTCCACTGGATCGGGATACATGATAGTGTCAAGGTTTGGGTGGGCAAATGCGTCCCCTGTCAAAGACGCGCCATTGGCCAGCACCACACCGCACCATTACAAATTAAAATTGTGGGTGCACCATGGGAGCGAGTGGCCATTGATGTGCTCGGTCCCTTGAATACGATGGATGCTGGAAACAAATACACCCTCGTATTGCAAGATTACTTCTCGAAGTGGGTAGAAGCATTTGCTTTGCTGACCCATGAGGCATCCGCAGTGGCGGAGGCTCTGTCAAACAATGTGTTCTACCATTTTGAAACGCCCTATGAGTTACATTCTGACCAAGGTAGTAATTTTGAGAGCCAGTTGATCTCTGAGCTCTGCAATTTATTCCATATAATCAAAACACACACCACACCGTATCATCCGCATGGTGACTGGATGGTAGAGGGGTTCAACAGAACCCTCGCAGTGATGCTGACTAAGGAAACACACATTGATTGTCGCGATTGGGATCTACGAATCCCATATGTGCCCATGGCATACCACACTTCAGTACATTCCAGCATGGGTTATACCCCGGCTAGGTTAATGTTAGGCCGTGAATTAGCCTTACCCCTTGAATTCTGGGGAGAAAAATTCACCATCTTTCTCTGTGGAGCTCTTGCGGCAAAGGATAGAACAAGCCCATGAGCTGGTGAGAGAAACGCTCTCCACTGCGCCCATTTTCCGCAAGCACCCTCCCACCATGGTATATGGAAAACTGATCATACTGATCTTACGGTAAGGAGGGAAACATCGTAACCACCAACAGTACGTGCCGCCAGGGCACCCCACCCCTCAGAAGCGACACATATCAGCTAAAAGACAGATACTTCAAGTATACGTAAATACAGATTTCTTTTTATTGAGAGAGTCGGATGACCAGTCTGTCGTCAGTAGCTAGTACGAGATAGGCACAGAACGCGAAATTCGATAATGGTCTGATTCAAGTTACGACAGCAGGCCCCCCCCCCCCTCCATGTATTGGTCATCCCTGCTCTAAGTACCCCTGCCCCATCTTTTTAAGACTCGGCCATTACAGAGAGAATACGTTCAATGTCCGATAAAGTTATCATCGCAGACACCGCGGAGCCCCTCCCCCAACTGCAACAAAATTGTGACACCTCACAACAGCGCCGGATTCATTCAAAGAAAACCAACCACGCGTTTCTAATGTGTTTTCCTTATGCACTGATGAAGTTAAAGTGTGAGATTACTTTTCATTGCAACACATAATGTTGTCATTAAATGGCTAGTCCTGATGAAAGTGTTTGTTGTTGCAATGTTTGTACTATACACACTGCATCGGAGCACTTTCCACTGAAATTGCCACTGAATCAATTCACATTCAACAATCACCAAGCATTTAGGTTGATATCCGTTAGGCAGATGTTACGCATTCATAAGGTACTACTGATTTCCTAGAAAGAAAAAACTGATATATTAAGCATCGAACATAGTTAATGTGACCAAATTCAAACAAATGAGGAAGTAGAGCCCAACCTGCTTGTATGTGCTCCTCTATGCTAATCTCCCGAACAACAATAATCAAAGACAACATTAATGGCACAAATAGTGCACCAGTATGTGGCGAGTGATTTATTATTATTACAAATCTGTTGAACTACTATGGCCTTATATCGGAATCATTGAATACAAGACCACCAACAGAGAAGGCGTGCTAAACATTTGGAATATGACTTATAACCCAAGTGCAGGACAGGCAGTGCCAAAAGATAATGATTGGAATACGTTCCAATTCACCAGTGAAAACAAGAGCCTACATTTTTTCAAGAACGTCAGGTCATTGATCGTGTTTCGGTGGTCCTTAAGCTGTACATTATAGACAAGTTTAACTGTGTATTTCTCTAAAGGGAAGTGGTGTTTTGGCACGAATTGGCTGTAAATTATTCCTTGAACCACAAGATGATGCTTCCTTAAGACAGGATGGTTTTTCATCTAGCAGTCTTAAAGAAACTTCATCTTTAAGCCATTTTGTATCACTGTGATTCTAGAATTTTACTTCCCTCATACAATAGAATCTAGTGTACATTTTCAAACAACTTGTCGTTGCATAACGTACAATAAAATTGTTGTAGAAATACACACATGTTTCTCCTCTACACAGTCTTAAAATGTTAAATTCTGCCATCAGGGTTTAATCATACGGGTTCATCCCAAAGCAGGCGGCTGGTATAGTCAGTTATCTATCAGGACAGGGAAATGTGTTCCATATTTTAAAAAATAGTTATATACACAGATTAGTTAATATATAATCATATTAAACATAAATTCAGAGCATATCATGCCAGTATCTATAGCTCCATATTTTCATCGTAAATGTATAATTTAATTACTTTTAATGAATAATTTCATGAAAGAACGAAGAAAACATATCAGAAAGATAGTCTTCTCGATTATTTTCTTGCTTTAAACCGTCATATTGTGTGCGCATGCGTACGTGCGTGCGTGCGTGCGTGTGCTAATTACGTGATTTCCGCAGTGGGCTAGATGCGCACATGGGGCAGAATAGTAATTACTACATAATAGGGATTTGGAAAATATAGTTTCCACTCGTTGCAAGCAGTCCAAGGCAGAAAACAAGGCAACAATTCTTATATTTAACAAATTAATTCCACAGTTTGTGAGGTTCATATGAATGACGTCATAATTATATCACCTTCACCAGCCTAAAGATTTCTACAACATGCAGATTCTGAATCATGCCTATTCAGAAAATATATACATATGTTAGGGTGCAACCGGTGTAGGACAAACCATTATTTTGAGCAGAAAGCTCAAAGTGGTTCCCTGACTATTTTCTGTTGTTTTCAGATTCACCTGTTCATAGCGTAACGTTTCCCTTCAGAGCATGACACTGGTCTGACTGTACATGGCTAGATCAAAAAAGTATACAAAGACAGAGTGGAGGGTCCAAATAAAGCAAACGACAGTTTCAGTTGCATAACAACGTATTTTATTCACGTAATTTTAGGCCCAACTTAAAATTAGCATTAATGTTGTCTGTCGGTCTGCCTATCTATTGGTCAGTCTGTCAACCCTTTTACATTTTTACCAGGCCGCCTAGGTCATAAATATAGTGCCTACGCACTTTCCTATGGACACCGAATGTTAACCCATTACACCCTGAAATTCCAGTATCGCAATTTCAAGGTAACGATATGGGTAATATGTTGCATTTTATTATTTTGAAACAATCTGACATCTCCCTGTCAAATTCAAAGAGAATATTTATTAAATTGTAAATGAGAATTCAGATTCGGTCTATCGGGTTCAAAGGGTTAAATACGACATTTCTTGAGCGGTATAGGGTCGTATTGCTTATATTCTGATACCGGATGGTATTGTACATCGTCACCATATCCAAACGCTTGAGGACCGACTACCTCTAATGCACGCGGTGTACACATCAGCGGAGGACAAGCCATGACCAGCACGGCAACACGAAGACCATAGCGCACGTCTTCTGTCATGATAGGCTCACCAGTATCATGATCCACCACCGCTATCAGGTCAGGAACACATGCAACCACCTGCAGAAATCATCATCATTATCATCATCATCATCATCATCATCCATCCATCCATCCATTTATTCATCCATCAATTTATTCATCCATCCATCCATCCATCCAGCCATCCAACTAACCAACCATCCATCCATCAACCCATCCACCAACCCACACACACATACCAACCTATTCACCCACCCAACAACCCACACAATCCATCCATCCATCCATTTATTCGTCCATCCATCCATTTATCCATTCAACTAACCACCCATCCATCCATCCATCCATCCATCCATCCACCCACTCACCCACCCACCCATCCATCCATCCATACACCCACCCACACACACACACACACACACACACCTACCCGCCCATTCACCCACCCAACAACCCACACAATCCACCCATCCATCCATCGATCCAGCCATCCATCCATCCATCCATCTAGCCATCTACCCACCCACCAATCCATCTGTCTGTCCATCAATCATCATTTATTCATATGTTCATTCATACACTCAGTCGGTCGGTACATAGGTCGGCCAGTCAGTCAGTCTGTAAGTTGGTCCATATGTCGGTCGGTGTCAGTCAGTCACTTAGTCAGTCAGATTCAGTAATTGATTGATTGATTGATTGATTGATTGATTCATTGATTCATTCATTATATTATAAATATCATCACTATCATCACAATCATCATCATCCATCCATCCATCTATTCCCCATCCTCCACCTTGCCCCGCCCCACACCCACCCACACACCGGCTACAACACCCACCCATCCATCCATCAACCCACAAACACAGCGACGCACTTACCACCCCCACCCCACCCCCCTTCCCCACACACACACGCACGCACACGCACGCGCACGCACACGCACACGCACACGCACCCCCACCCACCCACTCACCCACTAATTCATCAATCCATCGATTATCCATCCACCAACCCACCCACTCACTCACTCACCCACCCACCCACAAATCCCAGTCCATCTACCAAACCACCCACCTATCCATCCATTCATCCACCAACCCATGCATCAACCCACCCATCCACCCACCAGCCCATCCACCACCACCAACTCATCCATCCATCCATTCATCCATCCATCTATCCATCCATCGATCCACCCACCCATCCACCCACCCACCCAGCAACCCACTCAGCCACCCACCTAGTTACAAATCCATCCATCAATCCATCCACCCAACCAGCCACCCATCATACCCATCCATCCAGCCAGCCAGCCACCCACTCACCAATCCCAATCCATCCACCCACTCATCCATCCATCCATCCATCCATCACCATAATCAACATCCATCCATCCATCTGTCTAGCTATCTATCCGTCATTCATTCATTCATTCATTCATTCATTCATTCATTCATTCATTCATGTTGTTGGTCAGTAGGTCGGTCTATTAGTCAGTTAATCCATAGATCGGTCAGTCTGTCGTTCGTTCAGTCAATTGTTCGGTCGATTAGTTGGTCAGCCACCCATTCACCCACCTACCCACCCACAAATCCATCCATCCACACATCCACCCACCCACGCATACACGCATGCACACACTCACTCATCCATCCATCCATCCATGAATCTCTGAATCCGTCCATCCATCCATCCACCCACCCACAAATACATCCATTGTGCCATCCATCAATCCGCCAACCTACTCACTCACCCACTCATCCATTCAACACTCAACTGCCCAGCGACCCAAACCCACCCACCCTCACACCCACCCATCCATGAATCCATCCATACATCCATCCAACATCCAATCCACTCATGCACGCACGCACGCATACACTCATTCATCCTTCCAGGAATCCATTAATCTGTCAATCCATCCACCCACCCACCCACCCATCCATCTATCTACCATCACTGAAATAGGATTTTAAATAATGTGAAAACACACCTCGTTAGTGTCGCTTTGACACAGTCTTGCAACAAGATTCTCATTTTGAAAGTCCACAAGCATCGTCTTACCCATGTCTTTGTGCATGCCTTCAATCGTCAACGTACCACGATTAAAACCACCAGTCGTCTCTCGGCGTACATCTGTAAGCTAAACAAGAAATTTCTCATCACCGACTAAAATGGTTATATAAATATATAACTAAATAAATACCAGCGGACTGTGCATGCGCGTGTGGAGCCATTGCACATGCAGCCATCGGATGTGGGGGCAATCGCATGTGGAGCCATCACATGAAGAGCCATCGCATGTGGAGCCATCAGATGAAGAGCCATCGCATGTGGAGCCATCATATGAGGAACCATCGCATGTAGAGCCAAAGCATGTGGAGCCATCACACGTAGAGCCATCACATGTGGGGTCATTACTTGTGGGGCCATCACATGTCAAGCCATCACATGTCGAGTCATCGCACATAGAGCCATCTCATGTAGAGTCATCGCATGTAGATCCATCGCATGTAGCGCCATCGCATGTCAAGTCATCACATGCGGATTCATCGTCTGTAGAGCCGGCGCATGTTGAGGCATCGCATGTAGAGCCATTGCATGTCGAGTCGTTGCATGTAGAGATATCGTGTGTAGAGCCGTCGCATATGGCGCCATTGGGCCATTTTGAAAACCTTAACACTTGCCAGTATATAATGGTGTTCCGATCTGTCAGCTAAGTATTTGACATCATAATCAAATACGTCACATGTTAGCTGACATCAACATCAAAATGACGTAGCTACATCACGAAAATCGAAAGATCCGTCACTAAAGTGTAAGAATTGTATGTCTTTGATGCAATTTAATAAACATTCTGTTGAATATTTTGAAACTAATTTGACTTAGAGCCGTTCCAACATCAGCCAGTTAAATTAGTTTTAAAAAGGTGACCGATCGCGATTCTGGATGCTAAGTCGAGTATTCCTCCATTTCTAGCTATGCTGCGCCAATTTATAGCTAAGAACCACCCACTTTGTACGCATATTTGTATCGATTTTAATACTTTGAACCTCGAATTCCAAAAATCCCATTTTCAATTTAACTATACAAGTATGCTGTTGAGTTGAGTCATCGCATGTAGAGCCAGCACATGTCGAGTCATCGCGTGTAGAGCTATCGCATGCAGAGACGTCGAATGATAATTTTAATGCCTGTATCAAGCTAGATGATATCAAAATCAACATGATCCACAGTTGTACGTTTACAGTTCACTATGGATCCTGACCTATCTGGTCTCCGAAGTTGAGTCTGTGTAACAGTCTAATCACTATGATGATGTGGCAAAATGGCCGGTCATTACGTTAAGGCGTATTCTCAGCATGAAGCCACGACCCTATTTTAGATTAATTCTCTGCATGAAGTCAAGGCTCTATTTTTAGATAAATTGCAAATTTATTAAAGACTATGTGCAGTGCTCCACTCTTTCTTCACATGAAGACACGATGATTAGCTGGTAATCTGACCAGCATGATCTTAAGGCTGTCAAGTGTGTCAGTTTTTGCTGCTTCCGGTGTTGTTGTTGTTGTTGTTGTTGTTGGTTTGTTTTTATTAGCCACTCACACCTAGATGTATTTGAGCCATGACAATCTTTGAGGTGCTTCGCTGAAGGGTTGCATAGCTTCCTCGAGGGGTTGCGTGCACGACGGCTTTACAGCCCCTCCTAAGTCAGAAGTTCCGATGATTTATTGTTCTCCAGAAATTGAAAGTTGCGTCATTTGATTGTGACGTCAGTTACCAAGTGATGCATTTGATTATGGCGTCAGCTGTTTGAGTGGCAAGTTGAAACTAGAGCATTACACAGACTACTTCCTAGACCAGAAGGGTCTGAACCCAGTCCACATTGGGACTGTACATGGCAGCCATTTTTTGTATCAAAAATTTTAACCTTATTTGACATTTTGTTGTGAAAATAGATTGCGACATCAAAATTGTAGTATAGCATTACATCACAATATTAATGTATGACCTCATATTGTCATGATAAGGAATCCCTATGTCACGAAACGTCAGCCAATCACAGCTATTGATATGGTAGGCATCTTCTTCTTTCGTCTTGATAATGTAAGTTCTGCCCCTTCAAGGCGCGCATCTAACAGGTGACTAAGCGGTGTGTGTAGTCTATCTATATAGACAATGGACAGCGAGTCTTCAGCATAGTATATCCAGTCTCTGGCTAACTGCTCAATCTCACAAACGAACAAATTACACGGACGAATCTGGAAGAGTGGGCCAAACAGAAATTGAACAAGTTGGTCCGGGCTAAGTCAGTAACGCCAAACTCAGTGAGGATTTGATAGAACCGTCTGTAATTCCGGATATGCGCTTCCTCGAGGACATGGCACTGAAGCATGAAATGTGTTCTTGTTTCAGCCGCCACCATGTACAGCAGACATGTTGTATCGCACTAATGCTGATAGGCATTACTGTAGGACCTCTAGACGTAGTGTGCCAGTTAGAGTCCTGGCCTAATATGTGGCTTTCTTTGTCTCATGTGTAGACATCTGTACAGCCTACCAGACTGACGATACAGCTGACAGGTTAAATTGGCTTCCGACCATATAATACAGTGAGGTACGTTTTTTGGCTTGACATCGCAGGTTTTTAAGTCCAGAACCGAGTGATGGCACGGTTAGCACGTTTTTTTAGTCCTCTTTGCTAGAAAGTACTGCTATGCATTCCTGCGCAGACGGAAGATCATATTTACATAATATGTGTGAAATCTGTGAGAACCAGCTTTTATTGTCAACCGATTTTAGTAACAGTTGACAAAGTGCGAGGTCAGATTCCCTTCAAGTTTAATCATGGATTACGCTACGTAAGAAAACCATGCCCCGTCTATGCATTTCAGCAGTTACAGGGAGCACATTGAGTAAGGCATAAATAGCTGGAGTTGCCACATTTTATGGGAGACTCTGTAGTTGATGCAATAGGTCACACATGAAGGGCTTTCTCGGTACACATCCAGATTTCCATTCCAGGAGAGGTTGGATATAAGGATTCTCCTGGACACTACTGGGTTCAAGCCGTTCTTGCCATGAAAACGAGCCCCAAAGAGCATGTAGGCCGTCTTTCAGGCTGTGGAGATATTTGTTTCAAGCTGTAGTTACATGATATTGTTAACAGATTCCTGGATTACTTCGAGGTCGGTTGATCGACGAATTCAAGTTTCTGGCTGTTGAAACTGATGGAGGATTTCTGTGCGTCTGTTTTACAACCATTGTATATGATGACATTGGTTTTTTTACATTCCCATAGCATAGCGGTTGTCTGCAGCGTATGCGACGATAAGGGATACACCTGAATGGGAGCCTGGACTATTGCATGGTGCTAGCGCTGTGATATTTCATACTTGATCATGCCATTAGGATATTGGCCACGTGATTTTCACTGCCAGAAGGCT